>CM077449.1:30607942-31087022 GCA_039654765.1 Mylopharyngodon piceus | reverse complement strand
CTTTTTACAATGTAGATTGTGTCAAAGCAGCTTTACATTGATAACTGGTACATTATTTGGCTGCACAGCAGCTCTTAACAAGAATAGTGTCCAATGCAGGTAGATCAAAGCACTGTTGAATATCAAATGTCAAGTCAAATGTCAAGTGTCAGGTGTCAAGTGTCCCAACTAAGCAAGCCAAAAGGCGACAGCGGCAAGGAACCCAAACTCCATCAGGTGACATCAGGTGGCAGACAAGTGGCAAATAGGTGTTTAAATGGAGAAAAAAAACAGCAGAAACCAGGCTTAGTCGGGGGAACTTTCGAGTTATTGGTTACAAAAGTGTGCATCAAATATGATAAACATGGAAGCTCGAACGTGTGAGTGAACAGACAACCTCATTGGTTCATGCACATTTGAGCTTCTTGTCCTTTAAAGGGTTAGTTCACCCAAAAATGAAAATAATGTCATTAATTACTCACCCTCATGTCGTTCTGCACCCGTAAGACCTTCGTTCATCTTCAGAACACAAATTAAGATATTTTTGATGAAATCCGATGGCTCAGTGAGGCCTGCATTGAGAGCAAAGCCATTCAAACTCTCAAGATCCATAAAGGTACTAAAAACAAATTTGAAACGGTTCATGTGAATTCAGTGGTTCAATCTTAATATTATAAAGTGACAAGAATACTTTTTGTGTGCCAAAAAAACTAAACGAGTTTTCAACAATATCTAGTGATGGGCTGATTTCATAACACTGCTTCAGAGCTTTACGAATCGAATCAGTGGATCGGAGCGCCAAAGTCACATGATTTCAGCAGTTTAGCCGTTTGATAAGAGATCCGAATCACTGATTCAAAACAAAAGATTCATAAAGCTCAGAAGCTTCATGAAGCAGTGTTTTGAAATCGGCCATCTCTAGATATTGTTGAAAAGTTGTTATTTTGGGGGGTTTTTTGCGCACAAAAATTATTATTGTCGCTTTATACTATTAAGATAGAACCACTGAATTCACATGAACTGTTTCAAATATGTTTTTAGTACCTTTATGGATCTTGAGAGTTTGAATGGCTTTGCTCTCAATAGAGGCCTCACTGAGCCATCGGATTTCATCAAAAATATCTTAATTTGTGTTCTGAAGATGAACGAAGGTCTTACGGGTGTGGAACGACATGAGGGCGAGTAATTAATGACGTTATTTTCATTTTTGGGTGAACCCTTTAATACTTAATGTCCTTGAACTTGAAGGTGCATACCGCCACCTACTGCACGACACCTGCATGACAGCTGACGTAAAATAAAGGATCAGGCTTAAAGGGATAGTTCAATATTATTACCGGTCATCCACAGCCTCGTTGAACGGCCCTGAGTGCGTTCACGACTGTCGCATGATGACGTATGTGTGGAAGCTCAAACTTTGAGAATCTGTGAAAAGTCAATCTTCCCAATTGAGATCGCACAAGTGAACGTAATCCTTTTTTTTATTTATAAATTGCGGAATCCAGGATAAGCACAAGCATTTTGATGAAAAATACAACACGCGTGTCCTCTGTTGTAAACAAACACGGCGTCAGCTCATGTGTGAGTTTGCTCCCGCACAGATATCATTAGGCAACTGGAAACTCATGCTCCAGACTGCCATGAATGCGCTCAGGGCGGTTTGCCGAGGCTGTGGATTACAGGTAATAATGATGTAAATGTTCAGTTTCTTGCAGAGACCGGTCGCTTTGCTTCATAAGACCTCAATGAATCATCAGGAGCCACGGGTATTAATTTTGTTTTGCCTGTATGTGTTTTTTTTTAATCTACAATCTCAAAAAAAAGTGATGGCACCCATCGACTTCCATTATATTAATCAACAAGGACCACAGTTTCAGCTAAAAATCTTATTTACTGTTCTACTGAAGAAAAAGACACCTACATCTTGAATGGCCTGAGGATGTGTAAATTAACAGCAAACTTTTATTTTTTGGGTGAACTATCCTTTTAGTATAGCCAATACCAATCAGTTAAAAAAAATAATTAATCGGCCCAGATACCGATCCTTGAGATCGGATCAGGACATCCCTACAAAAAAGTGGATTCAAGCTAAAGTGTAATCTACTCTATTTAAACACTTCCTTGTATCGCAATGTAATATTCACAAAACATTCATAGTTTGATTGGCTGGAACTTTCAAAATATAGCTTTGTTTGTTCGAACATCACAACCAGTCCAACACATTAAAGTCAATCAATGCTATAAAGTAGGACCATCTGTCTGACCGATGACAGATGGGGGAAGCGTTCGGTTCGGGAATAACCTGTTTGAAAACAGGCATTTTTGCAATTCTGTCTGCTGATGCAATTACACATTTAAAAACTGTGAGCAGTTACAGCCTTTAATATAGACTCTTCCCCTTATATATTCATACTGTAGATATTTTAATCAAACTGCTGCTAGGAAAAAAAGCTACCCGACCCTTTTAGTAAGTAATAAGAAAACAGAAAAATGCCCAGACCAAATACTGAATCATGTTAAAGTGCTGAATGTGGAGATGGTCTCAGATAATATCATGGTAATGAACGATTGTCATATATACAGTTGCTTTTTTGACATATATTGTAGGGGTGTAACGATACACTCATGTCACAATTCGATACATATCACGATACTGAACTCACGATACGATATTATTGCGTTACTTAAAGACATGGTAAAAGGATAACAAAAAATTAACTGTTGATTAAAATGCTAAATTTGGTATTACATTGGGGGTGGAAATGAATAGACTTGGAGCTGGTAAATCAATGCACAGGACAATGTTGATGCACGATACCTATAAAAATATAAAAAAAAATTTTTTTTAAAAATTCATGATTCTGAAGCTGAAAAAATACCGAAAAATATGAATATGCTTGCACTCATTGACTAGATATATTTAAAATAATGTAGGCCACTTTTTACTGGTAACACAATAGGGCTGCACGATGTATCATTTTAGCATCGAAATCGCGATGTGCGCAGCCACGATAGTCACATCGCAGGATGTGCGATGTCTAGTATAGGGATCGTTAATTCATATGGACCAAACACCACGGTTCAAAACGCACGTGATTCTCTGATTAATTGCAAAGTTTGACCATAATACAATAAAAGTATCATCTGAACGTGTTTTAGGTCCTGTCAGTTTAAACATTCAAGAGATTTTATACCATTTGAGCATTTTTGACGATTTGGCAAACTACTGTGATAAGTAGTAAATGCTTCATCTGAAAGCCAGAGGGCGCTCTTGCGCAGAAACTGCAAATATGACCTGCCGCAAAAGATGATAACGCGTCATTCCAGGAAATCCCATACTATCGCTGTAGCTGAATAAACATTAGATTGAAACGCTTTGATTGATTAAACGACTAATAAACACACGACTGCCTTATTCTAAGAAGCCACATCATCTCACAGAAGGACGCTCAACTGTCGTTATGAAGTGAGTTTGGAGTAAAAGCATGTTATTAAATGTTGTCTTTTGTTGGACAAGATGTTAATAAAGGCTTTCTCATGTCTGTAAAGATGTTTGACGCGTGTTGCTTTTTCAAATGTACATTATAAGCGACTCAAACTCACAGTGTTCTCAGATGGATTAGCATTTGGAGCCATACTTCATTGACAAGCTGTGCATTAAAAAAATAAAATTACATAATCGCACTAAGAACCGATTTTAATGTTATTTTTCATAACGTGCGATAAATCGTGCAGCCCTAATAAGCATCAGCTTCCACATTACTTTTAAAATGTACTGACAGCTTTGTTAATAAGCACTAATAATATATAGTTCATATTATTTGTTAACTGTGAAAATGAGTGAATTATTTATGCACAATTCATTTAAACAATTTGAAGTTGCATTAGTCTTTTCCATCCTATTGTGACATAATCGAGTGAAAAAAAAAATGTTGGGCGGGGCTCGATTTTGATTGGATGGCTGTGGCTTGCTATTGGTGGATCTCATGTGAGTGACAGGTTGCCCCGCCCTCGTCGAGAAGAGATGTCACTGCAAGAGGGAGGGGAAGTTATTCCGATTCAAGATTACGAGAATCATGAATTTAAAAAAAAAACCCAATGTGGACGAATAAATCACATAACTAAATACTGCAATAGTCCATAAATAATAATAATAGTCAATTTTGAGTTCATGGTGACTTTAAGCAAAACAAATGTGTTCATGTCTTAGCATTTATTTCAGGCAAAAATACTTAAGTGCAGAGACCGAAATGACATACACTATGTGGTACAGTAAAAATATTTCGAGTGTCCCTTATTTTCCTTTGATGAATTTGGGAACTCTAGTCTGTAGACATCAGCACTGGCCACTCAAAATTCGTGTAATGATCACATTCATGTTTCAATGCATTTATAATAATATTTTAGCATATTATTAATAATAGTACATTATATTTATAATATCACTTTAAAGAACACCCTGGCGGCATCATGCCCAAAAAACATGGCATCGTTTTATCTGTATTTCATCACTCAGACTTCCACGTGTTCCGCCGGCCGAATAATTCCCGCTTCACGAGCACGAGCACTGCGAGATGATGTTTACAGAGAAAACGGACACTTCTGTCACGATTTCAGTGCAGCTTACAAACCTCTGACACATTAGCGCTTCATAATTCATTACTTCGTTAAATAACGTGATTGATGCCGTTTACTGACATAATAAGCGACAGACTTCAACTCACTCCTTGGTGAACGTTTAAATTCGACTTCAAACACAAGTCAGGGTGGATAAAGTGACTAATTGTCATGTATTCTCATCGGGCTGTGTCTCTTTGTTGTGTCAGTGTGCAGATGCTGAATGACAAGAACACACTCACTAGGCCACAACACACATGAGCTACGTGGACACTCTGCGCTGTAATAAAGCCTATTTCAGCACCTCCGTTGAGTCTTTCAACCAGAATTTACACGTTTTCTGCTTTAAAAAAGACAAGAGAACACTTTCACAACAAACTTCAGTCGTGGTTGGACGTGTTAAATTTGTTTGTTTGACAACGTGTGTGTGTGTGTGTGTTAGGGGAGGGGGCGACATCGTGTTTGATCAGCAACCACATCATGACTTTACCACACTACTTCTACGTGGATAGAAAGCGAACAATAGTCCGTGAATTATGCAAAAAATGTGTAAGAATGCCCCTCATCTGATATGTGATGAGTTGAGCCGCGTGCGTGCCGCCACAGAAGCCGGTGCGATCACTCTCTACTCTCTACTGAAGCCAAAGCATCACTTCACCGCGAACACAACGGACTCCGCGCTCATGAAATCTGAAGAGACGTTCTCATACCTGTCAGTTAATATCTTGGATTATGTTGGGATAAATCCAGAGAGAAATGTACTGAAAGAAGATAAAGTGGCCAAATCCCGCCGTGTCTGCTATCTCACTCTTTTCAATAGGTCTGATGCAAAATGGCGGCGAAACTCATGCCGCGGGAGTTTTTTTTCCGCTTCCGGTTGTACGGGGTTTCTCACACAGCCATTGGAGGGGTCACATTACACTGACTGCGTTCGCACACTGCGCAGTGTATACAGTGTACTGCTTACTAGTTTAAAAACAATAGGTAAACTGGACAGTAAGTAGCCTATTGTAAGGAAGCCCATTTCCAATACATGCTTTGGTAAAAATCATGCTTTGGTAAATCTTAATTATTACATAAAAAGTGGAAATTATGACACTAATTCATAATTTAGATTTTTTATTTCATAGTTATGACATAACTATGACAATTTTAGGTAATAATTATTATAGGCTTTTAAAAAGTCAAAATTATGACATAGGCCTCATAATTATGAGATTAAACAGTCAACATTTTGAGATAAAAAGTCAAAATTATGACTTTCTATGATATAATAGAAGTCATATTTATATATTTTTTATACTTTTTAATTCATAATTTTATTTACTGTCATAATTTCAACTTTTTATGTAATAATTATGACTTTTTTTCGCCTTTTCATCTCATAATTACGACTTATGTTTTGTCATTTTTTATCCTACATGGTTTGTTTTGTTATTTTCATGACAATAAAGCACATTTCCCTCCCTACAATTCTTATAACCGTATGCTTTATTTCCATGATACAAAAAATAACTGATAAAACTGAAAAAAAATTTCATTTTCCATTACAATCACACAATCAGTTGCGTGATGTATTTTGGCAGAGATTTTGTTTATAATTTCCCAATTAATAATTGAAAATATTTATATATAATTTTGTTTATTAAGGGTGATATGTTGTTGTTGTTGTTTTAAAATCTGGAACAAAGGTGGAAAATTTAACTTTTAATGCATTGTTCCCTGTAACTAATAAATGTACAGGTAAATTGTGTAACCAGGCGCAGTATTACTGTGGTTACTAAATAGATAAGACAGGATTCTGTATAAAGTCCATTTTCTCTGTTCTCTTGGAGAAACTTGACAACACATTAAAACTGCATTCAAGTGTCTTTGTTCGCTTGACCTTCAAATGTTTTGATTTCAGTTAGCATCTACTGCAGGCCTGGTTCTGAAGAGTCATGGTTAGGGTTACCATCTTCACCTTTCTACTGTCCAGTGATGATTCGGAAAGAAAACACGACTGAAGCCTACTGTTAAACCAGCACAACTTTAATAACGTGTAAGGGCCCATGTCTTGATGAATAATGCTATCAGACTGTGTTAGTACCAACACTATATTTGCATGGTTTCAAGGATAGGTTTAGGGTTCGGGGTTGGTATGGACGTTAATAAAGCCTCAAACCACATCACACCACATGAATATTATGCTGGTATAGCACAATCTGATAGCATTTTTCTGAGCGGATAGAACAAATCTATTGTAAGCTATTTTATGTCTATTATAAACTATAAGAGCAGATAGAAAGTCATAGTGCATTTACAGGTTACCTCACTTACACAGTGAATATTTCCAAAAGGATCATCACTATACACAACAGTACTGTTTTCCTATGAGGTTTCATCCTGTAAGTAATTGCACTGATATCACAGGCTCACGGTGGAATAAATCAGAATAATCACCAATCTGTGGGCATGAAGGAGCCTGTTGTGTAACATGTATTATTGTACTATGTCCACTTCAGTGTGTTTACCAAAAACACTCATTTAGAGTCCTTTACTGATTTCTGTTACATCATTACACCAGTAGATGGCAACGAGAAAGTGACTCTCAGCTGAGTGCATACTGCTATTGCAAAAAATTATACATACAAATGTAAACATGAGATATTTTAATGTGAGATTGATGTTTTATGAACATGTGCTATATACATCTGTCAGTTTACTTACAATAACTTAACTTTCACAAAATTTATACCTACATCGTTCAGTTTATAAAGGCTTCTGACTGAATTTCTTTGTTGCTTTTCATTTGAAGTTTTGTGAAATTAGTATAAAACACTATCTAACATATAAGGTTTTATCCATATGTACAGCTGATATGGTTTCAATGCCATTAATCATGTTCATATGTTTTTTTTTTCATTGTTTTTTGGTGTTTTTATTGTTTTTTATTTTTATTGTATTATATTTCACACTAAAGATGTTAGGCTACTCTAAAGTTCATTGCAGAGAGTTCAAGTCCTCCAAAAGCTGCAGCTGATGAAGCACGTGTCAGCGCGCCGTCCTCTTCCTCGCGCTGGTCTGCGGTTGTTTAGGAGGTGCTGGTCTGCTCTTGATGTTCTGGCACTTTGGGATGTGCCTCTCTGCCGGGCCTGGGGCAAATTTGCGGCCACAATGAGGGCAGGTTACATATTCTGGATTTAGATTGGAGACTGACTGTGGCTCGTGAGATCGACCCTGACGCATGGTTTGAATGAAGGCCTCGTGTTTCTGCCGCCAATTATTCTTCTTGCGCTGAGGATGAAGACAGTATGACATCAGTGAAGACACAGAAGAGTGATGCTATGAAGGAAATATTACCACAGCAAAACAAAATCATTCATCTCAAACACACATTAAACAGACTGCAGATAACTGTTATTTCCACTATCAGGGTTTAAATGTATATGAATGCACAGTACTGGAGAAGTGAATTTTTTAGATTAGACTGGTCATGATTTTGATTTTTTCGTTCAGCTTTAAAGTTTGTGAGGAACTTCTGATTCTTGTAATGTGAATCAATGAGATCTTTATAACAGTATAGCAGATAATTACATAAAATGCACATAAATATCAGTCGTCACTATATCTGTCAATTATGGAAGCTTGTTTCCACCACTGAATAAAAAATAAAAAAAGTAACTGCGACTTTTTATCTCACAATACTGACTTTTTTCTTGCAATTACGTTTATATGTATCAGAATACTGACTTTATAACTTGCAATTGCAAGAAAATTCAGTATTGTGAGAATAAAATCAAAATTGCAAGATAAAAAGTCGCAAATGCGAGAAAAAAGTCAGAATTGCAAGATAAAAAGTCGCAATTGTGAGATAAAAATTCGCAATTGCTAGAAAAAAGTCAGAATTGTGAGAAAAAATTCAGAATTGTGAGATAAAAAGTCGCAATTGCGAGAAAAAAGTCAGAATTGTGAGAAAAAAGTCAGAATTGTGAGATAAAAGGTCGCAATTGCTAGAAAAAAGTCAGAACTGTGAGAAAAAAGTCAGAATTGTGAGATAAAAAGTCGCAATTGCTAGAAAAAAGTCAGAACTGTGAGAAAAAAGTCAGAATTGTGAGATAAAAAGTCGCAATTGCTAGAAAAAAGTCAGAATTGTGAGAAAAAAGTCAGAATTGTGAGATAAAAAGTCGCAATTGCGAGAAAAAAATCAAAAAGTTGCAATTGTGAGAAAAAAGTCAGAAGTGTGAGATAAAAAGTCGCAATTGCAAGAAAAAAGTCAGAATTGTGAGATAAAAAGTCAGAATTGTGAGATAAAAAGTCGCAATTGCAAGAAAAAAGTCAGAAGTGTGAGATAAAAAGTCGTAATTGCTAGAAAAAAGTCAGAATTGTGAGATAAAATTTTCAGTTATCTAAATTGTTTTATTCCATGGTGGAAACAAGCTTCCAGTCAATAATATGTCTACGATGAAATGCTTAGTTTTATGATCAAAGCTTTGTAGTTTTAAAACATATAATGCAATGCAATACAATGATGATTGAGAGATGAACAAATAAACCTTCCTCAAAAGATGATCATCATATTTGATTCTCATGATTTTTCTATAAAATGATGTCTGGATAATCAATATTACTAATATTACTAACAATATCAAAGTTATTCTTGTTTACTTGATAAAATCAGTGCAGATTTCACAGCAGAAAGACACGTGAAGCACGAGCTGAAGGACGTTTGTACAATTATACTAAAAGATCTTTTACTTGATAACCACAAAGTTTTGATCATGTTGATCATTTTAGAGGCCTTTGCGTATCAAATATGTCGTAAGTAAAAGGTAAAATCTTTGAAAAGCTCTTACTTCAGGTGTTTTGCTTCTGCTGTTGATCTTCATGAACTCCTCCAGCTCTGTTCCTTTGGCTCTGTACTGTGACATGTCGAAGATCTTGCGCTGCGGCCGCTTTTTCTCACACACCCTCATGTGCGTCTCCAGCCGGTCTCGTGCGAAGCATCGATGGCACACGTTACATGGAACCAGCTGGTGTGGAGCGTCGGGATCCTCCTCGGGACTGAGCTCCACCTGCTGCAGTCGGTTTCCTCTCTGGCTGGGAATTCTGTCCGCGCTGCCAGCGGCCTCCTTCATAAGCCTTGATGTGAGCTGATAAAAACCCTCCTTATTTTCTCTCCTCTCATGTTTGAGGTGAGATCGGTCCTTTCTCGTAGAGTCAGATGTGATTGGTTTTGTTACGTCATCTTCTCTGAGGTTGTGCATTTCGCTTCTTCTTCTGACGTAATTGTCCTCTCCCATTCCTCGCTCTCGTCGCCCACTCCCAGTTTCCCGGCTCCAGCCTTTTGCTGTGTATTCGTAGTCATCCCACTCTCTCTTTTCCTTCAGTTTGTGACTCTTTGCCATCTCTAAAGTCGAAGGTCGCCTCCTGCCCTCCCTTTCTCTGCTCCTCTCCACCTCTTGCTCCCATTCCTCCCATCTTTCCATATCATCTCTTCCATTCCCATATCTGTGCCTTTCCTCATCCCAATCGCCGTATCCATTACTATAGAACCTGTTGTCCTCGAAATAACTCCGATTTCTCTCTTTAGTCTTCTCTTTTTGGACTCTTCGCAGGGTCTCTTCTGCTTTGAAAATCTTCTGCTGGAGCATCATCTCCTTGGAGTGGATTTCCTTTGAAAAATGTGTTTGCTTCTGTTCCTGGTGCTCCTGGTCCAGATTGAGAGGGTCTAGTTTCCTTCCAGCCTTCTGCTGGTGTCTGACGGCAGCTTGATGGGTCAGTGCAGGCAGACATGAGTAAAGTCTCTCTTGATGTTCTGGTTTGGTGACACTACTCAGGCTGAACGCCCTCTTGTGGAGGACTGGTTTCAGAGGGAATATTTTGTCTAACGCTCTCCGTGAAGGAACATATTCATTCTGCTCTGTGTTTTTCTTCCTATGGATGTTGTCTGGATGTTGCCAGGGATGTTGTCTCTCTCTCAGGGACCTTCCCTCTTGGTTTTCCAGAACATCCAGCCTGGAGCTGTGATGAGCTCCTGAGGGACTGCGGTGTCTGCTCATGCTCTCTCTGTACAAGAATGGAAGTTTTGATGATACGGTCTCCCTTTCCCAGAAGTGATGTGTGAGGTGATGGTGTGGCACCGTTTGCATGTTTGTGGAAGGCAGATCTCAGAAATCGTCTCACATATGCAGCTCCAGCTGAGGTTGTTCGTCTAATAACAGCGTTGTCAACCTGTGGATTGATAGAAAACACATATAGATGTTTCTTTAAAAATAGTCCAGGCATAATTTGTTTCTGAATGTGCTTAGTTTGATTGTTGCTTCTGTAAAGTCTGAAACCATCATTAAAGGCACAATATGTAGGATTTTTGGATTAAAATATCCAAAAACCACTAGAACAGTGTTATATATTTTGTTGACTTGTGTACTTTATCTCAAATGTTTCCAAGAATGTTTAAATCCAGAGAAATAAGCAATTTTAACCAGGAGACGGACCGTGTCCATGCATCCCTATCAATGACATCATACCCTCGGTTTCTGGTTTTATTTTGTAGAAACCATGGAAACACCAAAGACGCTTTAATATATATTATGTGTTTTATTAGACAGCTGATCAACTGTTTGGATACATTCATCGACAGAAAACTAATCATGTTATATAGCTCAACACAGTAAGTCTTATTGTTTAAATCTCGTTTTCTTGATTTACCGCGAGTACCATGTTTTACCATGACTAATATCGATCTATCTTACTGCAGTGTGCAACAAGTGTCTCATAGCAGCCGCCGAGCGAACGCAGAGTAGCATTATATCAACTTTCAACACATAAATGTATCTAATATGATAAACAGTGCTGGTTTATCCCACATACGCTTGACCGGAAGAAGCGGAAGCGGCGACTGCGGCATAATAAAAGTCCCGCTGCTCTCAAGACGTGTGTCGCGCTCGTCTCTCATTATCAATCGCTCCAGCGGCCTCGTTCAGCTCCCACAACACTCGCCCTGCTCTGCTTCATACTACAGTAACGTTAATAATCTCATCCATGAACATGATTTCTGCCCGAGTCCCATCCCGATTCTTTTCCACCGGCTGTAGACGTGAAGACAACACCTCCCATGATTCTGCGAAATCAAGGTGTCATCAAGCTACGCCTTTGTTTTGAATAAGCGACCTCTAATGGCAAAAATTTACATAGTGTGCCTTTAAATAGAAGTACATCTAACTGTGCCCAATATAAGGTAGTTACATTAAACCAATAATCCAGGAAAAACTAGGTTATTGTGGAGCTAATGAAAGTTATTATAGACTCTAAAAAATCTTGGGTTATTTTTTCTACCCAAGTCCTGGGTTGAACCTTTTGGGTCATTTTTTTTTTGGGGTTATTTTTCCAGTGTTTGGGTAGTTTTTGTGTTACCCAGATCCTGGGTCAGACGTAACAACCCAGTGTTTGGGTCGTTTTTGTGTTACCCAGATCCTGGGTCAGACGTAACAACCCAGTGTTTGGGTCGTTTTTGTGTTACCCAGATCCTGGGTCAGACGTAACAACCCAGTGTTTGGGTCGTTTTTGTGTTACCCAGATCCTGGGTCAGATGTAACAACCCAGTGTTTAGGTAGTTTTTGTGTTACCCAGATCCTGGATCAGACATAAAAACCCAGTGTTTGGGTCGTTTTTGTGTTACCCAGATCCTGGGTCAGACGTAACAACCCAGTGTTTGGGTCGTTTTTGTGTTACCCAGATCCTGGATCAGACGTAACAACCCAGTGTTTGGGAAGTTTTTGTGTTACCCAGATCCTGGATCAGACGTAACAACCCAGTGTTTAGGTAGTTTTTGTGTTCCCCAGATCCTGGGTCAGACGTAACAATCCAGTGTTAGGGTAGTTTTTGTGTTACCCAGATCCTGGGTCAGACGTAACAATCCAGTGTTTGGGTCGTTTTTGTGTTACCCAGATCCTGGGTCAGACGTAACAACCCAGTGTTTGGGTAGTTTTTGTGTTCCCCAGATCCTGGGTCAGACGTAACAACCCAGTGTTTGGGTCGTTTTTGTGTTACCCAGATCCTGGGTCAGACGTAACAACCCAGTGTTTGGGTCGTTTTTGTGTTACCCAGATCCTGGGTCAGACGTAACAACCCAGTGTTTGGGTCGTTTTTGTGTTACCCAGATCCTGGGTCAGATGTAACAACCCAGTGTTTAGGTAGTTTTTGTGTTACCCAGATCCTGGATCAGACATAAAAACCCAGTGTTTGGGTCGTTTTTGTGTTACCCAGATCCTGGGTCAGACGTAACAACCCAGTGTTTGGGTCGTTTTTGTGTTACCCAGATCCTGTGTCAGACGTAACAACCCAGTGTTTGGGAAGTTTTTGTGTTACCCAGATCCTGGGTCAGACGTAACAACCCAGTGTTTGGGTGGTTTTTGTGTTACCCAGATCCTGGGTCAGACGTAACAACCCAGTGTTTGGGTGGTTTTTGTGTTACCCAGATCCTGGGTCAGACGTAACAATCCAGTGTTTGGGTCGTTTTTGTGTTACCCAGATCCTGGGTCAGACGTAACAACCCAGTGTTTGGGTAGTTTTTGTGTTCCCCAGATCCTGGGTCAGACGTAACAATCCAGTGTTTGGGTCGTTTTTGTGTTACCCAGATCCTGGGTCAGACGTAACAACCCAGTGTTTGGGTCGTTTTTGTGTTACCCAGATCCTGGGTCAGACGTAACAATCCAGTGTTTGGGTCGTTTTTGTGTTACCCAGATCCTGGGTCAGACGTAACAACCCAGTGTTTAGGTAGTTTTTGTGTTCCCCAGATCCTGGATCAGACGTAAAAACCCAGTGTTTGGGTCGTTTTTGTGTTACCCAGATCCTGGGTCAGACGTAACAACCCAGTGTTTGGGTCGTTTTTGTGTTACCCAGATCCTGGATCAGACGTAACAACCCAGTGTTTGGGAAGTTTTTGTGTTACCCAGATCCTGGATCAGACGTAACAACCCAGTGTTTGGGTAGTTTTTGTGTTACTCAGATCCTGGGTCAGACGTAACAACCCAGTGTTTGGGTAGTTTTTGTGTTACTCAGATCCTGGGTCAGACGTAACAACCCAGTGTTTGGGTAGTTTTTGTGTTCCCCAGATCCTGGGTCAGACGTAACAATCCAGTGTTTGGGTCGTTTTTGTGTTACCCAGATCCTGGGTCAGACGTAACAACCCAGTGTTTGGGTCGTTTTTGTGTTACCCAGATCCTGGGTCAGACGTAACAACCCAGTGTTTGGGTAGTTTTTGTGTTACTCAGATCCTGAGTTATTTATCGCGGGGTTTTTGCGCCCTCTTCAGGAGAGAGCAGTGCAGCTCCGTCAAATTGGTACATGTCTTCAGTAAAATACAGGCTTGTGTACATTTAATTCTATTTAAAAATTTCGTTATTGTTCTGTATATCATTTAATTTTATGCAAAGCAACATACAGGACGGCGATGTGAGTCACCTAAACGAGTTGGTCTTTTTGCGTGATGGAAACGTCTGATGCCTTGCATAAAATTTTATGATTTCATTCAAAAAGATACAGAATATTAATACTTAGGATGTTAAAATATGTTCTCAGAATTGTACACTGATTATTTATGGACAGGTTATGGAGTCAGTCACAGCTTTTTTCAGCTACGAGTGAAACACAGGCGGCGGTCTGAAGTCATCAGTTCCCCCGCCAAACGCGAGTCATCTCCGGCACGAGATCCAGCGCTGTTACGGTGAACAGACACTGGTCCATTACACTTGAATTACTTCTAAATGTTTATTTTTACTTCTAATATTTGTTAAATAAGCTTAAATGTAGGCAATATGTATTAAAAGCATGCTATACTATAAAATATGATCGAAAATAAAGGAATTATCATGCAAACCAATGGTTGTGTGGAGTATTTAAAAAAAAGTTCAGAGGATTTAAATTAATCCGTAAACATTAATTCATGTATGAAGTAAAATAAAAAAATAAGCTAGTATTATAGTAAAAATGAATCAACCCATTGCCAGGTTAAATCAACCCATTATGCTGGGTTAAATAAACAACCCAATTTGCTGGTTAAAATTAACCAACCCATCTGTCCTATATTTACCCAGCCCTTGGGTTGTTTTTAACGCAGTGTTTTTTTGGAGTGTACAGTGTTAATATCTAGCATTTCTTAGCCAGCATATATTATCCAGTCCTTGGCTCTAACAAGCTTCACTGAAATAAAATAAATAAAAAATGTGTGATATTGTGACTAGTTAAAAGTTTTACTCTATTCACATGTAGTGTCTTGCCATATCAGCACATTTTCATAAGCATTCTCTTTCACATTCTAGAAGATATAATGTCTGTTTAGCTTTAATCTTACCGCTTTGTGTTTTCTGTGAATGTAAACCGCAGGATCGCCTCAGGTTCAATAACGTTTCCAGTTGTGTTTACACTTGTTGCTTAGGAACAAGACAACGCAAACTTCCTTCACATTTGCTATTGGCCAGTTGCGTCAGACGTCATGCCGTGACCCGGATGAACGACGCGCTGTGATGATGGTGCGCATGTGCCACTTCGTGAGCCAAACGCAACTTCATATCAAATGTTGAAACGCTAATAAAGTCGATTTGACTGCGGATTTCAGAAACCAGAAAGCGTTTATTATCGTCCATCCACCGGTACGTCATACAGTGTGTTTGACATTGAGTTGATCAGATGGAAAAGCTGGACGCAGAAGTTAAACGCCTGTGATATCAGAGCTATTAATAATGATTGATTCAGATTCAGATCAGTGATGTGTGTTCCAGGTGATCATCATGTCCGCTGAAGATCTGCTGTCTGTGGATTATGAGGTGTATGGCAGAGTACAGGGCGTGTTCTTCCGAAAATACACCCAGGTAATGCACTCGTGTGTAGGGGCTAGTTGTCACATCAGTCAGCATGGTGCTATCCGCAGAATCAATGCACGGACGAGCAGATTCAAATGCATACCTTAAATGTAAAGTAAGTTGCTGTGGATGAAAGTGTGCCAAATATTTCTCAGGGTGGGTTTATTTTTGGAACATTTATGTATATGGGCCATTCTACAGAATTGGTGCAAACTGCTGACCCACAACCAAAAAAACACATTTAAAAAGCATTTAAGTTTTAGATGTTTACTAAGATCCTTCTGTTATCTATTGAATCCCACAATAATATTTAAAATATCAGTAAGCTTAATGTATATAAAAGCATCATTTATTGGGTACTTTTAATTGGGAGGTGTCGGTCCCGAACCCAAACCCCTAAATTTCAACTTGTGAAAATGATATTGAAATAATTTTTGCAGTTTTTTCCATTGTTGTTTTTAAAAATATATTTTATATATTATTTTTAAATCATGAAACTTTATGTAACAAATGTGTCTCGCATTTTCATGTCACTACCGAAACACTGTGTGTTTTAGTCCATTGGCTGAGACTGATTTTAACACACATTTCTTCATTTCTGATCAGGAAATATTCCTGTCCCTCCCTCTCATAGCCTCTCTTTCATAGTAGATAGGACCATCATTTTGAGTTAAAGGGATAGTTCACCCAAAAATGAAAATTCTGTCATCATTTCCTCACCCTCAGCCTGTCCAAACCTATATAAATTTCTTTGTTCTGTTGAACACATAGGAAGATATTTTGAAGAACGTGGGAAACTGTACAGTTTTGGGGCACCATTGACTTCCATAGTATTTTTTTTTTTCCTACTATGGAAGTCAATAGTGCCCCAAAGCAGCCTGGTTACAAACTTTCTTCAAAATATCTTCCTTTGTGTTCAGCAGAACAAAGAAATTTATACAGATTTGGAACAACTTGAGGGTGAGTAAATGATTTTTTCGTGAACTATCCCTTTAAATGTGTTCAAAAGTCTGAATATCTGTGTGTAACTTTAAGGAACGTCACTACCAAACACCTTTTTCTGCAATTAAGCAAACTTTTTTGGGTGTTATTCCATAAAATTTAGTTTTTACGTGTTCAACTGTTCAGAACTGTGTTAGCTAACCATTTAGCATCTTTGAGCTAGAATGAAAAAATATCTAAAATTGTCACTACCGAAACATGTCATCACTGTTTTGGTATTGACAAAAGGAACACATAATCATTTATTTGGGGGAAATAAACACAATTTTAGCACAGTTATGCAAATCATTAGTATTTTAATATGTTTTAGTGTTTTAGTTAAAATCCTGTAATGTGATGTGGTCTCTACCAACACATTACTGTCACTACCGAAAATGTGCAGTCATGACCGAAACATGGGATGTTTTGTCAAAAATAAAGTATATTGAATTATAGTGTTTGGTTCAATGTATATTCAAACTAATGAATCCTTCACTTTGAAATCAGTATGATAAACTTTATGACTTTTACAAAGAAAGATTGGATTCAAAATACAACAAATCTCATAAATTACACTTGAAATATTGTTAAAATTGTAATTATTGATTTACCTGTGAGAACTTTTTTTTAATTTTTTTATTTTTTTTTTTAAACAAAATCTTAACAGGTCAATGTAACCCTTCTTATTAAATTATATATTATTGTGTTTCAGTAGTGACAATTTTGGGGAAAGGAAAAATATCCCAAAACTTTCTGAAAATACAATATGAGAATTAACTGCACAATTACTAGAAATTTGTACCTTAGATATTATACAATTTGCATACATACAACATTTGTGGAAAAGACTTGTTTCAAGATGTTTCCAATTGAAACAATTCTGTAGAATGGCCCATATACAAAACATTAAGGTCTTGACTATAAAAACTATTAAACATACAAAAGATACAGCTAATTGAACACACTGTTATTTTATGCTATTTAATGGCTTTTTTAAGCAAGTTTAAACAATTATGAAACACAAAACATTTTGAAAAACTGCAAAAATATAAAAGGTAACACAAAAAGTGTTGTTGTTGTCAACAGATATTGTGATTAATGAACTGTGTCGAATTACAACACATAAAATCACAACCTTTCCTGACCAGATATTTCTTAAAAATACTGTGAACACAGTTCAACGTTTGGTTAAAATCTTCCTTCATAATGCAAGAGTCAACATGAAATCAAAAGGGACGCGGTTGACGGTCTTAATACACTCTTCAGATTCATCAATGCATATTATTTCAAAGAAAACGGTTAATCTTCAAGATGTGCTTACTCAGTTTCTTAAACGACTTTAATTTAGCCACCACAGCCCTCTTATTTGCTTTAGTAATTTTGTTGTGTGTTTGTATTTGAGTTGTTTTAACTAGTTCTCTAGGGGTAAGATCAAGTCCCATTTCAACAGTTTTTCTCATTAACTGTCCTGTAAAAAGTGAAACAAACAAGAAGTTAGAGGTTTAAGTTTATGAAAATGATTTAAGAACAATATTTAATATAAAATATATATTTTATAAAACATGTTGAACTCAAAAACTGCTAGAAAATTAAAGCCATAAATCTCAACAAGAGATGTTCCAAATTTGAGGTTGGTATCTCAAAAAATGAGCTTTTGTTTGGGCGCAGTACCAAACTTTCCCCACTAGATGCCGGCAGCGGTACTTGCAGTACTGTAATATTTTTCTCTCTCAAATATTACACACACACAATTTTTTATAACACACATACAAACCACACTCTGACATCCACACCCACACAATTATAGCTGCATAGTTCATCCAGTTGGCTCTATAATACACAGAAAACAGAAAAAAGCGAGTTTTTGCTTTACAGGCCAAACCTGAGAAAATGGCATCATTTGGTTAAAAAAAAATTTAATTTTGAAGCTTTGCCAACAGAAAGAAAACCTATTAACAAAGACTGCATCATTGTATAGTTAAATGACCCTGTGATTAAAACTTGCCGTTTTAATGGGTTTCAATGGGGACATTTTGGTCTTTAAGGTCCTGAGAGGAACTATTGTTATTAACACAGGCAAAATTATCAAAAAAGCAAAACTGAAAAAGACAAAAATGTCCTTAAGGATGCACAAGGGTTAAGACTTGTCTTTTTTAACTTCATTTTTATGTTCTTAAATGATTTTACACTTTCTCTAAATAACTTTGCTTTACTATAAAATGCTGTGTTCATGAATCCCGCTGGTGTCTGTGTGTGTTTCCAGTCAGAAGGGAAGAAGCTGGGTCTGGTTGGCTGGGTTCAGAACACCGATGCTGGGACGGTTCAAGGGCAGCTGCAGGGTCCGGCCTCCAAAGTCCAGCAGATGCAGCGCTGGCTCCGCACCACCGGCAGCCCGCAGTCACGAATCGCCAAAGCAGAGTTCAAGAACGAGCAAACCATCGACAAACTGGACTTTAAAGATTTCAAAGTTGTTCGTTAATGACAGAACAACTCCATTAGTATTTGTTTACATAGATATATAATATTTATTTTAGTGTTTAAAGTAAAGGTAAAATGCCTTTATTGACATTATATACCACCTGCTCCAAGATTTCTGTACAGGAAAACACTGTCTTCCTAACACAACAGCTAATATAACACACTCCACTCCTGTCTTCAGTGTTTCTGTTTCATAATGGCTTGGCTTGTATCATCCACACAACGAATTTCACCTCCGTTTTTTTTAAATAAGTTCTTTACATTAGTGGTAGTTGTGTAAGCCAGATTCCTATGTTCCCAGAAGATTTATCCAGAATTGTGAAATCTGCTATTTAAATGCTTTTAAAATAACTCAAAATGCCAATAATAATATAACAAAAGATGAATGCGTATGTTAGAAAAATTAATTAGTAGGAGGTTGTAAGTGTGTGTCCTTCAACAAACAAACAAACAAAACTCACTTCTGCTCATGTGCAGTCTTATCTTAAAAGTTATTGAGCCAAGGCAAAGAAAACATTGTGACATTATATCTGTAATATTTGAGGTCTGTGTCGGTAAAGCTTCATTCATTCCGGCCTCAAAAAAACCAAACATTTTTATGTACAATTAGAGGAAAGTTTTGATTATAAATGTACAGATTGCAAAATCTAAATTGTAATCAATGACAAAAAGAAGTATTTGTGCACAGCGACATACAATTGTAATGGTGACCGTTCCACACAGATCTAAATTATTTAAAAAAAATGTATTTTAGTTGCATAAAGAGTATAATTCTAATCATATTCCACATATGCAGACATAGATGATGTGTTGATGCACATCATGAGGAATGCTCCATAATTCTTTGCTCTTATGCCATGTTTCATGTGTACATTGACCTGCGTGTCTGGTATTCTCCCAGAACCAAGACTCCAAAATGAATGGATGTATTGTGAAAGAGCCAAACATTCCAGGAAATGAGTGTTCCCCACCCTCTAGTCTCCTTCCAAAGCAGAGACCGGCCGCTTATTTTCTACTGCAGCTTTTTTAAAGCCCAACCACCCATACAGAACCAACTGTGAGATGCATACATTTGATGACGTACGCCACTACTAGCAAATGGCTAAATCGTGTGCTTAGTAAGGGCTGGATACATCACTTCATTACTCTGCAGTTAATACAAAAATTCTGATAGGCCTACTGTTTTATAAACCATAGTCATTTCTTTAGTCACATATGCACACTATGCGCATCATTTATTTAAACTTCATTTTCTTTTTTGTGACTGTGACTGAAAACAGGCATTCTGATCTGACTCCATTTAGTTAGCAATGTCCAACTTCCAACAATCCAGTCAATTACCGAAGGACGAATCAAATCCCGCCCTGCATTATCATTCCAGAGGGCGTTTCACTCAATATACGTCACAATAGGGAAGAAAAGACCTACATTTCATTCTGCATTCGGGACGAGGTTGGAAGTGGGAATATCCTAATTTAAAAGTCCCACTTCAGACCTCAGTGAGTTCCAGTCGATCACACGTCACGTTCACATGTCGACATGACACAACGAGCGCATTTTGTGTTTTTCTGTCAATTAGGCCTATGGCAAAAACATAAAGATAGGGTAACACTTTTAAGATGATGTAGTTACACGTTACTACATGTACTTACTATAGTAATGACAGTAAATTATGCATAATTACAAGTAACTAACCCTAAACCAAACCATATCCCTAACCGTAACTCTATAGTAAGTACAATATAACTACGTCACTTAAAATAAAGTAACCTAAAGTGTTCACTTTGAATAAACTTAATGTCTAATGTTAAAGTTTGTTTGTTGGACACAAGGTAGCTCCACGCTATAGGTGCGTTCACGCCATGTAATTACTGTAACAATTCTGAACTGTAAAAAGCCTTCACATGCTTGTAGAACTTAATTACAACGAGTAATTTTCTGAGAGCTATGACTTGTACCACATGGCCGCTGTATCACCTGACCACTGCGGATTTAAGGTGTGTTCGACTTGAAGCAGCGCTGTGCAGACCGATCGGTGTATGATGATAAAGTACTGCGAGAGCGATTCGAAAGCATACAGAGCTTTATTTTCAGTAATGGCGTGAACACAGCATATGCTCGCTGAGGTCGGGGTTAATCGATCTGCCCCGACTTCACAGGTTGAAAGTCCGACTTCGAGCAGCGTGTGGAGATGGGAAAAATCCAAATTAAGAGTTGGGTGGAACAAAGCATTATTTTTTTGACATATTAATGTGAGAGTGCAAAAAAATCAATCTTCCAAACCAAGTCTTTCCTTTACCCAAATTACACAGTGATAAACCTATAATAATGATTAGTAGCCTATTTTAAAGCTGTCCGGATGGACGTCACGTCACGGCTGTGGGTAGCATGAAGCTAAAAGTTTGTTGTAAGAACATAGAAACAGTTATTTATTTGTCAATCCACTCCGAAAATATGTCCTGGGACATGTATCTGTATACATGTACACCTGTGTGATGAACCACATCTTCCACGCAAAAAGAGGAGCAAAACACTGTTCTTCTGCAAGACACATGCAGTTTTATTTTTTAACCACTAGAGGGCCAAATGTGAATGCATATACTTTTACAGTGTAGCTTTAAGATGATCATTTCATGATGTCAGAAACAAGACTTCGACCACAACTCCTCTCATTGCTCTCATCATTATTGTGCAGAATATTTACAGACTAAAGAACTGTTTATAGAAATGCATGTTTCTATGCACAGGGGTAATCTCAATATCTGCACTGTAAAAAAAATCCATAAAATCACAGAAAAGGTACTGTATATAAATATATTGTCTGAAAACAAAACAGGGTTCACAAACTGTCTAAATATGTTCTATAAAACTGCATCTTAGTAAGATATGTCAACATTTGAATCACTTTAGAATCACATTTGAATCACTAAAGTTTTTATTATTATTCTTTGTACATTTCTATCGTAAGATATTCGAGCAAGTTGAAACCCACTACTTACATTTAAAAGTGTAATCCTGCATCTAGTCGTCACCAGCGCGCAGTGAATCTTGGGATAGGCTAGGCTGCGAAGGATCCACTCGTAAATCCTGCTATAGAGAGCTGCCATGAACAATGGTAAATATTAGAAAATATCTGATTAATTCCAGAGAGATGTCATAAATTTGGTTTAGTTACACCCAAGGACTCTTATTTTATTTTTTGCTCAGTTCCCATGTTTCCTGTGTTTGTGTCGGTCACTATAGAAACTCATCAGACCATCACCTGTGTCTTGTTTGTTCATTAGTGTCCTGTGCATTTATACCCCTCCCAGTTTTTTACTCCTTTATCGAGTATTGTTTTAACATATTTTGATATGTTGTATGCCTTGCGCATGTAGATAACCTGGTTTTTGTTACCCTGTGTGGATTTAACTGTTTGAGGTTTGACATTAGGGGCTTTTGCACCGAATAGTTCTAGGAACTCAGTTATAGGAACGAGCCACTAGGATAGTTCCTTGGGAACTTATTTCTCCCCCGGGCCATGATCCTGGTTGCATTTGCACCAGGAATAGGAACTCTGAAGCGTCCGACTGCGGCGTCTTTAAGCGCAGCATTTACAAATGTTAAAAACCAGTGAATGGAGGATGCCGTGATCGGAGCTGTGTTTGTTGTGTGTCGTGGGTTTCGTGATAACGAAGATGGAATGTAAACGCATAATCTACGCGACTGAAAGAGCAAAAAGTGGGGCTAAGAGATGAAATCTCCTACGACAACTTTCAGTATTACATATCGTCGAGGTGGAGAAAAGATCACAACCCTGCAGACAACAGGTAAATGCTGTTATCGCTGTTTTCCATGTTCGTGAAGTAAATATGTTTAGACAGCTTTTTATAAATGGCGGGTGCCGGTGTTTGACATGCGTTTGACCAATCAACGTACGCTCATGTCACAGATAGTTCCTATAGAGCTGGTTTAGACCCTACTCTGAAGTAGGAGCTAATTTAGTTCCCACAAAAGGAGTTCCTAGAACTAAAATCGTTCCTAGTTCCTGCGGTGCGAACACGGCAAAATCCAGGAACTTCAGCTAATAGTTCTAGGAACTGTGAAAAGGTTCATCCGGTGCAAAAGCCCCTATTTGTTTGGGGGGGAATGAATAACTAAGGGGCCATTTACACTACACAGTTTTCAATGGAAAACTTTTTATGCATTTCAGGACAACGGCGTTTTGCGGGCCTGAAAACACAAACTTTTGAAAACAGGTTTCAAAGTGCAAGTTTTTGAAAATTATACAGTTATTGTCTCCATGTAAACTACAAAAATGTGAATTTGTGAAGACATCATGCACGTGTATTATGAGTTCAGTCTATAGGTGCGTAGTGTTTCTTTACAAAGTGATCGTCGCCATCTACTGGCCTGGCAGCAGAATACAACGCTTTTAGTCGTTTTCGCGGATCCGTGTGAACGGGGATCGTTTTGACAACATTGTTGTCTGTACACGAAAAATGCAAAGGAAAAACTTTTCAGTTTTTAGTACATCGTTGTCATGTAAACATACCCTAAAGTTCACCAATATGATATTTTCACATTCAAAAGATTGACAGGTGGGATTTGGCCAACACTTCCCATTATAAAAACACCCGGGTTATGCACCATGCACTGAATTGAGAATGCCTTTAAAATTCCAATTCTTTAAATGAATTTGAATTGAGAAATTCAAAGAAATCCATATGATGACATTTTAGAAAGCAAAATTCCCTTTAATAGAATTTGAAATGAGAAATGAAAACTTTGAATGTTGACATGACAAAGCCTTGATAGTTTAGAAGGCCTTGAGGATCGAAAGTTTAACCGTACGGACATATTTTCTTTAAAGTGTAATTCAGTGTGTTCTTTTTTCAGTACTGTCATCCCAATTCAACTTCTTGGGTGGCTAATTAAAATTCACACTCATCATGAACTGAAAGTCAGTCAGTTCTTCAATTCTGAATTTTGCACAACCCTGATGGATACAGTGTTTAATCATTTCAGGCATCTAAATTCACTAAATGACATTTTCATATTCAGAGGTTGTAGTGGGACTTTCAACAGGTGTCATTTAAGAAAAAAAATCAATTAATTTATATTTTACATTTTAAGAGTAGTGGTAGGTTCTCTGTAGTGTGTGATTTAGCCAATAGGGATTATACAGTTAGACTATTTCAGACATTATTTTACCCACCCTCAAAACGCATCAGTTCTGCACAAATCAAGTAAATCACTTTAATGTCCTAAACTTTATTTTAAGGGGTCATGAATTGAGAAATCAACTTTTCCTTGAGCTTTTGATATATAAGAGGTCATCGTACTATAAGAATATCCTGAAATTTTCAGAACTGAAAACTTCCTTGTTAGTCCAATAAAAGCTTTTATTGACACCAGACCCAGAGAACGACTGATCCTGGAATGTGTCTATAGACAGGTGAAACTCCGCCTCCTCAGAAGAAATCAACGCCTACTTCATCATTGCAGCGTTAGCCCCGCCCACTGGCGTGTTAGTGAGATGAGGAGGAGAGAAGAGCGATACAGGACTAAAATAACATTACCTTTCAAAGGATCCTAATGCTAGGAATATAGTTATTTATTAATACACTGCAACCTTTCATGCCACGATCTAAATATAATGCCATAGATCTAAACGTAATGCAACACTTTTCATGATTAACCTTGAGAGCTGTAATAGTAAAAACATGCTAAAAGTTTTCGAGGGAGTAATACTTTGCTATTTCATAGGCAAAGATGTCAGCCAATCACAGCAGTGGGCGTTTACACTGACGTCTCACAGCAGACACGCCCCTTAAAACAGAGTGTTCAAATCAGAGGGATACAATCAGGGTAGAAAAATGCCTTTTATTTCTAAATTATGACAATTTTTGGTGTAAAAAGCATACTAACATTATAAGTGCACCCCAGGAAACATTATAAAACAACGCAGTTCATGAACCTTTTAATGCTGTAAACTCACTTTATGTCTGCCTGATCATTACACAAATACACAACATGCTCTTATACACACATGGAGAAAATGTCTGACATAATGCCATTAGACACTATATAGGCTATAGAACCTTTTCAGCTTAGTTATATTTTGCTATCTGCGCAGTATGCCCATTTGTATTACTGACAGGCGTCAGTAATACAAGGAAAAACGCAAATGCACTGCACAAAACACAAAGCAGCAGCAGCTTCAGCCCAGACACATGCTCAGCACTGGAATCCCGACACGTAGTTATCCTTATATGGCCATTTTCCTGTTTGGCAGTGTTACGTCACTGCGTGACGTGAGCAGGTGCAGATGCAGAGACTGGAGAGGATGGAGACGCACATTAAATATACATTTGATTAGGCCTATATAAGCGATTGCAAAACGGCTTAACAAAATATATAATCATCAATAAAGTTATTTCTACTAAAAAGTCGGTCCAATATCTTTTTTACCCTTCTTTTCTTTCAGTTTTTGTTGCTGAATTAGCTATGCAACGTGATAACAGAACACGGATCAAATACTGTTGTGTCGAATATGAGCATCAGTTTGCATGAAATGGTCATGTTTTAAAATAAATCATGCATTATTCATAAGGTCTTTATGCATATCAGGGTCCATCCGAATTTTATGAATGAATATGTAGCACGGACCACGTTTCGTCCTCGCGGGGGTTCACCATCGATTCACGCGCGCAGCTTCACTACAGTAACCTTTAGTGAAAGCAAATCTTAGCTGAATACGGATTAAACAATAATATGCACAAATGTGCACAGAAAACTCGGTTTTCCTCGCATGTCCTTCAGAGGAGCTCCCCACATGCGGAATGGTACGGCCCGTTTCATTCATAAAATTCAGGCGCACTATAAATAGGAGCTCGCGCAGCTGAGTGTCACTGACCAGGTTTATAAACCTGGAGAGAGCGACTCCAACATCACGAAGCGAGCTTCTTGGACCAGAAGAGCTGGAATCCAGTCAATAGTTTTGTCTTTCCGTGAGTGCTGGAGAAATGTTCCTGAGCAAAGCGAAGACTGATCCGGACTCTGCCGGGGACGCGCGCGCGCACAAACCTCGCGCGGATGCGCCGATGGACAGCAGCAGCTCACAGGTATGACAGATGCTTTCACTTTCATGCCATACATCATCACAAAACCCAAGCCATCCGATGCATGTTGTTTAATTGCTAATACATAACACAGATGCGTCCCTGGATCTGTTTTTGGAGATGTATTATTCTGAATAGCCTGTTATTAAGTGTTATTAAATGTTTGCGTATTTTGAATAGGCCAGCACACTATTGCTTCATCTCTTTATCAGATGTTCAATGTGATGTTGTGTCGCGCATCCTTTGCAATGCAGTGAAACCTGGTAAAGCATTGTAAGAATGCAGCTGTTCATTGAGAAAAATAAATCCAGTGAGGAGAGCCCACAGCAGCTCTGCGTAAGCATTGACGTCAGAGACAATGCAAAAGTTAAATATTGATCAGGAGACTATTTTTAGATGCTCGAGTGTATTTAAAGAAAGAGTCATAAGTGTAAACTGAAAATTAATAAAGAGACCTTTTAAAGTCTGGCTATCCAGATGCGCGTAAATCAGTGTTGTGTTATGTAGCTAGACTTATATATATTTCCGTCGCAATCATCATCACAGGGCTCGTGCGTGGATGCCGAGTCTCCGGGCTCGTTCGTCCCGACGGTCACGGCGATCTCCAGCACGCCAGACCTGCAGTGGATGGTCCAGCCGACGATCATCACGTCTGTGTCTCCGTCTCTGGCTAGAGCCGAAAGCAAGACCAAGAACGCTGGGAACAAGGGGAAATGCGCTGCCAGGAAGAGCAAGAGCGAGCAGGTACGTGTCTGCATGTCTGGCACGCGTGCTGATCTGTGTTGGAGCATGTGCCTGGCTGGGATTGATGGGGATGCAGCTCTAGCTTTGGCATGTTGCCTAGACCAGCAGCATCCACTTTATATTCAGGTCACAGCAAGTCTGCAACAATAGACTATTTTTAGACGCATTGCAGAGAAAGACGCTTTTGAATAACTGGCGATAGAAGTCGAGCATTTTAGCACTGATTCTTCGAGATGACAAGTGCAATTCGTCTTGCTTTGACCAGCTCTCTCCGGAGGAAGAGGAGAAGAAGAGGATCAGGAGAGAGAGAAATAAAATGGCTGCAGCGAAGTGTCGCAACAGACGGAGAGAACTCACCGACACCCTGCAGGCAGTGAGTACAGACATCACTACATAATGAGGTTTAAAAACTACAGTTCATTCACAAAATTATGTCTCTGTTTACTTACACACAGTTACAAAAGTAATCCATGATACGACGCTGTTTTGCGCAATCCAAACTAACAAAATATTGCTGTTCTGAATGTTCTCTGAACGCTCGAAACTCCTGAACATTTATCATTCCCTTCCCAAACATTATGGGAACGCTACTTTTCAATGTTCTGAAACAATTAGTAACATTTAACATAAAAAAACTCCCATGAACTATGTATAAATAATGTTTTTTTGCTAACGTTTTGAGAACATTATTGATAACTTTCACTACAAGTTGGCTTGAAAATGGACAAACCCAGCGGTTGGGTTAAATGTTTGCTCAATCTGCTGGGTAGTTTTATTTAACTCAACTATTGATTAAAAATGACTGTATTTCTTGCTTAAAATGAACCCAAAGAATGCTGGAAATTAACATGTATTAATATGTTTAATAAATGAACATTTATTGATAAGTTTAATGAATAATAATTAAACAATAAACATTTATTAAATTGCTTATTAATAAATGTTCACCTTTTGATTATTATTGTTGCCTCTAGTAATTATGTGTCTGATTTTTAATTTCCAACATATTTTGGGTTCATTTTAAGCCAGACATATAGTCATTTTTAAACAATAGTTGAGTTAAATAAAACTGCCCAATAATAAAACTACCCAATCACTGGGTTTGTCCATTTTGAACCCAATTTGGGTTGTTTTTAACACAGCATTTTTTAGTGTTAAATGTACTGGAAGAACGTTTGTTCATAACTTTGCGAGAATGTTAGCCAAAGTCCTGAGAACGATCCCTGTTAGATGGGCTTGTCCAAGGCTTCTGAAGACATATGGTGTACATACCAAGAACAGACCCAAATTTAAAGGTGAAGTGTGAAATTCAAAATAATGATTGTTTTCAGACATTCGCTCGCTCAGACAAACATACAGACCCATCGGCCAAACCTTTGTCATTGAGTCACTGTTGTTGTGAGGGCTAGTTGGGATGTTCAAACAAACAAGAGCAATATTTACAATGTTCAGACGAATCCACCTACCAAACATGCTAAAGGTATGGTCACATTTACCGTTGTTCAGAGATTTTTCGCAGGTGAAATCCAGTTATTTCAATTGGAATCCACTCGGTTGAGAATTTCACGTTTGGGCAAAAGATTTCCCCATGCAGATTTTGCATCAGGGCTCAAGTTGGTCACACTAATTTGCCGTGTTGATCAAATTCATACATCGCCACACTATTGACAATGGAGCCTTTTTTCTTTTGCTATTGGAGCAAATGGGAATGAATAAATTATATTTGCTGTCATCTCCCCTTCACCACTATAGACATTTGATGACTTCTACTTCTGAGAACCCCAGAGATGTGAAAAGATTTCACAGTCAATGGACATTTTTGCCTGTGAAATTGTGCTGACAACTCGTTAATGTGACCTTAGATGTTAATAGTTCACCCAAAAAATGAAAATTCATCATTTATTCAAGCCTCATGTCATTCCAAACCCATAATACTTTATTTCATCTTCGGACTGAAGATATTTTAAATTTAATCTGAGAGATTTTGAAAATCTGTTCACCCAAAACTCAAAACTTTCATTAAAAGATAAATCAATATGAATGGAGCGGTTTAATCCAAGTCTTATGAAGAGACACGGTCGTGTTATATAAGGAATAGATTTAATTTCTCCTTTTATTCACATATAAACATTAAGCAGCAAACCCACTTATAGCATGGTCACGGAAGCTCAAGCATGAGAACCAATGAGGTTCATTCTCGCATCATGCATCTAAGCTTTCGCAAAAACCAATGAGGTTTGTTCTAGTGTGTCAGTATGGTTGAGCTTCTGTTTATGTTCGCTGATCAATGTTTATACATAAATAAAAGCCTAAATTCAATCTCTTCATCATATAAAGTAGGGTACACAAACATGACGGTTCGGTATGTCCCTCGTATTGAAGTCACGGTTCAGTACAGCAGGGGGAGAAAACTAAACATAAAATTGCTTTTTTATTAAACAGTGGTTTATTGAACAAATTGTGTCTCTCTCTTTAAATACATTCTATTATCATTTTCTTAAGGATAAAAAAACTCTATCTCAGCTAATGCTGTAAACTATATAGGGAGCCCTTTCTTGAACATTATTTATTTTTCTACTCCAGTTCATTTTTGAAATATAATCATTTACTCAGTTACTGTCATAACTTGTTTTCATTACAAATTTATTTAAACATATATTAAATAATCAAGATAATACTAACAGGTAAAGTAAATATAATGAATATATAAGGTAATATAGTGCATATATTTAGTGAAATGCTCCTTTAGTGAACTAACATGCTGTGGACACTAAATGACTGACCTGAGGTAAATGCAATGCTATGTGAGATATTATTCTCAAGCTGTTTTATTGATGTCTTTCCACGGTTGAAACACTGGTTGAGAGATTACACGTAAATATATATATATGCATAGATCGTCTCTTTTTTGTGGTGGTTAGCAAACAGTGTTGTATTACCGCGGGGGCCCCCTTCTGGATTGGAGTGTGGATCGCCTGTGACTGACTGTATTCGTTGTCTGACTGTATGCACCGAACATTGATATCCGTACTGTGACCATTCAGGACAAATACATGTATGGTTACACCCCTAATATAAAGTGATTTGTGTCTCTTCTGAAGACTTGGATTAAACTTGATTCATACAGTTTTTTTTTTTACGATCTCTTTATGAATGTTTTGAAGCATCAGAGTTTTGGGTGAATAGACTTTCAATCTCTCAGATTTCATTAAAACGATCTTCATTTGTGTTCTGAAGATGAATGAAAGTCTTATAGGTTTGGAATGGCATGAGAGTGAGTAAATGATGGGTGAACAATTCCTTTAAATCTGTCTGTTTGTGGAATAACCCAGTTTTTGGTTTCTCCAGGAAACAGACAAGCTAGAAGAGGACAAAGCCGCCCTCCAGGCTGAAATCGAGAATCTCCTGAAGGAAAAGGAGAGGCTTGAGTACGTTCTCGCCACTCATAAACCTCTTTGCCAACTGCCTGAAGAGCTGGACTGCCTGTTTCCAGAGTCTCCTCAGCCGCTTCCAACTCCCGAAACGTCCAGCAAACTCTCAGAGGATAGTCCGCAAGATGGCGCTTCCTTGCAGGACATGGAGATCCCAACGGTACCTTCCACCGCTATTTCTGGGAACTCCAACATCCTGTTGTGCTCCAGTGCAGAGGTCAGTTTGTGCGATCTGGAGCCCTCTCTGGATGTCAGGGACGAGCTCCTCGCCACCGTCGATGAGGACCGGGTCTCAGCGGAAACGGCTCGCTCCGTCCCCGACATTGATCTGTCCGGCTCGCTGGGCATCACGGACTGGGAAACCCTGTACAAGTCTGTGGCCAATGATCTCGAACCTTTGAGCACCCCGGTGGTGAGCGCTTCCACACCCACCTGCAGCAACTATCTGTCTGTATTTACCTTCACCTGCCCCGAGCTGGACTCCCTGGTCGAGGGACTGGATGGTTGCAAAGGTGGCGTGACCAAAGCAGAATCTAGCGTCGATATCCTCAACTCTCCAACCCTTCTTGCCTTATAAATGCAAGTGTAGATGATGTAATGTCACGATATTGTTCTTAATATCTATTGGATATCGCTGTGTTATGATGTCCAGATGTGTGATGTTGGTGTAAAGCCTATGGAAGCTTGTTTCCGCAATGGAATAAAAAAAATAAAAAAAGGTAATTGCGACTTTGTATCTCAAAATTCTGACATTTTTTCCTTGCAATTGCGTTTACATCTCACAATTCTGACTTTTTTCTCAGAATTGAGATATAAACTCGCAATTGCAAGTTATAAAGTCTAAATTGCGAGATTTAGTCACAATTTTGAGAAATAAAGTCAGAATTGCAAGATATAAACTCTGAATTATGAGTCATAAAGTCAGACCTCTGAGATATAAAATCACAATTCTGAGAAATAAAAGTCACAATTATGAGAAATAAAGTCGCAATTATGAGAAATAAAGTCACAATTATGAGAAATAAAGTCGCAATTATGAGAAATAAAGTCAGAATTATGAGATAAAAAATTAGAAATGCGAGATATAAAATCGCAATTCTGAGAAATAAAGTCGCAATTATGAGAAATAGTCAGAATTGCAAGATATAAACTTGCAATCGAGTTATAAAGTCTGACTTGCCAGATATAAAATCGCAATTCTGAGAAATAAATTCACAATTTTGAGAAATAAAGTTGCAATTATGAGAAATAGTCAGAATTGCTAGATATGAACTCTGAATTATGAGTCATAAAGTCAGACCTCTGAGATATAAAATCACAATTCTGAGAAATAAAAGTCGCAATTATGAGAAATAAAGTCAGAAATGCAAGATATAAACTTGCAATTGTGTTATAAAGTCCGACTTGTGAGATATAAAATCACAATTCTGAGAAATAGTCGCAGTTATGAGAAATAGTCAGAATTGCTAGATATAAACTTGCAATCGTGTTATAAAGTTTGACTTGCCAGATATAAAATCGCAATTCTGAGAAATAAAGTCAGAATTATGAGATATAAACAATTCTGACAATTTCTCACAATTGCAACTTTATATCACGCAAATATTTCTCAAAATTGCAACTTTATAACTTACAATTGTGAGTTTATATCTTGTAATTGTGATTTTTTTTCTCAGAACTGGAAAATATAAATCCACAGTTGCGAGTTATAAAGTCAGAATTGCAAGATATAAAGTCACAATTCTGACTTTATTTCTCATAATTGTGACTTTATATCTCAAAATTCAGATGTTATTACTCACAACTGTGAGTTTATATTTCAATTCTGAGTATAAATGTAAATAAATGTAAACTCGCAATTGTGAGAAAAAGGTCAGAATTGTGAGATAAAAAGTCGCAGTTACCATTTTTATTTTTTATTCTGTGGCGGAAACAAGCTTCCACAGAAGCCAGCTGTTCTGTGGCTGCATCCATGTAATGTGTGAGGGTCGGGGTATTACTTTCTTCCAGATACATTTGATGTAGCCCAAATACAAGAGCATGGATAATTATCTTATACGAGCAGATATGAACTATGTTCTGGTTTGAAAAGCATGCACGAGATTTCATGAATATATATATATATAAATATAAATATATATAACATATATAGTATATATGTATCAGTTCCATATTTGTTTGATCTGGTGCTAAGTTCTGTGGAATTGACTGCAGTTTTGTGTTTGTTTTCTATGGCAATAGATTATCGACTCGTGTTGTGCTTTAATATACAGTCATCAGAGTTATCACATACCTCAGTGTCATCATTCGACTGTGTTTTCACATTGTTCTTAAATGTTTAGAGTTTTCCATGAAAACATCCAGTGCTATATCGATGGAGATGTATTTTATGATAATTTATTTTTCTACATTTTAAATTTGACTTCTTTGTCAAATGAAAAGATCAAAATGAGCATTGATTGCTGAATAAATATTCACGATATATACAATCACGCACTGGTGTTCTCGTGTCCTTTGGTTCAAAATAAATCGCTGATAGAAAGTACAGCTTAATATTTGGCATGTATTTTCACACAGCTTAATCAGTCATCCTCACACCAATGTGTTCAGTTACAGGCTATGGGGTTATCTTATTTCAGTGTGCTTTTATTCGATATGATTTACGGTATTATCTAACAAATATAGCCACAAACCATGGATTCAAGCACCAATGGCTCATGTGGATGATTACAATTGAAATGTACAATAAACACTGGTGTAAAAAGAGACATCTGACTTCCAAAGGAAATCACTCCCTCTTACTGTCAGACTAAAAGAGAAGTCCAAAAATCCCTTTGCAATTATTAATGTCGTAAGATATGTGATCATAAGATGTGCATGTGGACTCATGCTAAACATTTACATTTAGAAAAATTGTGTGTCATAGGACAATTTTGAAGTATCATTTGCAGCTCAAAATTTTGTGGTCTTTTATCCTTTCTAAATGTGTACTTGTGTGAACACAATCCATCTCTGTATACACCAATCAGGCATAACATTATGACCACCTTCCTAATATTGTGTTGGTCCCCCTTTTGCTGCCAAAACAGCCCTGACCCGTCGAGGCATGGACTCCTGTAGACCCCTGAAGGTGTGCTGTGGTATCTGGACCAAGATGTTAGCAGCAGATCCTTTAAGTCTTGGAGTTTGTAGGCCAAATCAACACCTCAAACTCGTTGTTGTGCTCCTCAAATCATTCCTGAACCATTTTTGCTTTGTGGCAGGAGCATTATCCGCTTTCAGCGGTGGACAGGGGTCAGCATGGGCACCCTGACTGGTCTGCGTCTATGCAGCCCCATACACAACAAACTGATGCACTGTGTTTTCTGACACCTTTCTATCAGAACCAGCATTAACTTCTTGAGCAATTTGAGCTACAGGAGCTCGTCTGTTGGATCGGACCACACGGGCCAGCCATCAATGAGCCTTGGCCGCCCATGACCCTGTCGCCGGGTGTTATGTTAGATCTGTGCAAACTTCAGATCTGTAAGAATGTTTTCTGGGACCTGGTATGGATCAAATCCAATGTTCATCCTTTTATCGTGGTATCTCTGTTGATGTGTTTTTGGATTCACCGCCATTACTTTGCCCTGTTTATGGTGATAAATATGGAGGATGAACAGATTAATATGGTAGCCTGCTACCATGTTTTTGGACATGTACGGTAGTGCCATGGTATTTTATGAAGTACCTTGAAATCGATGCACAGTAAATGCCAACTATAGTACATGGACTATCTTGTGTTTAGGTGTTGATTTAATATAAAATTTGGGTCTTACTTCAGTTATAATAAATATGAGTTGTTTTGGTGAATTTCTGTTTCTCAGATCATAAAAAGTGTGCCCCCTATGAAAACGAAATGCCCCCCTCCCCATTTACTTCAATCATTTGTTAGCAATAAAGCAGCTATTGTGCGTGAACGACTCTGATGGTATAATCCTGATGCAGAAGCTGCAGTTTTACAAGTCTGCATTTCTAGGACCAGCTAATTCTACTGCATCAGAGCAGACCTGGTTTCCACCCTATTTTTAAAGTTGCGCTAGCCTTTTCTTCCTATTATGCCGTATATCTGAGTGAAACGCTTCTGGAACAAGAACAAATGTAGGGCGGGGCTTGATTTTGTCTGTGGGGAATTGATTAGATGGTTGTGGTTCGCTATTGGTGGATCTCATGTGAGTGACAGGTTGCCCCGCCCTCATCATCAGAGAAGAGAGGAGATGCTGCAAGAGAGAGGGGAAGATATTCTGATTCAAGATTACGAGACACATGAATGTAAAACAATGATGTGGACCAATAAATCATTTATAATAAACACTGCAATATTCAATTAAAAAAAAAAAAAACATTAACATCCAAGGCTTTCAGTTTCAGCCACTTCCACGTTATTTTAGCTGTGCAAAAATTGCTTACATCGGCATTGAAAAAGGTCTTTTTTCCAAGAGCACTGAATTGAACTCATTTATATTGAAACAAATTAGAAAATTAAAAAACAAATTCAGGAGGATTACCAATGCCCAGCTAACTATTTCTGGTTCCCATAACAGACATCCTAATGATCTCTGCCGATTAGCTAGAAAAGTTTTCTTTACGTAAATAATGGTTTGGAGAATGTTCCCCTAACATTCCTATATCAGCCTTTTTTCCAAGAAAACTGAATTTAAAACCAGAATATGTTCTTGTTTTATGGGGTTAAAAATTAGCCTATGTTATGTTTAGGGTAAGGAGAAGTAGGATCCTATACACAGTCCTGAAACTGCAGCCTCTGGGATTGCAGGGTCATGCTACTCGTCTGTACTGCAGGTTAACACAATTTACATTCATATATCCATTAAAAAAGAGAATCAAAACATGGGGACCCTTTTTTGATGGGGTACTGAATGATGAAAGGCCAGAAACGCTCCATATCAATCACTGCCGCCACAGCTCTGCTTGAACAAAACTTCTGCTTGTGGAGGGAATGCAAAGCGCTGACGGTGAGCGGAATGTTTGTTTTCTGGTTTCTAAGGGGTGGAGCGACTCTGCTCCTCACTTCTCCACTTCTCCATGTGTGTTTTCCCTGCAGTTCATTTCTCATCCTCCCTGCTGACGTCTGACTTCCGCATTCCTCGCTCTTCCCGATCAGGGATCAGCGCTCGAGACTCGAGCTGATGCAACGATTCCCGCTCTTCAAGATCTACTCGCGACCTCCAGCTGACGTCACAAAGGGACTCCACTCGCTCACCTCGAGACCAAAGTCAGGTAAGAGGCCAACTTTGACAACTTTTGCACGGCTTCGAGTCCAGGCGCTGCATTTCTCCACGGCTGTGTCTCAAAGCACAGAGAGCCGCCTAGACTGAGCGCGTTTTTGCGCATCGGAGGCGCGCAGCAGCATCGGGCATCGGGCGCGCGTTCCGTTTCAGCTGAGATGCGCAAAAATGCGTTCAATGTAGGGAACTCGCTAGGTTTTGAGACACAGCCCGAGTGTATGCAAGCACAAAATGGTACATTGCAGAATAAGCAATGTGGGTATTTATTTAAATAACAGCAATAGATTATGTTACTGTAGCTGCATGCGTTAAATGCAACTTAAATACCTCTTTATTTCCATATTTGAACGCATTTCTCTCAGCCATAGTTGTAGCCTATATTGGGAATGTTCGCTTCTTAATATATCGCGATGATGGGACAGACATACAGACTCAACACCGCTGTAAGCTGAAGTTCATGTTACATAAGAGAAACTTCCGCTTTGAGATCATTGAGTCACTGTAGGGCGTGGTGCAAATGCACATTCATATTTTGATCATCTTTACCTCATTATTTCACTGTATTGTCCGGTGTCACACACAATGCATTAAGCTTGTAATCAGTGAAAGGGATGCATGTGTGGTAATGGGCAGTAATGCTGTGGACAAACTTTTTTAAATTCAAGATTTATATTCTAGGTTAAAATTTGGATCCAGTTTTACAGTATGCAGTTATGCAGCAGTTGGATATCCATCACACGAATGTGATTATTTTAAACATAATCTGAAACTTAAGTGCTGCAAGTTACATCACAACAAAGTTAAATGAACTGCGGTGCTCTTTGTAGATAAGCAGTGCCCAGCAAGCATTACAGTGGTTCAGAAAAGGGTTTCAGTTCCACTCAAAAAGAAGTGGGCGATAAAATCTGGAAGCAATGTGTGAAACTGTTTCTCATTGCATAACTGTGCTATTATAACTGCATGCATAATGCAACGAAATGACACTGACCTTTACTGCACTGACGGATCTAGGAACGTTGATTATGACACACAGCTGTACGTGATAAACAGTAATTCTATACAAATCTGTCACTGTAAATAAACTATAGTGATGCAAGGAATTAAAGTGCATTATGACGCTCTCAGGCATGAACATAAACTCTTTAAAATTATCTTTTGATACTATATTCGTTAACGTAACGTGATGATTCAGAAGAGTGTTTAGTATTAAACATATTCACATATTCCCGGCCCCCTTTCCAGAAGAGGGCGGAGCCTTAACAGCTCGCGCTTCGGTTGCTCAACAACAACAAAGCTGGAGAATCTCACGCAGCCAAAATGAGGATTGTCAGTAACGGTGTTCAGCCTTACATTGTTCAAACCGGAGTCGACACTGATGGAGAGACTCAGGAAGAAGTTACAACTTTTAGACGTTTCTGAATGGTTAGTGGATAAATTTATGTAGTTGCTGTGGAGTTGATTCAACTCATCCACTAGCATGTGCCGTCATGTTAATCTTTTGTGCAAATCCTGCGTTGAATTGACCCTCGTTTGTGAAAGTTAAAAAAGTCAAATCATAATCAACCACCTCTTTAAAACACAGTTTAACACGTCTTTAAAAAACTATTTAAACTTTAAACTGTTGATTGAAAAAGTTTTGCTTAATGTCAGTTTTTAAGTGCTGATGTAGGATGAAATTTCAGTCACTTTTATAATTAGAAACAGGAAAATCAACCTTGTTGGAACCTCATAAATGGTTCATTTGAACTCTGTCACAAGCAGAAGCACAACTCACATGAAGTGACTTACATTAAGCTGTTAATATGTTTCTATGCTAACAATATGATACTACAGCAAGCATAAAAATACACAAATTTTGGGTAAAATAGGTTTTTAATTAGACTGAACCGTTTAGCAACACTTATTACAACAACTGAATCATGTTTTAATTAATTTGTAGAAGAGCTGCAGGATTAATCGTTAAAAGATGGCGATCTCGATTCAAACACCCACGCGATGACAACGATTCTCCTGCGTCTATTAAACCTTTGACAAGTACGATACAGCGAACATTCAGATCTGAGAGAAAAACAGCTTCACAAACAGTCTTTTCAACCACACAGTGACATTATTTCTGTTACAAATATTCATATTATCACAGAAGTACTGAGATAAAAGTTTATAGTTCGGATATAAACACTGATGTCTACGGAAGCGACCAAAATAGAGTAATTCACCTTTTGAAAGTAACTTGGCGCTTCAAATAACAATTGTTACAGTAGGTGGCGACAAGAGACTGTTAAAAAATTTATTTGTCATTAAATCATTCAAGAGATTCATTTAAAAATGCTGATTCATCCAGTAATAAAACAAGTGAAGTCTTTATGAGTGAGTCATTGAATCATTCATTCAAACAGATTAAAAAAAAAAATTAAAATCAATTTTACATTTTTAAATAGACTGCAGTAATTAACATTTTGTCAGAACCTCTAGTAAATTACGTTATTTTGTTTAGTTGTCTGTTCAGAATCTTGGGAGAATCATGATCTCTGTTTTTTTATGATTCTTAATTTATTCAGATTCGTGCCGCTGTAATTTATGTCTTATTAAATATTAACTCCCAAAGTCACTTTTATTTATGGTTTTAATAGATGTAGTTTAAAATCAGTTACTTGCTGAACATAATTGTGTTGTTCAGCTTGGTTGTGCTGAATTAACACATGGACAATAGATTGATTATTGTATTTATTTTGCATGTTGTCCATATTACACTTGGACAAACAACATAATCAAACACATCTGTGGCATGTTACATCATATCTGTAGCGTGTTAGACAGCATTACTAGGATATTTACTGAAGAACGGGGCAATCGATCAATTAGAGCGACACATTATCTGTGATAATGGAGCACAATATTAATATAACATGTGGTAGCGGTCACAGCGGAGAGAGCGGTAGTTTCTCTCAGCTCTGAATTACAGCGCTCTATAGAAGTTTCCAGTGAAAATCTAAACAAAGAGAACAGTGTTGTATTCTGTTTATTTTTCCAAATCCTTCATGCTGTCATTCCCTCAATACATACTTGTCTTGACTGCTTGGTATGAAGTTTTATTTGGGAGTGTGCTAAAAGTTTCAAAGATGGTGATTTTTACTGTGGAAATCATTTTTCCATTGGGGCTTTTAGTGAGATGGCTTGTGTTGATGGAGTCTGTGGTTCTGTAGACAGAAAGGCGGCACACCTCACACACCTTCTGAAAGCGGAATATGAAACACGCTTGATCACATTTGAAAATGTTCCTGATTAATATATTGCAGATGGATTTAGTTATGCATCAGGTTTTTTTGAGTTAGTTATTCAGTATATGTCTATGGAATATAAGCTTACTACATACAGATGTACTGCTTACTATATTTCGTGAGTATTTTCCTTTGAGGTTGCTAGGGTTTTCTGGGTAGTTGCAACGGTGTTCTTTGTTGTTTACTTTCTGGCAAATACAAAAGATCCCACCTCCATGTCTGTCTGATATTTTGTAGTGATAAATGGATTTTTTACCAAAACACCAAAATGTCCAGTTTTTTAAATGTTTTAAAAACGTTTTTTCTTGGTTATGTGAATAAGGAAACATTCAATTTTATAATTTCACAAACATTATGGGAACGTTACATTTGAATGTTGTCTGAATGTTCTGAAACAAGTTGTAACATTTAAAATTGTTAGATGAACTAACTAAAGTGTTTCAGAAAAAACATTCCATGAACGATGTATAAATAATGTTTTTGTGCTAATGTTTTGAGAACATTATGAAAGATCAGATAACTTTGAGCAAATGTTCTATTAACGTTACTGGAAGAACGTTTGTTCATAACTGTGAGAGAACCTTGCCACAACGTTCTGAGAACATTCCCTGTTAGCTGGGCAAGCACTTAAATTGCACATAAAGCAGTTTTTTATGATATAATGATGTTTCTACTACAATTCGTTGTTAAAATATAAACAGTTAAACGGTGACTGTAAAAAACTTGTTTTCATGACAAATTTATTCAAACATATACATTAAAAAATGAAGACAACAGGTTAAATTATGAATATGTACCATAGGTAGTGCATATATTTAGAAAAATGCTCCTCTCTAGAGTTATTTTTTCTTGCTAAGTATTGAGATTATGGTCGTTGAAATAAATTTAAAAAATTGAAATTAAAGATTGAATGGCTTTTCTGAAGTAAATGTAGGGCTGGGCGATATGGCCAAAAAAATGATCACAATACAATGTTTCAGTTCATATCAGATGATATCGATAATTATCAGAAGTTTAAAAGCAGTTTTTTGCTCCTAAGTGAAAGTTGTAGAAACCAGACCATTAATTGTGGTTTTAAACTACTCTTTATTGTCAGAACATGACAAACACTTCACTTTTAAATGTAATGTTAAGGCTGTGTGTCCACCAAAGGGTTTTTCCTAAAGCTACTGTATTTTCCTATTGTTTTCAATGGGAGCGCCGTGTCAGTGTGATACTTCAAAAATTTACGAATTTAAAAAAATTAATACTTCAAATGCGGTACTCGCACGCACACAGAAAGCCGCTTCTTAGACAGCATGCAATCCTGATTTCAGTTCTCTTCCACAGCTTCAAACACACAAAATTATGTCAAAATGCCCGTCTTGGTGAGTATTCACGCAAACAGTCGGTTTTAGTGAACATAAACAGCTGAGAAAGAAAACGCGGTTGTAACAATATATTGGATCCGTGCATTAGCTAACAGCAGCCTAATAAACCTGCTGCTGTCTGTGTTATTAATGTTAATCAAACAACAAAAGACAAAAATGAAATCACTCACTGCTCTTGACACTTTTATAGCTTTAATAAGAGCAAAAATCAGTGTTAAATCCAGTGCAGTGAAGACTAAGCAGTTTTATTTTTGGGTCAATGACATGACGGGTCATTTTTTTGTCCAGAGGCCTTAATAACAATAAAAAACAAATATATGACATCCAAAGTATGTAAGGTAGTACAACTAGATCTGTTTTATTGAATCCAAAAGGTTTTAATTATATTTTGCTACATATAAAGGTATTTTAAAGATTTTGAAGTGTCAAAAGGTCATTCGGTTTAACCGTCCGAAGGCCAATACAGCCATTTCATTTGTGATTAAAACATCTTAAAATGTAATAAATGTATATATTTTTTATTCTGGCATGATTTTATAACATCATATATCAACATAGTGCAAAATGGTGTTAAAATTATGTGTAGAAGTCGTTGCTTTGTTATGAGAAAGAATGTCCGGAAAAATGAATTTCATTGATGTCATTCGGAGTAACCAATATAAAGGGACCATTTTGGATCAAGTCATGTGGTCAATATCATGTGACAGGATGTGACATCATTCAGACACCTGCAAAGGACCACATGGTCGTGAAGCAAAGTAACTAACTCTCTTTTAACTATTTGAATAATTCATGTTTTCACTTGCTCATACGCATGTCCTGAAACATCAGGTCATTCGGTACAACCGCTATAAAACATGGAAAATTTTGTAATATTTTAAAAACTTGTACTAAATATAAAATGTTTGATTGTCCTTTTGCTAGCTAGCTAGATATCAGCCTGTTAGCATTGTTTGAAAATATCGTCATTCGGTAAAACCAAAAGTGTCATTCGGTAAAACCGAACTTTTGGTTAAACCGAATGACTTTTTTGGTGACAAATTTTGTCCATCTTGTAAAAAATGACAAAAGCAGTGTTAATTGATTATAAAAAACACATAATCTCTTTCTTAACATGTAATAAAACTAATTATTTTTTCCCTTATGTTTTTTTTTACATTCGTCAATGACCCATATACATTTGATTATTCAATTTCTTTTTTGTACATTATCGTATCGCATGTCGCATTATTTAATAAGTTATCGCTTATCGCATTTTTCTTTAATATCGTGCAGCCCTATATTTCACACTGAGCACTGAGTTTTTTTCTGGTCACTGAGAGGTGAAAAATGTCCAACTTTGGGTAAAATGCAGTGCTCATCACTGTCACTTTTTACCCAGCTGTCCAACCACAGCGGGGCGGGACTAATAACGCAGCGACCAACCGCCACATACTGCTTGCACAACGACAACAACAAGCACAACAACAGAACAAAGTCATTTAAAACAAGGGCCAGAGCATGTACTTTACATTGTGTCGACATTTTCATATTCAGAAACAAACTATCTGTGAAATCAGATACTGGTAAGAACACGCGCTGATTTTCAGAAGTTTTCAGCTGGCTAAAAATGCTTTGGTGGACAAACGGTCTAAAGAGTGCCAAAGCGATAGTTTTGCTTGAAGTTAATTTTAAAATTGACAGAACTTGAAAGCTGAAACTTTGTTTCCTATCAAAAGTAACAAAGCACAAAGCTTGACATTATTGATTGGGAGGCGCTACAAAGTTAAGTTTTGTTTACGCACAAACGACTAAAAGATCTCACTTCAATAAAAGGAAGATTGATTAAAAATGAGAAATCAATATTGTCTAGCATTTATCCACGTTGTTCACAAAATAAATCAGTTTAAATGCATTTTCGGTTGCCAAAATTTATCATAAAATTGGGTCCTTCCTTCAGTATTTTTGCTCATTTTATATTGTCTGGCTGGCAAAAGCCTCTTACAAAAGTAAACGCACACTTCTCAACAAGCCGCATAATTTGAGTTATCTCTCTGTGACACCAATGGTGCCTGACGAGCGATGTGCTTAAGTTAGTAGTCTGCTTGAGGTTAAGATGTTTGTTTAAATGACTAATGTTCAGTATGAGCAATGATAGCTTGTCTGAGCAATTAAACTTCCTCTGAGTCATAACCGTGTGTGTGCCATGCAGCAGCTCACATATGGCAGTGATTTCTTGTCATAGTGAGGCCGTTTCTTCAAGAAGCACATTCATGTTGGTCACTTTCTGTAGGGATGGAAGGACATGAGCAGCCAGGCTGTGAGAATGTTTTCTTAAAAATAGTTTTTCTCCAGCTACAGAATGTAAATCTGAAAGGTTTTTTTTATTTGAGGAGGACTTGTGTAGGCCGATGACATTGTCCTTTTCCTCTGCGGCCACATTCCTCTCGGCTGACATGGAGAACTGTACTCAGATTTGGATGGAGGAAACACGGGCAGCGGGCGGATCTTGGCTGGCGTGCTCAGTTCTTCTCTCCACGGCTTTAAGGAGAATGTGTCTGGGTCTAGTTTTGTGCCTCTCATAACAAAAAAAAAAAGGGGAAAAGAGCAGCTTTTCCTGCCAAGGGTCTGTAAGCGCTCGTATTCTATACATATGTCAGATGTGGAGAGAGATATGTGTAGAATAGACAGTGCATGGGCACAATGGACATGTGTTCAATACAATAATTGAAGACCGGTGTGTATATACAACATCACTGTTGGTTAGTTAAATATGCTATTTTAAATGTTCATAAAGTCAAGGTAAAAAAACACTTATAATAATAATTGCAGCATCAGCTCTTTTCTCACAGAGTCTGAAACAGTTCGATCAAGGATTCGGTCTCTCTAAACCCCGCCTTTCCTTGAGTCTGCTCTGCTCTGATTGGTCAGATGGCTCAGTCTGTTGTGATTGGTCGACCACTTACAGCGCATGCCGGAATCGAATCGGATATTACCATATCTGAATTTCAGCTCTTCCTCAGACACACAGTGATACGAACAGTAACGATGGCGTCGGTTTTACCGTATCAATCTCATCAAAGTGCTTTGATTTGCTTTGGCAGCAGAAAACAGCGTCTTCTGGACATGAACAACACGAACCAAACTCTTCCAGTCTCAGATACAACTACAGTGTTTGAGGGCGGGGCAAAGAGACGCTGTTCAGCCAATGAAGACCATAGGCTGGCATTATGCAAATTTTACATAAGGTACATAAAAGTACATAAGAAATGTGCAGGAAGTGAGACTGGATGACTCTTTTCAGGCAGTTCAAAATTGCTTCTTTCTTTTGGGAGAAAATAAATCCATTCATCTGCACTTTGATCTTTGAAACTTTGCAAGCTTTTACATTCACAAACAGCTGTATTACACACTACATGAAAGGTCTTATCACTTAAAAAACATTTATTTATTGTTTAGTTCTTTATTATTGTCGGGAAAGTCTGCATGATGGATTCCAGTGACAGATTGAGCATCTGGACAAAACCTGCTGCTGCATTGTTGGTATTTCTGCACATGTGGTGTTGTGATGATGACTTTTATTTATTAAAAATAAGTCGTTAAATCATGTATTTAGGACATTGTAAAATATAATTTTGTTTTACTTTTGGTTTAATTTTCACTTTAAAGTATTTCACTTTTTAAGAAGATGATGTGTGTCAATTCTTCAATAATAATGGCTATGGTCACACTGTAATTTTTTGGAATTGACAACTGCATTGACCTACAGGTGTGAGTCTCGAAATGTCCCGTTCAAACAACTTACAGTAGTGTCTCGTCTTACTGTCTAAATGAACGTGCAGCGGGAGTCAAACCCGTATTCTCTTACCAGTAACAATAGCAACAGTGACCAAAGTAATATCAAAAATATCTTAATTTGTGTTCTGAAGATGAACGAAGGTCTTACGGGTGTGAAACGACATGAGGGTGAGTAATTAATGACAGAAATTTCATTTTTGGGTGAACTAACCCTTTAAGGACTCAAATACAGGACTGACAACCATATTCTGCTGCTGTGTGAATATGGCCTTACTTTCTCGTATTCCGGTTTAATACATTTTCAGAGTCATATATAAGTAATTAATTGGTAGTTTGACTTTCTGCAGAGCGTAATACTTGGTGATGGTGACACCAAAAATGAAGGTGGATTGATTTTTGCAGGATTTCATCTCCACAGTTCTCTCAAAGTTATGATCTAACATTCTTCCAGTAATGTTAATAAAACATTTGTTCAAAGTTATCTGGTCTTTAATAGCGTTCTCAAACCGTTAGCACAAACACAACATTTATACATCATTTATGGAATGTTTTTTCCTGAAACATTTTAGTTGGACATTCATCTAATGTGTGTGGTTTTTTTTTTTGTTTGTTTTAGAACGAATGTTTGCAAAATGATAAATTGGAATCTTCCCTTAATTGGGCTGGGACAATAAATCGATGCATCATGAATCGCGAAATGATTCTGGATCGATTCTGAGATTTTCTAAATGCATCACGATTCTCTCTCGAATCGATTCTGAGATTAGTTTTTAACAGCAGATGGCGCTGCGTGCTTTAGAAACAGCCGTACTTGAACTTGAACCTTGAACCTTCTATAAAATAATCATTCATAAAGTTTGAAAAGGTTGAAGCGAATTACAGTGGGCTGTTTACATTAATCTCGCGTCATAAAAGCATTCTGAGGTGCAAGTACATTCTCAGAATCAGCTGAATGCACGAGCGCTCTTCTTCATGAGCATTTGAACACACGGTTAAAAACTAGCATAGAGCGCCATCTGCTGTTAAAAAGCCCAGAATCGATCCACGAATTGAGGTGAATCGATTTATTATCCCAGCCCTATCCCTTAACGTTCGTATAACCAAGAAACAACATTTTTTAAACATTTAAAAAACTGGACATTTTGAATGATCAGGGAACATTTAGAAATAACGTTTTTATAACTTAATGGGAACATTAGCGAAACGTTTTTAGAATATATTTTTGTTAGCTGGGATACGCATCATGGTAATCTTTGTAACAGACACAAATAATCCAAATTAAATTTACTTACACATATGTGACAGAATCATGACCTGAAATGGCCTGATGCAGGCCATATATTTGGAAGAAATTCATTTGAATACAATATGAATATTCTTCATGCTATATTTGTGATTATTTTGATGACAATATATAATTAACACCATCGTTACTGTTTGTATTACTGTGTATCAAGTGCTGAGGAACAGCTGATATTTAGATATGGTAATGACTGTTTTGTTTCCGACACACGCTGTAAGTGGTTGACTAATCATAACAGACTGGGCCATCTGACCAATCAGAGCAGAGTAGACTCTCAGAAAGGCGGGGTTTAGAGAGACCAAATCCTTTATCAAACTGTTTCAGACACTGTGAGAAAAGAGCTGATGCTGCAGTGGATATTATGAGAAAATGGAAGTGTTTTTGACCCTGGATGAATGTGAACCTGTTGTAGGAGAATCTAAAACAACATTAGGATCCCTTAAAATAGCAAAATAGGGGCAAAATAGCCTTAGTGGTGTGTAATCAAACTCTAGCTTCAATCAGAATTGTTCTTTAATAATTCATAATAATAATTTGTATATGACTGATAACTCATTTTATTGCAAAAATTTCACTTGTTTTACATTGTGAAACGTCTTGTCTTGTCTCTAGCTGTGGTCACGGGCGTTTGTGACGTGATGCCCGGACAGATCCCAGACCCCTCGGTGACGGCGGGCTCACTGCCCAGTCTGGGCCCTCTAGTGGGCATTTCTGCCACCACACTAACTGAACACCTGAAATACGCCGACCTCTGCAACCTTGGGGCCATGCTGTCCCCGTTACATCTACTGGGAAAGCTGGGCAAGCGGCCGCTCCCGATTAAAGCTGAGGTGAGCATCTTCATCCTTTACATCGAGATAGAGGCATCTATAGGAAACAGCTCTTTATTTACTTGAACTAGTTCACATCAGTGTGACCCAGTTTGCTTCGTATATGGATCTAAATGATTAATCTGCAGAAAAAAACTAAAAAGTGGAGCTGCTTTAAATCCACTATGATATCAAAATTGACAATTCTTATTTTCATGGAATATTGCAGTATTTATTATAAATGATTTATCCATGTTTTAAATTCATGTGTCTCGTAATCTTTAATCAAAATAACTTCTCCTCCCTCTTGCAGCGACATCTCTTCTCTTCTCTGATGACGTGTTTCTTGACATCTCATTTGTCTCTGTGAACATCATACATGTGAACTGTAGAAAATGATTTTTCCAAGTTGTAAATAAAACAAAGATTATTTGAGTTTGTTTTACAAGAAAACACTATTTCAGTCTTTCCACTACAAAATTTCACATTTTAAGTCAGTGTCACATTGAATTAAACTGAATTCTTTGTAATTATTTGTATATTTTACTAGCAGTTTCTGAGTAAAAATTGTTTCAAAGTAAGCCCAACACCAATTTTTCCCCCAGCGTGTCAGCCAATCAGAAAGCTTGAAGGTGCAGCTCTATTACAGGTGTGTGAGTTCGGAGCGGACAGTGGGTGTTTGGGAAAATTGAGCAATTCTGTTTGGTTCAGCTACTTGTACAGTTTTAAATCATACAGGTGGTGGTGTTTTCTTAGAGCATGCATGCTTATTAGGGATGCACTATCGGTATCGGGCCGATACCAAGCTCATGTACTTGTACTCGTACTCGTAAAAATACCCCCGATACCAAAGACCGATACCTCACGTGACGTAACTGACAGAATTTTCCGTGCACAGAGACACCGACGGCAGCAGCAGAAACAATATCAGCCTCAGGGGTGTGGAAATACTTCAAAATTAATGATGACAACACACACATTGCAAACTGCATGCAAATCGCGTGCGCTCTCTCTGAATGGTCAAATGAACACATAGTTGTCAAAATGTCCATCGTGTGGAGTATTTCACGTAAATACAGTCGGTTATGGCTTAAGTGGATGTAAACACTGGATGAAAACAGGTTATGTGTCAGTATATTACATCCATGGATTCGGTCTTAAAAATAGCCTAATTAAATATTTGTCTGTCATTGATGTTAATAAAACAACAAAAGATGTTAAATGAATATGAATAGAAATATAGGCAGGTTAAAAAAGACTTGATTTTTTTATATATATATATATTATTTTGTTTTTTATTATGACTTTGGTAATTATGCCCTTTGAAGGTTATTGGACACTGTGAAATCTTTAAGTTTGTGTCAAGCACATAAATATTATTACTTTTTTCATTAGAGTAATAATAAAGAAGAAGTCCTGCATTCATTAGTCTCACTGTGTTGTGCTTGGAAAACTGCAAAATCACCAAAAAAAAAAAAAGAAAAATTAATAAACGTATAGGCATCGGTATCGGTGAGTACCAGAAAAAAAATATCGGTACTCGTACTTGGTCCTTAAAAAATGGTATCGGTGCGTCCCTAATGCTTATCAAACTCCAGTGACTCCATCTAGTGGACAGAAACTCACTGCTTCAAAGAAACAGACTCTGAAATAATAATAATAATAATAAAGTAAATCTATTTAAAGGATTAGTTCACTTCAGAATTAAAATTTCCTGATAATTTACTCACCCCCATGTCATCCAAGATGTTTATCTTTCTTTCTTCAGTCGAAAAGAAATGAAGGTTTTTGAGGAAAACATTCCAGGATTTTTCTCCATATAGTGGACTTCACTGGGGTTCAACGGGTTGAAGGTCCAAATGTCAGTTTCAGTGCAGCTTCAAAGAGCTCTACACGATCCCAGACGAGGAATAAGGGTCTTATCTAGAAAAACCATCGGACATTTTCTAAACAAAATAAAAATGATATACTTTTTAACCACAAATGCTTGTCTTGCACTGCTCTGCGATGCTCCACGCATTACGTAATCATGTTGGAAAGGTCACACGTGACATAAACATCTCATGGGGTGACGTGGAGTAAATTATCAGGAAATTTTAATTCTGAAGTGAACTAAACCTTTAAAGCACAAATGAAATGCTGTCAAGCCCAACTATATCAAGCTATTTTTACAGTGACAGGTAAAACAAACCTCTACACTGGCCTTACTGATGATATATAGACTAGAGCAGAGATGGGATGGAATCAGGTAAACTCAGGAAAAACATCCAGTCACAGTTAACTGAATTAACGTCATGACAGAGTACTATAGGATGGTAAATTGGTACTCATAAATATTCATTTTATTATAAATACTGTTTTTTTTTTAAATTGAGATATAAATATTTTATATCGAACTACTTATTACATTCCCTGCCTTTTCATTTAGTTGGATATTGGTAATGTTAGTATTGTATTAGTAGTGGGTTTTTAAAAGCTTGTGTGCTATAAATGAACAGTGCGAATGAAAGGCTTCGAATGGAAACAGGTTTTCATTTGAGCAAAGAGTTGCTGACTGATTGAATGTTATTTATTAAAGAAGTTTGTATGATGACTTGTGTTATTTTTACTCTAAAACGACAAGCATTTCATAATCTCCATCCGTCCAGGCTCGGTTTATGTGATCTAGTTCAGAGACTAATGGTGTTTATTTCCGGCTGACTATAGTTACTGTACTATATCTTTCATTCAGCAAAAGCCTGTTGATATTTCAATTAATTCTTGTGTTGCACAGTTTAAAGGCAAACAGGAAGCTTTTTCACTCTAGCCTGCAGAATACTATGATTAATACGTTTTCAAGGTCTTTCCCTTTTTTCTTTGATTTACATCACATATTTCTATAAAACCCAACCGGAGATGAATTATTATAAGCAGCACTTTGAAATATTAACAAAACACTTTCTATGCATGAATGTCACCTAGTGCTCAAAAATTATAACGCTCTTAATAATGGTAAATTTATAGTTTGCAACTATATTTTTACTCTTATTTATTTTTTAAATATTGCATGAAACTTCCTTAAATTTAAAGGTGAAAACTGAATGTTTATTGCAAAAAATGCTTTTCTTACTTAGTATTTTTGTCTTGTTTTCAGTCTAAATACCTAAAAATTCTTAAATCTAGATGCTTTTACTAGATAAGTAAAATGACATAAGATATTTTTTCTTGTTTTCTGGGGGGAAAAAATCAAAATGAAGTGAGTTTTTGCTTAAAACAATCAAAATTATCTGCCAATGGGGTAAGAAAAATAATCTTGTTTCTGTTTGAAATCTTGTTTCTGTCCCAAACAGAGATTGATTGTTTTAAGCAAAAACTCGCTTCATTTTGATTTTTTTCCCCCCAGAAAACAAGAAAAAATATCTTGTCATTTTACTTATCCAGTAAAAGCATCTAGATTTAAGAATTTTTAGGTACTTAGACTGGAAACAACACAAAAATACTAAGTAAGAAAAGCATTTTTTCTTAAACGAATGAATTACTTTAATGGCAGATTGTAAGAAATTTAGTAGACTTTTATAAAAAGTCTTCATTTTTGCTGTTGCCAGAAAGATGAAGAGGAAGAGCGGAGGAAAAGAAGGCGAGAGAAAAACAAAGTGGCAGCAGCAAGATGTCGAAACAAAAAGAAAGAAAGAACGGAGTATCTCCAAAGGGTAAGTGCTCTATGTAAAAGCCTCAGTACTGAGTCCACACCCAGCGCCAGTGTATTAACGTGCCCTCAACTCTTGCACTGAAGGAATCTGAGCGTCTAGAGATGATGAACTCGGAGCTGAAGTCACAGATCGAGGAGCTGAAGCATGAACGACAGCAGCTCATACTGATGCTCAATCGCCATCGGCCCACCTGCATCGTGAGGACGGACAGCATTAAGAGCCCTGAGAAAGAGGCCAACCCTCTCCTGGAGCAGGTGGAGGCCGAATGAGAAGGACCCACACATTTCCATGTTACTGTTTACAGGTTAGCTCCTCTCCAGCTAGCTGAAGCACTTGGTTTGAAGCACTTGGACATTTTAAGGAAGGTTGGAGAGTTGCGACTAAACAAAGCAACAAGAAAAACACACTGATGATGGCCTCAGTACATTGGGCTGTGTGTTGGCAGTTACAAAACTTTTATGGGAATGTTTTTCTCCTGTAAAACTTTTTTTTTTTTTTTTTTTTGTGGTCATAAAGTGCCTTATTTTAGTCTGTTTAGGAAAGAATTGTCAATAGTTTGTTATGAATTCATGAAAACACTCATCAAATGGTTGGACACGCATGTTGTGGCCTCGCCATGTTAACTGGATGATTCTTCATGGACTGTCTCAACGTTTATTCACCATTTGCTGCCTTCAGTTGCGTTTTTTTGTTTTTCTGACGCAGGCGTCATGTATGCACATATGTATGAACTGTTTACATCTTGCCAATTTATTATAGTTATCTACTATATATATATATATATATATATATGATTTTTATACTTCCTCTACATGGACTTATCACTAGATGTGATACATTTTATGCAACAAACAATTTCATAACCTCTATTTCTGTGACTTATTCAATTTGTTGTATAGCTGTGAAAACTGCAAACATTTATTAAACAGTGATTTTCAAATGTTATTTTGTGATAATTACAATTTATTTGCATTGGACAACCTGTAGCCATTTACATGTCAAAACTCTTACAAAATGTGCTGTTCACTTCCATTTTTTTCTTGACATAGTGGGGAGCGAAGGCTGGCCCGTGTGGTCCGATCCAACAGACGAGCTCCTGTAGCTCAAATTTCTCAAGAAGTTAATGCTGGTTCTGATAGAAAGGTGTCAGAATACACAATGCATCAGTTTGTTGCGTATGGGGCTGCATAGCTGCAGACCAGTCAGGGTGCCCATGCTGACCCCTGTCCACCGCCGAAAGAGCCAACAGTGGACACGTGAGCATCAGAACTGGACCACAGAGCAATGGAAGAAGGTAGCCTGGTCTGATGAATCACGTTTTCTTTTACATCACGTGGATGGCCGGGTGCGTGTGCGTCTCTTACCTGGGGATCACATGGCACCAGGATGCACTATGGGAAGAAGGCAAGCCGGCGGAGGCAGTGTGATGCTTTGGGCAATGTTCTGCTGGGAAACCTTGGGTCCTGCCATCCATGTGGATGTTACTTTGACATGTACCACCTACCTAGGCATTGTTGCAGACCATGTACACCCTTTCATGGAAACGGTATTCCCTGGTGGCTGTGGCCTCTTTCAGCAGGATAATGCGCCCTGCCACAAATTAATTATTAATATGTCCATAAACACCAATAACAGTGGTTTTTCAAATAAGGAATCACTATATTACTCTGGTAATTCCACACCATTTCTTTCTAATCATATGTTATAGCTGTATTCAGCCTTCGAAATCCTCCAAATACAGACTTTTTACTCCTCCATAACTAAAAGTCTCCATTCTTCAACTGTCATGATGGACATACTGTAACTGTCCTGTCTGCTCCACAGGGCCTGTAAAATGAGCCCTTTTCACATTTCTGGGATTGGAACGCAGAGGCAAACTATAGCAGTGTAGGGTAAACTTCTATAGAGTTAAATGGGAGACCATAGCAAATTTTATTTTTGTGTTCCTATTTGCACCAACAGCACAAGATAAAAACAACTATGGAGTGGAAGAGTCAGGTTTCACAAGTAGAAACTAGGTAAATTGAGTTTTAACAATAACTTATAAACCTTTAAAGACAGCCCTACTGTGAGTTCATAGGATGCTTTTGTTGAAGCCATATATTTGATTTTTGTTAAAAAATCCCTATGGGAAAAATGAATAGAAAAAACACTTCTGGAACCAATGCCGCTGAACAAGTGGGTGGCAGTAATGTACTCTATTGCATTATCACGACTTTCCAAAAGAGAAAAGAAAGAAAAAAAAAAACAGAGAAAGAGATGATTAAGACAGTCAGAAGAGAGAAAGATATCAAATTTATAATCACTCCCTCAGAAGCTGCATTAGAAAACCCCCCGCAGCAGCGTTGATTGTTTTGTAATTTATTGCCAGGATAATTTAACACAGTAGTATAGTGTTATAAATGTACCAAAAATGTGAAAATATACTTTTATAAACAGATTTGTCATGGTCCATTTTCTCATGACTGTACAACAATTAACATCTCCTAAATCTGGCAACTTTTTATATGTGTACTCCAGTGATCATTTCTGCATGTTTTGCCCTTAAACAATCCTCCGTATAATCTGAGCCAGTGGATTTCTCCCACAGCAAACCATTCAGTTTCTCATTGAAGTTTTCGAATGCAAAGGCTCTGCACTCATCCAGACCCTCAAACTAAATTGCAACATCTGTAATATGCCGCATCTGATGGACATTGTAAATGAGGAAACCCTCCTCAATCATCTGCACTGTAGCACAAAGAATTCCAGGAGTCTCGGATATTACCAGCATTTCCTTGTGAGACCTGGATGGACAAGCACATGGAGCCGTCTTGTCTCAGAAAACCTTTCAGAACAATCTTTTCTGTGTATGGCTTCGGTTGTCTGTACTCATCTGCTTTCAATCTGTCAATTTCATTCAATCCCTTGAGGCATTTGGCAAATTCTGCTTCTCAGATTTTCATGCTTGTTGCTTAAAACAGCAGTATGTCCTGCAGACATCCTTGTCTCTTTTGGTCCGCGCATCCATATTAGGATCCATAATACCCTGAGAAGGTTGGCAGCTCCATCATCACAGACGATGCCACTAAGCTGAACTGGCATGTGTCTTTCTTGGTACTACAGACTCTCTCTCTCTTCAATTTCATCATTTCATCAACCGTGGCTTTGAGTTTCCACATGTTATGGCCACTGGGAATACAAACTTGACCTCTGCAAGTTTTTGAACTGCAAGAGACCATCAATATTAGGCCTCAATTCAAAGACATCCTCTCATTTGTCTCCACAGAGACAAATGCCCTGAAAAGTCCTTCATTCTCTCTGTTTTCCCTTTTCTTTGTAGTTTTCTTAGTCTTTGTTCCGTTGTCTCTTTTCCTCTTCCTCTCCATGGCTTAAATTTACAGATCTGAAAGAGACTGTAAGGGAAGTGTTTAATTAACTTATAGGGTCAGGAAACTCACACATGTAAATCATTATCATTACTGATTCCTATGTCATTCCCGAAATGACTTTCTTCTGTGGAAAACAAGAAGTTATTTTAAAATGTTACGTTTGTTGATGATTTCAATAGAAGTTGATATTGACTCACTTTAAAGCTTAAAAGCACCAAAAATTGTAGTAAAAGTAGTTCCCTTTCGATAATTGTTCACTCACATTGCGTCGATAGCTGATGCTATGGGGAAATCCCTTTATCTGACAATACTGAAGCCTGATTGAATCACGTCAAATGGTGTCTCAGCACGCCCAAATGGGTGGGCCCGTTACCTATATAGTATAAGCCGCTGCTTAGTGCCATTTCATCAGAATCTTTCTCCTTCAAGCACAAAGATCATCTCCTCAATGATTTCAGGAACAAGAATGAAGAAACAAAGCCTACTTGTTCGCTGTTCTGAAGAGCCCAGCAGTGGACTTGGCAGTGCTGGAGGCGCACCAATCTGGTCCGGCATGAGCTCACTGAGACCTGTTTACTCAGCCCCGTGACTCCGCTGTTTCTTCCTCCTGAGAAGAAACAGTGGATTCACGGCCTCAGTTAGCTCATGCCGGACCAGATCCCGTGTGCCTCACTCTCCCCACAGCGAGAGGATTCTCCAGTTCCCCTTTTCCAATGCGAGTGGCTTGGTCTCGTTTGGAAGGTCCGAGGAGGATGGCGGCGTGTCCCTGGCTGCTTCAGATGTGGAGCAGTGGTCAAACCCCACTGAGGATTCACCACCCTGCCACAAAATGAGCCAGATGATTTGGTGGGATTGGCAGCTACCAGCAACTAACGCAACGCCCTTAACACCCGGAACTGAACGGGGGGTGGGGGACGAACACAGCTGTTTGGGGGCTGGTCCGGCTGAAGCGGGACGTGGCCTCCTCCTCTTCACTCCTGAAGCATCATGAGGCCAGGGACGATGTAGCTCTGAGGGCTTTACTCCAAGCTTTTTGAGTCCTCTCCAAGGGCGGCAAGGAGCTGGGGTTAGACTCCCGCCAAGCCCTCCCGCAGCCCCCTCGATGAGTGGTTCCTGCAGCTGGGGTACCACCAGCGAGCCCCCTGCCAGAGACCAGCTTCATTTTTTCCAGAGATGCACGAAGAGCTGGGAAAAATGTGGCACGCCCCCTATTCGGTTTCTTCTTCCTCACCTCTGTCGAAGGTGCAGAGCAGAAGGGGTATGAGAAAACCTCCCTGCTTGAAGAGGCCATTGCGGCACATCTCTGTCCGCCCACAGCCCTTGGATGGAAGACCCGGGCTGCCGATCCCTCTATGCCCTCAGAGCTACATCGTCCCTGGCCTCATAATGCTTCAGGAGTGAAGAGGAGGAGGCCACGTCCCGCTTCAGCCGGACCAGCCCCCAAACAGCTGTGTTCGTCCCCCACCCCCCGTTCAGTTCCAGGTGTTAAGGGCATTGCTTTAATTGCTGGTAGCTGCCAATCCCACCAAATGTGTGCTCAATAAAGCTGTTCACCGCTGTTACAGAGGTTGATCTCATTTTTGACGAAGCAGAGACTGTCCCGTTGGATAGTGGACGCGATTGCACTGGCCTACAAATCTTTAGGCCTACAATGTCCTATTGGAATGAAGTCCCACTCCAGGGGAATGGCCTCCTCCTAGGCTTGGTCGAGTAGGGTGTCTATTAGCAGCATCTGTGTGACGGCCGGATGGTCTTCGCTTTTTACATTTGCCAGATTCTATAAGCACAGATCCGATCTGCTTGAGGGTGCTGGACGCACCAAGTCTGTTACATGCATCACGCCCCTAGATGGTGGTGCTTTTCTAAGATTGGTTTTGGCTTGTTACCCCAAGCCTGACATTCCCGGGTGGCCAGTGACTCACTGTCCAGTGTTCCCAATGTTGAGGCCAGAGCCATACCTGGGCCAGGTTCGCAGGGCCTATTCTCAGCCTTTTGGCTTGGACAGTCCTGTGCTAGTAACATGGCACTGTTGGATTGCGCTCCCCATAGCTTCAGCTATCAACACAATGTTGGAACTGTTGTCGAAAGGGAAAGTTTCGGTTAATGGTGTAACCTCAGTTCCCTGAGATAGATGGGAACGAATAATGCGTAAGCTTGCCATGTTGTTATGCTTACACTGTTTGCAGTCACTTGCCCGCTTTCTCAGTCGAAAGATTCTGATGATATGGCACTCAGCGGCAGCTTATATGGGCAAATGGGCCCACCCATTTGGGCGTGCTGAGACGCCATTTGTATGTGCAGTTGCATAGACATCAGTCTTCAGTATTTTCGGAGAAAGGGATTTCCCCATAACGTCAGCTATCAACGCAATGTTCGTTCTTACCAGGAAGAAATGATCTCAGGGAACCGAGGTTACGTCAGTATCTGAAACGTTCATGCAATCTTCTCATTATATTACAAGTTTTCTCTTGACAACTTAGCAGTTTTTTTTAATTATTGTCCAATTAGTTCCACTGAACTTTTATTGTGATGCAGCAGAAAAGTCCCACGACAAGCTCAAGATATTTGAATCATAAATAGCCTGCTGGTTCTAAAACAGTTTTTAGTTGTTTTGTGACATGAAATATTATCGTACCTGGCAGGGTAAATGTAAAGTTTAGTAAAGTTTCTTTACTGCCTTTTCTTGCTGGTTTAGCTGATATTTCTTCTGCACTGCCATCTGTTGTTTTGGATAGTAGTTAAACCCTGGAGAGCGTCAAGTATAAATCTTTAATGGCAAAACCAGAGCCTGGGATCTTTTTAAGTCTGTCAGTAACGCTCTGTTTAGTTCCTGTCTCTATGAAACCCCTCCTTCTGAAAAGCACAATGTGTAATAATAATTCTCTTTGGAGGGACTTTGTAGACCTTTTTCATGCTCAAACAGCAACATTACACACACTAAAGAAAGCTGAACATGTAAAAACGCATAATAGGAGTCCTTTAAAGGAACAATATTCAAAGGCATCACTTTGTCTTAAAAACCTCAAGACATAACTGACCGTGTTTACACAGCATGTTGACAAAATTTTATGTGTATTTGACTATTCAAGCACAATAAGCCATCAAAGAGAAGAAATTTGGTGGTTGCACACTTTCTGTGGCTTTCTTTAATATGATTGAGTCTTTCGGATAATCTGTTTTCCCTTTTTTTTTTCAGTGAATGCAAGACCTATAGAAAAATGTAAGATGTAAGATGATCTTGAGGGATTGTGATTTTCAACCCAGCCCATTGCCATTGTTGATATTATTTGCCTATCACTGTGATCATCGCTGGAACTTTATTTTAACATTACATTATTTTAACAAAATGTTTGTGTAAGGTGAGTCCAGCACTTAAGTTGCATTTTATTTGCACAGAACCAAAGCTGCATCATCACATTGCCTAACATGGTCTGTACCAGAGAATGGACTTTTGACATCATTTATTGTATTTATTGTATTATTGTTTATTGCATTGATGCCGTTTGTGACCAGCAGAGGGCTCCGGGGCCCCAAGCATTTGCGCAGTGGACAATACAGCCACTGTACACAATAAAGTACAGCTCAATATTCAACATGCAATAGCAGTACGGAAGCTCACGTTAGCCACATAAGAAATGTAAATCATAATTATGACACAAAGTTGAAATTATGACATACTAACACTAAGTCAGGCTACTTATATTATTTAAAGTCAAAATTATAACATAAAAGTCATAATTATGACACAGAGTAATTTTTAATCTTAGTATGCAATAATTATGACTTAGTATATTATAATTTCGACTTTATCTCAGAATTCCAGATTTTATGTCATAATTATGACAAATAATTTCGAATTTTAACTTTTAAATATCATAATTATTACTTGATGTCATAATTTTTAATGTTTTATCTCATAATTATGGTTTATAATTATAATTCTGACTTACAATTATGACATACTACTAAGTCATAATTATGAAAAAATCGACATTATGACATTAATAATTGTGACATACTAAATGTCATAAATTCTACTTTTTATGTCATAATTGTAATTTTTATGTTATAATTATCGCTTTTTATGTCATAATTAAGATTGAACAAAGCATATTTTTTTGTTGTGCAGGTCTATCATAAGTTGTTTTGCGCAGAAGCTGATGATTAACAGTAGATCACATGCTAGAGTTTCTCTCATGTCATTCGGAGTGATGATGATGATGATGATGATGATGATGATGTAGAGCCTGAAGCTCGCGCGCATGAATCAGTGACAGAAGTAGAGTTGTTTCCAGGAGGGATGTACGATTCTGTCTTCAACTTTGCAGTGAATCAGTTTTATTGGCGCTGGAAATGGTTTGGGGACTCGTGCGCTCTTACGGCTGAACTTATGCGTCTGGAATATTTTCTTAATATAACAGAGGGACGTGATTCTGGATTCATGAGCAGGTTTGACTGACGGTACAAAATAGCTGTACAAAATGTGCGAAAAAGGCGACAGTCACTTTGGAAAGGACGCTCTTCAGACAGGACCGACGAAAAGTAACATGGATCACGTTGAAATTTCCGAATGCAGAGACATGAACACTGTTCCCATCTGTAGTAACACTCGCTTGTACCGGAGAAGGTGGCTCATTCTGTTCCTCTTCAGCTCATATTCACTGTGCAACGCGTTCCAGTGGATCCAGTATGGAATCATCAACAACATCTTCATGAAATTCTACAACGTCTCTTCATTCGCCATCGACTGGCTGTCAATGGTCTATATGTTGACGTATATCCCCTTCATATTCCCAGTGACATGGCTGCTGGAGAGGAAGGGGCTCCGGGTGATCGCTCTGCTCGCAGCCTCCATCAACTGCGTGGGAACGTGGATCAAAGTGGCCAGCGTTCAGCCCAGCCGTTTCTGGGTCACTATGCTCGGACAGTTCACGTGTTCCTTTGCTCAGGTGTTCATTTTAGGGATGCCGTCTCAGGTCGCGTCCGTGTGGTTCGGTTCTGATGAAGTGTCCACCGCCTGCGCCATCGGCGTGTTTGGAAACCAGGTGCGTAAAAGCGCACGGAGAGCATCACTGCACTGACACATAACACAGAGCTCATGCGGTATCATCGGAATGAACTGATTTCATGCAAGTCAGATTAATCGCCTAGGTTACACTAAAACCCAGATTGTCCCCGACTGAGTAGTAGAATTATATGTACATAGACTGTACAGTTCTTTTACCATCTTACGAGCATTTTCACGTATTTTATAGAAACTCGTAGAGAGCAAAGGGTGATGCAGTAAGGGGTTTTGTTAACAGACATGAATTAAACTCCAATTTATGACGCATGTTGTCGCAAATTATAGACTAATTGGAGCGTTGTACAGTATATTCATTATACAGATAAAAGTTTTACAGGGTTTTCAAACAACATTCAAGTAACCCAGAAAGTTAGATTAACCTACAGGTTTGTCAGACTCGGATCACACTGAATAGACGTACAATCGTAAAATAAAGGTTCTTAATTTGGCATGTATTCAAGAAGAACCTTTAACATCCACGGAACCTGTCCGTTTACAAAAGGTTCTTTAGTGGAAAAAAAGAAAGAAAAAAAGTGGTTCTTTTAAAGGTGTCATGAACTGCATTGTTTTATAATGTTTCCTGGGGTGCACTTATAATGTTAGCATGGTTTTTACATCAGAAATTGTCATAATTTAGAAATAAAAGGCATTTTTCTACTCTGATTTGAGCGCTCTGTTTTAAGGGGCGTGTCTGATTGGCTAACATCTTTGAATATGATTTAGTTAATTATTACTCTCTCGAAAACTTTTAGCACGTTTTTACTATTATAGCTCTCAAGGTTAACTAATTGATTATAGCATTATATTTAGATCGTGTCATGAAAGGTTGCAGTGATGAACATTGTAGTCGATCACAGACATGTTGTTGAGCTCATGAAAGCAGTGATCTCGTCATTGCAACTCAATTTCTGCACACTAACGAATGCTTTCATCATAACTAACAGCAAACGTGATGTAACTAAGAGATTTGTTGAATAAAACGGGAGTTTTGAGTCCAGAACTCAGTCACTGATAAACTCGCGCTGTTTGATTGACAGCTCCAGCGATTGTAAAGGGAGCGTTCTTTGATCGCTTTCTTTATATAATTTAATTAACAGATTATTTTTATCCTACTAAGAGAAACAACGTGAAGTTGAGCGTTTAGTCACTGGTTTGATTTACTGACACACAGACAAAGATCATCTGACTGTACATGAATCATTAATATCAGATCAGGCATTAGAATTAATACAGTTACTGGCATGTTGTTCATTACTGTCGAGTCCATATCGTAAAAGTCTGTTTGCACCGAAATGCGATTTATTTACCAAAGAATCCACAGTGAAATGTACCGAATACAAATAAATAAAGCTCAACTGAGACATTCATATTGTTGAAAATAAATAACTATATTCCTAGCATTAGGATCCTTTGAAAGGTAATGTTATTTTAGTCCTGTATCGCTCTTCTCTCCTCCTCGTCTCACTAACACACCAGTGGGCGGGGCTAACGTTGCAGTGATGAAGTAGGCGTTGATTTCTTCTGAGGAGGCGGAGTTTCACCTATCTATAGGCACATTCCAGGATCAGTCGTTCTCTGGGTTTGGTGTCAATAAAAACTTTTATTGGACTAACAAGGAAGTTTTCAGTTCTGAAACTTACAGGATATTCTTATAGTACGATGACCTCTTATATATCAAAAGCTCAAGGAAAAGTTGATTTCTCAGTTCACGACCCCTTTAAGAACTGTTCACTGAGAACCAAAAATGGTTCTATGGCATCACTGTGAAAAACCCCGTTAGGAACCTTTTTTAAAGAGTGTATGGAAATCAAGTTCACATGAGGATGTAACTTTAGCAACGAGTGCTTTTCCGTAGCCTATCGAAGACAAAACTTGAGTAGCCTTATTATTTATCACTTTATTATGCATTTAAATATCTTAAGTATATCGCAAAAAGTTTTGTTTAAAAAGCTTGTGTTTTAAATAGCTGGTGTAAAAGTCTTTCAATAATTCACTGGTCAAAGTCACTGGGCACCAATTATGTTAACACAAACAGCAAACTCGTGAACATCAAAACAGTGTTTCGTGGCTTTATAAAAACTATAAAGTACAGTATGTGAGTATGGCCTCTTTTGAAACTTTTTTAAAGTGCCATTCATATAAATGAGTTTTTGTGTTTAAAACACGAGATGCAAGGCAGACATGTTTTTATAAGTTGAACTTCTTTTAAAGTTGCTTTAGTCTTTTCTTCTCTATTGTGCCGTATATCAGAGTGAAACGCTTCAAGAACAAATGTAGGGCGGGGCTTGATTTTGTCCGTGGGGAATTGATTGGATGGTTGTGGTTTGCTATTGGTGATCTCATGTGAGTGACAGGTTGCCCCGCCCTCGTCATCAGAGAAGAGAAGAGATGCTGCAAGAGGGAGGAGAAGATATTCTGATTCAAGATTATGAGGAACATGAATTTAAAACAATAATGATGTGCACTGATAAATCAATTATAATAAACAATGCAATATTAAATAAAATAAAAAATCAGTCCATTGTCCATTTTGACTTCAACTGTCAAACACGTCCGTCTAGACTAGAACATATTTACATAGAAAACCAGAGGAAAAATGGGTCAGTAGAGTGCAAAAATGCGTTCTGTATGAAAAGCCACTTAAGAAATTTTCTGTGGAAATAAATATCTGGGGAGGATAAACGCTGCCTTTTACTCAATTTCTTTATAAAACACATTCAAGCACATTTATCAGTGGAATTGTATTTAATCACTGATAAGAGAGAGAAAATGTTGCATGTCCTTGTTCCTTTAATATGTAAATAATATATTACTGTTTAATATATAAATGTTATATTAAATGTACCCCATAATTCATATTGTAGCACAGACTGATAAAGCCATAGTAAAATACAGTAAATATAGTAACACCATCACCAACATGGATATTGCTGTCCTCAGAGGGCGAGACTGAAACGCAGCAGATCAGATGGATGAGGACATGTGCATACATGCGTGTGGTGTTTCCACTCATCTAAACAGAAGAAATGCAACACAAGAATACTCTACTGAAATGATAAGACAATCCACTTATCCAAGTTAACACAGGGACATATTATTGTTATAATATTATTCTAAAATTAGAGTTATTATGAGATCTGGTTTGCTCTGGGCAGACGAGCAGGACAAAGAATAAAACCTATGCACTTGCAAATATTATTTCTTACAAAAATAATACTAAAATAAATAATATTTAATACTATACAGTCCAAGCTGAACAGACATGGCAAGATGAATGAAATGCACAGATCATAATGTATCATCCTGAAAATCAGAAAGAGGATTTAAAAGACAGCACTAATGCATTTCATCAGGGGAACTTACCTGCTCTTATGATTTCAAAGACTCTCAGTGACACCTGTCAATCAAATTTTAGGGCATTTACTGACACTATAGGCCCTTTGATGAATGTTAAACATGCAGAGAAAAACTGCGGCACCTCCAGGACTTTTTAATGGGGTGGTAAAAATCCTTGGGTTGGTAACCTTAAAAATGATCTATTTCGGCTTCATCTAACCCATAACAGTTATTTCCGTTGATGTAACCTAATTTGTCAGATTGATATCCACAATTTTCACGGATAACAAAATTCCCCAATGTGCTTTGCACATTCTTCCAGTGAGGATGCTCAAGACTTTTGGTTCGCATATTGTTTTAATGAGCTACATTTACAAATGAGGTTGTGCTTTGTATGATTTTGAAGTCTATAATGTCAACAAGTAATGGCAGCATCCACCTTTCCAGGTGCTCTGAGTTTGGCTCACTTATGAAGTGCACCAACTTTATTTTTTTTTTTTTTACATTTTAAACATTTTTGAAAAAGAATAATTTGCATTGATACTAATAAAGTATATACTGTTTAATGCAATGCAAGTTGCTTTAAAGGGGTGGTTGATTATGATTTCAATTTTTTAACTTTAGTTAGTGTGTAATGTTGCTGTTTGAGCATAAACAACATCTGCAAAGTTACGACGCTCAAAGTTCAATGCAAAGGGAGATATTTTCTTTTACAGAAATCACTTTTTAAGGACTACAACAAACGGCTGGTAGGGACTACAACGAGCTTCTTCCTGGGTTAGTGACATCACAAACCCTAAAATTTACATAAACCCCGCCCCCGAGAACACGCAACAAAGGGGGCGAGGCCATGTTGGGCTGCTTTAGAGAAGAGGAAGAGTTGTTGTAGTAACATCACAAACGAGGGTCAATTCAACACTGGATTTGCACAAAAGATTAACATGACGGCACATGCTAGTCGATGAGTTGAATCAACTCCACAGCAACTACATAAATTTATCCACTAACCATTCAGAAACGTCCAGTTTCATTCTAAAAGTTGTAACTTCTTCCTGAGTCTCTCCATCAGTGTTGACTCCGGTTTGAACAATGTAAGGCTGAACACCGTTACTGACAATCCTCATTTTGGCTGCGTGAGATTCTCCAGCTTTGTTGTTGTTGAGCAACCGAAGCGCGAGCTGTTAAAGCTTATTGGCTGTGATGTCATTCAGAAAGAATTCTTGTCATGCTAGGTCACAATATGACACACGTTGACTGTAAGATATTGATTTGTGAGTATAGAGCACAACACAGGGTGTGTATGCTTGTGTTTGATATGGACAGGGTGGGGATTTCATGTAAATGAAATAATTGCAGAACACTCACATGCTGACAGTCTCGCGCTGAACTTATGGATGGGAGTGAGGGGATGGATATTAGTTTTAGCACTGTTGCACTGAAAGCATGAGATGTTATATCCTCAGACACATTTCTCAATTACCGGCTCTGAAATGAAATACGACCCTTGTGACCCCATGGCTTTGTAGCACACTGGTAAATAACAAAAATCATATTTCTCATCATCACTCTGAGCGCTTTCATCAAGTGCTCTGTTTCATGGTTCATAGCTGGATTAAGCCCTTATGGTGTGTTCAAGTCATGTTGGAAAGAGCGTATTTATGAGTTGAATGCACATAAACGCCACCAAAAAAGTCATAAATACAAGTGGGAAGTTCAGGATTTTATTTAAGCTCTGATCTTTACGTATAGGTATTTGCACTGTCAGGATTTTTTATTTACAACAAAATAAGCTAATTGCCTGCACAGCATGACAGACATCATAATGTTGAGCCGAATTCCTACCCCTGCCAAATTATTACCCCCCTAGTATTGGTAGGTTTAGGATTAGGTGTGGGGATAGGATTAGGCAATCAGATAGCGACTTCAACGAGGGGGGTAATAATTTGGCAGGGAGTCAAAATCTGGCACAACACTGGCATCGTGATTTGAACTAAACCACTGATATTTAAATGGCGGACCCCAGACCATGTTTCCATCCGGACCGCGAGACAACGATAGCACCATTTTTCTGTTTCTAGTTGAAGTAAGCACCGCGTCAAAACAGCGGTGCAGATCACACCACAAGCACTCAGGAACGTTTGTGGTAATGATATTTAAGCACTATATGTGTGCACTGTGTGAACATGATGGTTATTGTAGTTCTAGACTAAATGTGAACATGCATTTACTCATCTCACTTGCACAAAAACATTCAGTATTCCTCAAAATGAATAAAAACCGTGAAATGCAATCTCAGAATTTTACGCAAACCTGTTTAAATTAAATTACACAAGTATACTTTATGTATTTAATCTCACTTTATTAACCAATGTCTTTGCTGCTGACCTTCAGTTCCTCAACAACCGTCCATACCGGCGTGATGAATACGATCCTCAATTGGATGGAACTGGAATAAATACTTTGAATGCTGCGATCCTATTGGACTTACGATGGCAACCTGAATCGTAACAAAGCACTGTTGGCCAGAGGAGAACTGGCCCCCCGACTAAGCCTGGTTTCTCCCAAGGTTTTTTTTTTCTCCATTTAAACACCTATTTGCCACTTGTCTGCCACCTGATGTCACCTGATGGAGTTTGGGTTCCTTGCCGCTGTCGCCTTTTGGCTTGCTTAGTTGGGGACACTTGACATTTGACTTGACATTTGATATTCAACAGTGCTTTGATCTACCTGCATTGACACTATTCTTTAAGAGCTGCTGTGCAGCCAAATAATGTACCAGTTATCAATGTAAAGCTGCTTTGACACAATCTACATTGTAAAAAGCGCTATATAAATAAAGGGGAGAATCTAATTCAACCATACTAATAAGCAGAAATTACTTTAGATTTAGAAATAAGAGTGTTGAACTTCCTTCTCCTGTATCCTATTCTTCTTTAATCACAGCTGAAAGGTTTGTTTGAGCTGCTCCCTCTACTGTACAGGTGTGAATATGCATTTCCTTCAGCCCGAGGCTTATTCATTTCACTTTTGGTGTGAAAGGGCCTTAACATTTGCCAAAATAGAACTTTTTTTGTTGTTATTAAAAAACAAACAAGCAAGCCCAGCCCAGGTGAGAAAAAGTAACGCAAAAGTAATGTAACGCATTTCTTTTCATAAAAAGTAACTAAGTAATGCAATTAGTTACTTTTTTAGGGAGTAACGCAATATCGTAATGCATTACTTTTAAAAGTAACTTTCCCCAACACTGGTTAAGAATAAATTTGTTTGCGTACACGTGTTGTGAATTATTATTTTTTTTTTTTTGTGAGAAGTTCTCCATACTACAAAATAATCCATGCAATTATTAGTGAATGAGAATGTTTTTAGGCAGACTGATAAAACTGCCCTATGCCCTTTATCCTGGAGGTTGCATGAAAACAAAGCCGGTAGCCCTTTTTTTACAGTCCTATTCCCCTTGTACATACTGTGTACTTATTATGGTAATTGCAATAACTGGGTAATAACTAAGTTCTAATCCTGAACCTACCCCTAAACCTAACCTTAAACCATGTAGTTACCTTATATCACCCAGTACTTTCTACACTGTAAGTACATGTAAGTGTACGTACTGTAAAATATAGTGCAACCACAAAGCCAGTAAGATTAGAGCTTTTCAGAATGCTTTTCAGTTTCATGTGAGTTTTAGGTCAGTGTGGATCATGCCATCTGAGAATAATGCAGTTGTAATTCTTTATTTCCTTCCCCATCAGCTTGGTATTGCTATTGGCTTCTTGCTCCCGCCCGTTCTTGTGCCCAACGTGGATGACATCAGTGAACTGGCTCAACACATCAGCGTCATGTTCTACATCACCGCCGGTGTGGCCAGCCTCATCTTCGTGCTGGTTGTGTTCGGTGAGACTTGTTGAACAATAAAGTGCAGCATAAATGAAAATCTAATATGACATGATGCAGTGTTTTATTATTATTATTATTATTTGGCATGTAAAATCCATGGATAAAACCTCTTCTGCTCTTTAACATACAAACATCGTGTTATCAGTTTCTGTTTATTGAGGCCCAAATCTGCACGAACTAAAAATAAATAATTAAATAATAGTAAAAATTAAAGAGATAGTTCAACCAAAAATGAAAATTACTCACCCTTAAGTTGTTCCAAACCTGTATAAATTTCTTTTTTCTGCTGAACACAAAGGAAGATATTTGGAAGAATGGGGGGCGATATCTGTTTGGTTACAAACATTCTTCCAAATATCTTCCTTTCTGTATAGCAGAACAAAGAAATTTATACGGGTTTGTAAATAATGACAGAATTTTCATTTTTGGGTGAACTAACCCTTTAATAAATGTTGCTACAACAATGTTGCTTTCTTAATGTTATTTCTTTGTCATTTATTCCTTTATTTTGCTATTATTTTGTTTATTTATAATTTCTGCAGGGATCTGTTTTTGGGGGCCTCATATCTGCTTTTGCAAAGTCATGTATGTCATTATTGAAGCAGTGAATGACATGGTTTGGTGTTGGAGGAAACATGAGTAGAACAAATTCCTGTTTAAATCGTTCAATAAATCCATTCAACTATCTACAGAAGTGGTGTTTACAAGCAATTTACTGCTCACGTTTAATGAACGAGGCACAATGTTTTTTCCCTGTCATCATCCATGATTGTAATAATTTGTCAGTTTTTGTCTCAAAGTAAACAGGGTCATGTTAATTGATACATAATGTTCATATTTGGTTTAATGAATTACTTTTGTGGTATTCATGTACTTTAGTGTTCCAGGAAAAACCCAAAACCCCTCCGTCTCCGGTGGCGCTCAGAGACATGCCCACGGGACAGAACTCATACACGGCTTCAATCACAAGACTTTTCCGCAACAAGCCCTTCATCCTCCTCCTCATCAGCTACGGTACACACCGCTGATTCTTATTCTTACTTATTACCTTAAAGCACATTCTACCTTTGCATATTTGGCTCAGTATGTCTGAACTATTGCACAATTATGAGCATTATCTAGTAGTAGTTAATAGTTTAAACAATGATTCAGATATTTTAGTTGGCAGTGGATTTTGCCCCCCATATAGGCCAATACATTTCCACCAGTATTTCAAAACTTTATCAGCATAATGTCCTGATATGTTTTTGCATTTTAATTAAGTTTATTTTAATACAATTAATTTAAAATATTTAAGGCATTCTGTGGCACCCTTTGTAGTTTTCTGAGTCAATGCCATTTTGTCTGGCCCAGTTTGGCTGCTCAAATGAACAGATTGCAGTTGTTTTTCAATTACACACCTTTAAATTTAACCATCAAATTGTCATCATTCCACCTAATTTTAATCCTGTGATTCATGTTTATTTAAAAACATGTTTCTCCCTGTCTTTGTGTTTCCCAGGACTGAACGTTGGATGTTTCTATGCCGTTTCCACGCTGTTGAACAGGATGATAATAGAGCATTACCCCGTGAGTTCATGCTGTCCTGGTCATCCTCTTCCACATACACACAGCAGTAGTAGCTCTACTTCTAAATGATGCATACGCTAACAAAAAGCATCATGGTATTACCATGTTAATTTTGGAGATTGTGCCATTGTAACAGCATGGTTTTTTTGAAATACACTGGACTGCATGTCGTGGTATATGATTATGGCAGTTGTTCAGTACTATTTTATTTGTAAGGTATAATTCACGGCTAGGTGTGCATTACACAATTTTAATACATGATGTGGAGGCAAGGAACCACCTGATGTGAAGCCTCACAAATGTTATTTTAACTCTTCCAGTCAATTTGCACTGCTAACATCAATAACAGCTTTAACTTGTTGGCAAGTAACCATGGTATAAGCGGCATAATCCACGGCTAGTTTTGCATTTCACAATTGTAATGCACTTCTTTGCCTCCACGTCATGAATTAAAATCATGTAATTCACACCTAGCTGTGTAAAATCTTTTACATAAACCATATCGTATGTATGGTAAGTAGGGGAGAGTGGGGTAAGATGAGCCATTTTTTTAAACTTATGTGGTCCTCAAGATAAGGGAAAATGAGGCAGAAGTACAATGAAAGTATTTAAAGTAATTTCAGGATGTTTTCTATCATTTTAAATGATCAGAATACATCTATGACAAAGGTTTCTAAAAATATGGCTTCTTATAAAAAAGTGTTCCTCTGGCTCAATTTACCCCAGGTTAGGGGTAAGTTGAGCCGAGTCAGTGGGTGGGTGTAAACTGACCATCTAACTGAATCTGAATCAAACCCATGTGAAATTTTAAAGATAATGTACCTATTTTAAAAACTAATTTAATAATCAAATTTCCTTTTACAAATATTCTTTGTAAAAATATTTTACAAATATTTTTTTTTAAAGCTAAATTAAACAACATAAAACCAACCAAATGAAGCTGAAATTTCAGTATCTTTAATTGTTTGCATTTCTGAAACAATATGTTGAACATCAAAGTTGTAACCTTCCCATAAACAGACTAAACAGAGAGTTTGTTGAGTAAAATTAAATAAAAACTAAATAAGAATGAATAAATGTCACTGAAACTAATAAACATTTTAGTCAAAAGGTTCTTGACATAGTAGTTTTTCTGCAATGTCGACCATGTTAGGCCATTAGAGACTACAGGTGGAAAGATATATATGATTAAACATCCTCTGGTTCGTATCAGAGAAGGATTTGGTGTACTTGTACACTGTTTCTATCAAATAAACTCAAAAATAAAGATAAACTAAACCAGTTGCGTAATATTACATTGAAATGACACCAGTTTATACTTCAGATTTAACTTAAATTCATTGCCTTATGGTGGGCTAAGTTAAAACGCTGGCTCAATTTACCCCACAGCATTTGGCTCACTTTGCCCCATAGCTGCCATTTTAGGAAAAGCTAGCTAGCTTACCAATTCAGAATAATATTTAGCTAAATGGTGTCACCCTGACAGGGTGAAGAGGTGAATGCTGGGAGAATTGGCTTGACTCTTGTCATTGCTGGCGTGGTGGGCTCTCTGATCTGTGGAATCTGGCTAGACAAGACCAAGACTTATAAGTAAGTGATGCATTCTCTATTGTTCAATTTTTCCCCTGAGGTCTACATATCATGATAGCAAAGTTTTTTATTAAAGCTCCAAAAACATATTTTAGTTTTAGCTGCTTGAGTTTGTGTTCTGATACATTTTTGAGTGGTATTGCATGTGCATTTGTTTTCCTTTAGTAATTAACATAAAATGTCCAGACATTTAAGATCCACAGATGATTTCAATTTTACTAGTGTACACTGTAAAAATAATTTTTCGAATTTGTAAATGTATCGTGCAGGTGCAGGTTGATGAAGGAGAAGTGTAGAGACGAGAATCTATGTGCAGCATTTTAATGAAATAAGCAAGATAATACAAATGGTACAGGCAAATACTAACGTAACAGACAATAATCGAAAACTAACTGAGTAGTATAAATACACAGGGTAACGATGAACTAAACAAGAAACAGGTGACAAACCAAATCAGTAACTTTAACTACAACATATACGTAACCGAACTTCGATGCTGCGCAATGCCGTTGATGGGGAACTTCAATACCAATGTTGCAACGCCCAGGGTAGTTAACTGGGTTCACATCACGCTGTTTACACCATCATACAAAGAGCTGCCTTTTTAGGGCATACAACTTCCCAGTGGAAGGAGCTCTAGAATTTCGGATTGTTTCAGTAACCTCAGCTGAAAGACCAGAATCTATGAGCTGGCCAGACCCAAAGCTTCCAGCCCTGCTGAAAAATCCAGCTAAAACCAGCCTAAGCTGGTCATAGCTGGTTTTAGAGGGGTTTTGGTTCGCTAGGAGACTGGGAGGCTGGGAGACCAGCTTAAACCATCTGAACACCAGCTAACCCAGGCTGGGAGACCAGCTTGACCAGCTACTTCCAGCTTAAACCAGCCAAGGCTGGTTTTAGCTGGATTTTTCAACAGGGAGATCTCTGGCCAGGGATGAAATATTGTCCCCTGCACTTGAAAGAGAAGATCTCTCTGGAACAGGATCTCCTTGGGGGTCCGCAAACCAAACTAGAAGCAACTAGAAGGAGGTGAACTCTGTCCTGGCCAACCCTTGCAAGAACTGCAGGAAACAGAGCTATCGGAGGAAATGCATACAGGCACAGGCTTAGCCACGCCTGTTCCATGGTGTCTAGCCCCAACAGTGCTGAAGGTGTAAGGGCAAACCAGAGGGGACAATAGTCAGTTGTCTCCTCGGAGGCAAACAGATCCACTTCTTCACTGCCGTACCTCTGCATATGGACTCCACTACTTGTGGAGTCGCCATTCCCTGGGCCTCAGACCCTGCCTCAACAGTATGTCTGTCCCCATGTTTATATGCCCTGTAATGTAAACTGCTCTCAGAGAAAAGCTTGAAAAGGGGGCTCGAACACAGCCCGTCCTGATGATTGCCTCGAGGACTGACCTTGCATGCTCCTCACCCATACACATAACACACAATTGATGCGAGTCGCCCGCCGTTATAAAGAGGGGGCACGGCGTCACTCGTTTTCTGTATCTCAATCCTGCCATTCATACAACTTACAAAATAATTTTTTTACAGTGTAGATCTTGGATAGGCTGACTTTTTTCCCTAGGCTTTTCCTAAATTGTTAAAACTCTTAACTTTGACTCATGTCGAGCTGCCGAATGCCTGTAATGCGCTTTGCTCTATAATAGACCCTCTGTTTCTTCTAATCACATCATGAGTGAGAAGATTTACCAGGACAGATCAGCGGTTACAGGGTTTATTACTCATGCTGACCTTGATTAAAAAAATGTGCTATTGGGTTTATAACTCTCTCTGGTCTTTACATTCGGTGACTCTGCGATTTAAAAAATTACTCTCAATCCTAAATATGTGCTTACAGCCTTGCAGGGTACCATAGTGATTCATTGTTAACATTATTTCAACCTCGTCACTGTAAGCTTGGACTTAATTTACTTGAAATTTGAGTAGATAGCTGAATGAATTCTGGTTGTATCATTCCACATCATAAAACAGGCCAATCTTTCAGTCAATCATTGTGTGAACTATGTTTTACCCAATTGTCCTCAAAGCATAAAGAACTGCAAAATACATTGGCACTTGGGAGGAGAATGTACCTTGAAATAAAAAAAGCCCAAGACCACTAATCACCCTCACTGTGACACGAACAAAACTAAACAACATTAACAAGAGCTAAAACCTCTATTAATTCTAAATGACAGCTATTTACACACATCCATACATATTTAATTTATTCAAGAGCAATTTATTCAGAAATTTTCACCTAGCCACAATGCTCAGTAGAAGATTTATGAAGGTTTTTTCAACTCAACAGTATATTACACCAGTCAGTGCACTGTAAAAGGCAGTGCAGGATTCGTTTTGTTGCTTGCCAAAATGGAGTGAAGAGAGGCGAGAATTAGGTGTTTTTGAATTGCTGATTTTGAGAACATGTAAGCTTCCAATGCAAGCAAAACCCATGTAAATAATAAGTGTTTTAGACGGCTAGATTATACGGCACTAAAACTGAACAAGTGAGAGCAATTTGAATATCCTTTAAAGGAATACTCCACTTTTTTTTGAAAATAGGCTCATTTTCCAACTCCCCTAGAGTTAAACAGTTGAGTTTTACCGTTTTCGAATCCATTTAGCCGAACCCCGGGTCTGGCGGTACCACTTTTAGCATAGCTTAGCATAGTTCATTGAATCCGATTAGACCGTTAGCATCACGTTTAAAAATGGCCAAAGAGTTTCGATATTTTTCCTATTTAAAACTTGACTCTTCTGTAGTTACATCGTGTACTAAGACCGACGGAAAATGAAAAGTTGCGATTTTCTAGGCCGATATGGCTAGGAACTATACTCTCATCCGGCGTAATAATCAAGGAACTTTGCTGCCGTACCATGGGTGCAGCAGGCGCAATGATATATCGGCCTAGAAAATTGCAACTTTTCATTTTCCGTCGGTCTTAGTACACGATGTAACTACAGAAGAGTCAAGTTTTAAATAGGAAGAATATCGAAACTCTTTGGCCATTTTTAAACGTGATGCTAACGGTCTAATCGGATTCAATGAACTATGCTAAGCTATGCTAAAAGTGGTACCGCCAGACCCGGAGATCGGCTGAATGGATTTGAAAACGGTAAAACTCAAATGTTTAACTCTAGGGGAGTTGGAAAATGAGCCTATTTTCAAAAAAAGTGGAGTGTTCCTTTAAGACATGAGCTTCAAGGTAGAAGCGACATTGACCTCATGTAGAAACTTTCCTGTCTGTACACTGAAAAAATTGGTAACCTAAGATACTAACATCTAAATTAATTGTTTTTATTTACATAAAAAATTTAATTTTACATCACTAAACAAACCTATACCCACTTTGGCTAACATTATAGCAAGTTTCTCTCAAATTTATTTAGGGAACATTCAGAAATAATCCATAGAAATTTCCCAGAAATTTCCTAGCAAAACATTCTTAGAACATATTTTTGTTAGCTGGGTACACATTAATTTATGCCAATAAAAGTAACTGTATAGGTTAAATCAGGTAGAAATAGCTCTTTAAGATAACAATTTCAGGTTACCACTTTTTATAGTGTAGAATATTGATTAGCCTCTGTGTTCTGCGTTCTGTTTTCAGAGTTATTATCCTCTTGATATTATTAGTTGGTGTTTGTTATAGAACAGGATGTTGCTCATATATTTGTCTGTGAATGCATTCTTTCTGTGTCCATTATAGGCTTCACTATAGTTATCTCTCTTATCTCTTGTGAAGCGCTGGTTTAAAAACTGCCCATTCAATGAGCACACATCATCCTGGCACTTGTAATCGGCTCAGAGTCGTCTGTTTGAGTCAGAATTGCCCCAGGCAGATCCTAACAGCAGCGGTGAAGCGGGCCGTTTTCTCACGCGTGGTTGTACAGAATGGTGCTTCTTCATAATACATTGTTTATTCAGAGGGAGCTATAAAAGACCTACTTGCATGCACAGGAATCTTGTTTTTCTATTGAGTCAGGTTATGATTATGAAATACATGCTTTTCCTAGAAATATGTGTGGATTTGTGCTGGTCTTCAGGCATGAGACAAAACATTTTCCATAACTTTACAACAGGGGTGTCAAACTCAGTTCCTGGAGGGCCATAGTCCTGCAGAGTTTAATTCCAACCATTCTCCAACACACATACCTGAAGTTTTCAAATAAGCCAGATGGACTTGATTAGCTGGATTAGGGTTGAAGCTGAACCCTGCAGGGCTCCAGGAACTGAGTTTATCACCCTTGCTTTACAATAAGGTCAGACATGTTAACATTAGTTGTTCCCTATCTGTCACCCACTCGACGTTGTGTCGATGTAGTGATACTAGGGGTCGCCCTTGGGAGCCCCAACACCTCTAATACTCCAGAAAGTCCAGTGAATTTGTATGCCACTCCCTCGGGCATTCAGGTGTAAACGGAGGTGGCTTGCTCCACTCATTTACATTTGTTCTTTGGAGCTGAGAAGATTCTCTCTCCATTTACCTCTGCCTAGAAGCTTCGTTGGATTCCTGTACGGCACATTTCATCAGTTATTTCTCCCACATGCACCATTAAGTGCAAGAGAGTTCTCTAGGGTGCTGCAACGAGCAGCTAAAAAAAGACATTTTTATAAGAGAATATTCTCTAACAAGACAATTTCTCCATAAAAGAAAAATTTATTTTAAAAAAGAGCAACACCGATGAAAAATGTCTTTTTAAAGATACCATTTCATCAGTGTATTTCTGGATGCGGTCAACACCTGTCGCCCATGATCACTGCATCAGTTATTTGGGCCAGGCCCATGCTGAAGCAGTTTTCATGGATGGTACATGCGATCACTGTGAGAGCATGGCCATCAGAATATTGTGGTCAGGACTTTCTTGCTTTTTTAAGGAGAAAGTCACCTCAGTTGCTCCCCAACCCAGTCCTTTTGCGGGTATGCACAAGGCTGCGGCGGCAATCACTCAGGGCGACTGGGGAATTCTAATGGAAAAGTTCCTGCTGGGTAAATCCACATAAGCTTCCCATTCCCCAGCATGTTCATTTCTGCAGGTTGAGTTGGCCAATGAGAAAGGTGGTTCACCCTCCAGTGAATTTAATTTCTCATTCAGCGCAACTCAGGATGAGGATGAGCTGTCAATCGTAGCATCGTAAGGTGAGCTTTTGCCTTTCGACGTTGCAGACCCCCCTGGGTCTTCACTATCAGGTGTGATTGTGCAGACTGAGTGTAACGCTGAGATGACTGCTCTGCTGTGATACCTCCACCCTGCCCTGAGTGTTCGCGGTTAGATGATTGGCTTCTGGGCTCGGAACGCTGCTCAGTCTGCCCCAGTTCCTTTCTTCCCAAAGGTGCAAGAGGTGTTCACAAAGCCATGGAAGGCACATTTTACTCCAAGAACAGTAAAAGCTTTGCGGGTTCTCCTGCCCTCACTACCCCCGACGGCAGGGCGGCCAGGTGGTACTCCAACATTCCCCATGTTGAGCGTGACTGAGACAGATTAGACACATAATTATTTGTTTTAATTATTCTATGGAACTACTCCCGAACTGCAGCTAACACTAGGCCTCTGGTTACCATAGTAAAAAAGACGAATCAAGATAAGACTGGTTCCACTGAAACAATTTCAGAGGCTCCAGGAGCATATGGCCTCCTCGGCTGTGGTTACATCACTCGTGCTGAGACCACTTCAGCACTGGCTTCAGACTCCATCCCCAGGTGGTCCAGCTGATCTGGAGTCGATTAGATGAAGCACAGATAGATCTGTTTGCTTGCCAGGCATCCTCCCACTGCCCTCTATGGTATTCCCTGACCGAAGCTCCACTCGGCAAGGATTCTCCACTCCAGCACACAGCTGGCCCCGGGCACTGCTCAAATATGCATTCCCTCCAGTGCGCCTGATTGCACAGGAGGACGGAGAGCAAGTCTTGCTGTTTGTGCCCTACTGGCCCAGCCAGACTTAGTTCTCTGAGCTCACACTCCTCGCAACATCCCCTCCTTGGTGAATTCTCCTGAGGAAGGACCTCCTTGCTTAGGGGCAGGGCACAATCTGGCACCTGCGCCCAGACCTCTGGAACCTCCACATCTGGCCCTTGGATGGGTAGCCTTATCGCCAGCGTGATAGACGCCATCACTCAAGCCAGAGCCAGCTGTACGTGGCAGCTGTATGCTTTGGAGTGACGCTATCGGATCTGTACTTTCTTTCCTGCAGAAAAGTTTGACAAGGCGGTTATTCCCCTCCACCTTCAAGGTGTATGTGGCCGGTGTGGCAGCACATCATGATGCAGTGGACGGCGCCTCCCTGACAGACATCTGTAGAGCGGCGGGCTGGGCTACACCCAATATTTTTGTGAGTTTTTATGATCTTCAAATTTATTGGTTAGTTGTATCACTTGCACTCAGTGCCTTTTCCCTCTCTGAGGTGATAATGTGTGCTTTTTTGTCCATATGAGTTCCCCGTGTCCGGCGAACCCTGGATGCCCTCCTATTCTCCAGTACTCATTGGTAGCTCATTTTGGCGGAGGAATTTCGCTACCAGGCCCATTATTCGTGGTATGCCCCTTTTCAGGTGAGCCCTTGTACTTGGGCTAAGTGCTCCATATGTGCTGATTCCCTAAAGGTAATCCCATATGATGAATTTTCAACTGTTCGGTTTCCTTGTCGGTAAACCTTGTGTCTTTCCCTGGGTAGAGCCTCGCTCTGACACCAGTCACTGTGGGTGTAGAGTTTATCCCTTCTCAGGCAGAACCTATCACAGAGACTTCTTTTCCATATGTGGCACTTCCCACTAGGTAAGTCCATGTGATGGATTCTCCACTATTAACCCCTGCTTTCTGCATAGAAAAAAGAACACTTTTTCCAGCGCACACTACTGGTCTGCACAGCTGTAAGATTTTGTCTTACCCGCCGAAAAAACAAAATAAACAGAAAGTGAAGAAATTTCTGAAAGTGACCTATACCCATTGTAAGTACAGTCCTTACCACCCCTCCTGGTACGGGGGGACTACTGAGCAAACCACATCCTTTTATACCCTTATGCCCGGGGGAGTGGCATGCAAATTCCACTCGCCAATTTTCATTGGCCCTTTCTGAAGTATCAGAGGTGTTTGGCGCTCCCAAGGGCGACCTCTAGTGTCACTACATCGACACAACATCTCGTTCCCTATATCAGGGAACAATAGTAACCAAGACGTTAATGCATTAACTATCATTAACTAACTGTGAGGAATATGCAGTATTTATTAATTTTTGATAATATTGCTTAAAATACAACTATTTATTGTAAGCTCATGTTAGCTCACTTCCATTAAATAATATTAACAGATACAACTTTTTCGTTGTTTATTCATTTTAACTAATGCAGTTAAATAATGTTAACAAATGGAACTTAATTTTAAAGTTTTATTCTTAACTTTTCCACTTGAATATTCATTAAATCTAGAATGGTTTTCAAAACAAATGTACCATTTTGTTTGATTTTCTCCATATTTGAATAAAATTAAGTCATTACATCATCACTCACTCCACTGGAAACCAGCTATTCTCATAACTAAAGACTTACTCAAAACATTACTCAATGTAGATGAAAATATTTATTACAGAAATATATATACATGTATTTTAAGTAACATTACTGCTATCCTGACATGAAAAACAGGTTCATTTTGAAAACTGTACCTCATCTTTAAGGTTTTTCAGCTGTGTTCCTACTTCTTGTCAACACTGTCAGATATGAAACATTTGTAAAATCAGGAAATATCAAAGTCATTCTTCATCTTAACTTTGACATTGCCTATTTGTTCTTATTTAACCATAGGTGTGTATATAGTGTCACAACCATGATACTATATATCATCTCACACAAACTGTAAAGTTATTATTATTTCCTAATAATGTATGATGAATCACTGCCGAGATTAAAGATCAAACCATGCCAATGAACATGTTTTGTGAATGGCATTATCACTATTTTCATTTTGTAGGACTATTTATACTGTCACATGCACAAAGCTGGAACGACAAAATCTTCTTGTATGTGTAGATGAAACTTTGTCCTCACAGAAATGACTGGAATAGCCAAACTGGTTATCTTCCTCTTTGTCTTGCCAGGCAGACGACTCTCTCAGTTTATCTGCTGTCATTTGTGGGGATGGTGATCTACACCTTCACCCTGAACCTGGGTCATCTGTGGGTCGTGTTCCTCACATCCGGAGCGCTGGGGTAAGAGCTGCAACATGCATTGGGCACAATTGTGTTGGGACATTTAAGGCACACTGAAAGTCGGCATGAAACGGAAGTTGCTATTGTCTTCTCTTCCCTGTTGTGTCGTATATCAGAGTGAAGCGGCTTCTGGAACAAGAACAAATGTAGGGTGGGGCTTGATTTTGTCCGAGGAGAATTGATTGGATGGTTGTGGTTTGCGATTGGTGGATCTCATGTGAGTGACAGGTTAATTAGCACAAATGCACTTTTCAAGCAAAGCAATTGACAATAAAAAGTGTGTTAGTAATTGAAATGATAAAAAAGCAAACGTTTCCTGAGACTTGGTGGTTGCCAAATGTTATTGGGACATTTTAAAACCTCATTTACACAAACAGGGAGTAAGTGGGAGTGTTGTTGGTGCTGGTTAAACTTTTCTCAGTTTTATCACTGGATATGATCACATCATATTTCTTCCACTCTGACCAAAGTGCACATGTGCCAGTGCTGTGACGGATGGCGGGTTGTGCTCGTGCACAGCTATTAAAAACATTGAGGACTTTCACAACATGTCCATTTCACACTTTTAAACCTGTTAAGCCTACTGTATTATGTTTGAAACACAAAGGCCTCTAAATGATCAAAACTTTGCTATTAAAGGATTAGTTCACTTTAAAATGAACATTTCCCCATGATTTACACACCCTCAAGCCATCCTAGGTATATGTGACTTTCTTCTTTCTGATGAACACAATCTGAGTTATATTAATAAATATTCTGACGCATCCGAGCTTTATAATGGCAGTGAACGGGATCGAGTATGAGCTGAAGAAAGTGCATCCTTCCACATCCATCCATCATAAACGTGTATTCCACAGGGCTCTGGGGGTTAATAAAGGCCTTCTGAAGCCGAAGCGATGCATTTGTGTAAAAAAATATCCATATTTAACAAGTTATGAAGTAAAATATCTAGCTTCCACCAGACCGCCTTCCGTATTCAACTTACAAAGAAAGTGTAACGCCTCTCGCAGCTCAAAACACTTAGGCTACATCCTACGCCTTCCCTATTCAGCTTACGACAAAAGCGTAACTGACGCGACATTTTTCGTAAGTTGAATACGGAAGGCGGTCTGGTGGAAGCTAGATATTTTACTTTATAACTTGTTAAATATGGATATTTTTCTTACACAAACGCATCGCTTCCGCTTCAGTATCTACTAACTGATCCATGCTAACCAGCCATTTCTTCACAGACTGGCCAAAAAGTAATGATTCTTCAGCTCTTCTGTTTTCTCACCGCAGGTTCTTCATGACGGGTTATCTGCCGCTGGGCTTTGAGTTTGCAGTGGAGCTCACGTACCCAGAGTCAGAGGGAACATCGTCAGGACTGCTCAACTGCTCAGCACAGGTCATGCGTTCACTCTTTGCTTCTATGGTGTTTTCAGACCTGTAGATTGTTAGCTTTGTGACTTAAATTGTAACAAAGTTGCATTTTCTTCTTAGTTCAGGTTGCTTTCACAAGGTAACATTTCCAAAATGTGTTTATGCAAGTCACATCTAAATCCATGATTCAAAGTTTAGTTCATTAGTCTTATGTTTTAGTTCATGTTTGTAGCTTTGAGCTCATCTATATGCTAGTGTACTCCTACAATCAGAAACATTAAAGTTACCAAAAATAAGGTTGACATCATCTAGCTCTCAGGGACGTATGTGATTGATCAATACGGTTTCATTAATCTGGAAACGGTGTAAATATCAAATGGAACATGAATTATAATGGAACTGACCAAAACTACAGCCAACTTTATGAGCATCTACTTCCAGTAATAAGGAACAGAAGATACTGAGATAACGTTTACGGCACATGAGAGATACGCACATGCTCATGATCTTACTGATGTGTGCAGATGTTTGGAATCGCATTCACCATCATTCAAGGCAAAATCATCGATCGCTTCAGCACACTGGCCGGCAACATCTTCCTCTGTGTGTTCCTCTTCATCGGCTCCATCATGACAGGTAGAAACTCATCATGTGACCACTAACAGCTGAACATGTGATGTTTTATTACAGATAGAGCATGACTTCAGCTTGTTGCGTCACAGTGGCACACGTAAACATGCAGCGCATCGTTTTCTACACACTGAAAAGTCAAACAGCTATACAACAATGACAATACACAACATCCACATCAACACATTCAAATAAATACTTAATACATTCATTTAATGATGATGTGTGTGAAATTAAAAGACTTTCTTGCATCCCACTTTAATGTCAACTACTATATAAGAAAGCCATTTGTAGATTGATTTCCCTGAAAATTGTTAATCATTGTGACCCGACCAGCCAGACAACAACACCAGCTCTGAGAGAAACTTGTTGAAAAAAAAAATCAGGTTATGCTTTTTTTTAAGGTGTCCTGGTTACAGTGTAATTATACATGTAAGTACTGAGTAACATCAATTAACAATATGTACTTACTTATAAGGTTAGTGTTAGGGTTTGGTGATAGTTGCATGTAATTATGCACAATTTACTGTTATTACTATGTGTATCATAACAAGGACACTGTAAAATAAAGTGTTATTAAATATCAACAATTCTGGTGATGCTATATAGTTGTGAAAATTGCATAGACATCTGTCTACAGTAATTTGATGAGTTTCTACCAAGTGACAGAAGGAGAGATTTATTGGACACACAACCGTTGATATCAACAACAAAAGATATGGGAAGTTTTCTCCCTTTTAAATGTTTATTAGTCTATTTATATACCTCACTTCCATCCGGGTCATGGCACTAAATGTATCCGGTCCTACATGACCTGCTCCAAGCGGGATTCGAACCTGCGTCTCTGGCATTAAAGGCAGGCGCGCTAACAAGGACGCTAAAGACAGCAGTTTCTAGTATACCTCTTGAGGCCAGGGGAGTGAAGTTTACACGCACAGCTCTTACTAGCTGGCCTCTGTTACACTCACCTCCATAAACCTCACTCCCATCCGGGTCACGGCACCAAATGTAACCGGTCCTACTCGACCCGCTCCGAGCGGGATTCGAACCAGCGTCTCCGGCATGAGAGGTGGGCGCGCTAACAAGGACGCTAAATACCTCTGTCTCTAGTATCAGTCGCTAGTGTGCCTCTTGAGGCCAGGGGAATGAGGTTTACACACACAGCTCTTACTAGCTGGCCTCTGTTACACTCACCCCCCTAAACCTCACTCCCATCCGAGTCACGGCAAAAAATGTAACCAGTCCTACCTGACCCGCTCCGAGCGGGATTCGAACCGGAGTCTCAGGCATGGGAAGTGGTCGCACTAACAAGGATGCTAAAGACCGTACCTAAAGGACGCTAGCGCACCTCTTGAGGCCAGGGGAGTGAGGTTTACACGTACAGCTCTTACTAGCTGGCCTCTGTTACACTCACCCCCTAAACCTCACTCCCATCCAGGTCACGGCGCCAAATGTAACCGGTCCTACTCGACCCGCTCCGAGCGGGATTCGAACCAGTGTCTCCGGCATGAGAGGTGGGCGCCAACAAGGACGCTAAAGATCGCTGTCTCTAGTATCAGTCGCTAGTGCGCCTCTTGAGGCCAGGGGAATGAGGTTTACACACACAGCTCTTACTAGCTGGCCTCTGTTACACTCACCCCCCTAAACCTCACTTCCATCCGGGTCACAGCACTAAATGTAACCAGTCCTACCTGACCCGCTCCGAGCGGGATTAGAACCGGTGTCTCAGGCATGGGAAGTGGTCGCACTAACAAGGATGCTAAAGACCGTACCTAAAGGACGCTAGTGCACCTCTTGAGGCCAGGGGAGTGAGGTTTACCCGCACAGCTCTGACTAGCTTGCCTCTGTTACACTTGCATTGATCTGTTTTGTTTTTATCTGAATGGCCCTTCTGTTAAGAACTACTGCTTTCAAGTATCTTGGATTATCATGAACTATGATACATGAATATGGTTATTATTCAGCACCATGCTGCATATCAAAGTACCAGACCTGGCATCATATTACCATGATGCCGCTACAGTCATCTGGATTAATATTAATAGTTGACTATTCCTGTAGCTTAAACAGTAGAGCAATGACACTAGCAATGCCAAGGTCATGGGTTCAATTCACAGGGAATGCATGAACTGATAAAGTGTAGGCCTTCAAAGAAATGCAAGCTGTGATGGATAAAAGCGTCTGTCAAATCCATACATGTGAATGCAAATGAACTGTAAAAGAGAATGTTTCACTTGACAACTTTTCAACGATCTGACTTTGTTTCTCTGCCTCACAGTGCTTATAAAATCTGACCTGCGGCGACAGAAGGCCAACCAAAAGTCTCAGGCAGAGATGAACACTGTAAGTATGTTATAATTGGACTTAAATAATGCAGTGTTTAAACTTTAATTTATCACTAAAACAGTGAAAGCTGAAAACGGTCTGATCTGCCTGAAGAGGCCCTTATGATCAGGTTCCTCTGTATGATCTGATGCTCCATCTGGCTGTATGAAAAAGAAAAGGTGCAGCACATCCAAGAGGTTATGTCAAGGATTGAGGTTATAAAACATAATATGGGTTTTTAATGGCATTTTATATAAATTACAATGTCAGATTGTCCTGTACCAAACCAGGAAGGCTGTTAGCACATTATGATTGATAGGATGTCCAAAATACGCATTAAATGCTGTATACGACATGTGGAGAACTCATATATAGGCATATCGTCCTTGAATAACACACAATTAAATCAGGCAAACCAGTTCAATATGATGATTTTAAGCTCTCCATTTAGTTAAATGTTGTGGTTAGAGAATCTACAGGAGACTAGGAGTGCCACGATAAAATAAATATGTAAATAAATATTTCATTTTTTAAATGACAAATAAATAATGTAATTCAAATCTAAGAATGTAGTTAAATGTAACTAAAATAATAAAGTCATTTTTTATTTAACTTTGAAATGGACTTAGACTTAAACTATCTCTCAGGACTGGAGTCTGGGTGTTTTACCAACATTACTGAAGCTCTTGAATACAGACACTACTGAGATCAACATACACAGTACACGTCAACTGACATTCTGTTCCAAAACCTAGTGAGCTGCCTATGTAGGGCATCATGGATAGGCTTCTGACGCAACGTCTGTTCCAGAAAGCATTCTGGATAATGAAGCTGTCGTAGTCACTTATGAGTTTACATCTTGGTGAGCAGCTGTCTATAAAAGATGACAATACACAAATCAAGGTGGAAAATCAAGAAAAAAAAAAGACATGCAAACACAAATGAACAGAACAAAAAAACTCAATGGGGCCATCTGGTGGTTATATAGGGAGTGGTGTGGTGAAGTGGTTAGAGCTCATGGCTGGTGACAACAAGGCTGCTGGTTTGATCCAATAACCATTGGGGCTTGATCAAGACTATTAGCTTGTATATTTTTTCTTTAGATAAAAGTATCTTAAATAAAAATGTGTCTCTGTCTGTCTGTTCTGATCGGTTATGGACAGCAGGAGAAAACTATGCTAAATTAATACAATACTGTATATTAACCATAAAATTGTACGAGACATGGCGATGGTAAAAAAAAAAGGGTTTTTGCATTCGCTCGCTAAACTTTTGTATTCCCCCAAGACAGAATTCGCTCGCTAAACTTTCGTGATGGTAATAATACAAGGTGGGACGAAAAACGACCTATATTTTAGTGCTTTTGCAAGCGAATGCTAAGTTTTCAGGTGAAAGCAGTAGTTTCGTGAGAGAACGCAAATGTTTTGAGAGCGAATACAAAGTTTCTCGGGGAATGCAATAGTTTTGCGAGAGAACGCAAAGTTACTCAGGGCAAAGCAATACTTTTGAAAAAAACAAATGAATTGAAACAATTGAATTAATGGTAAATTTGGGGATTAGATCAGGATGTCCCAAACTGCGACTCATGATAATTCCTGTGCCTCATAAACGTCATAGTTGCCCAGTTATTGTAGTTGTTCTTCAGCCCAGTGGAAGTGGCGTCCAGACTGAGCGTGACGGTGTGATGATTAGGTCTGACAGCAGAGGAGAAAGAGCTGGAAACACCCGAGATGGTGTCCTGATTCTGCCGCTGATGGGCTGCACTTAATGGGATATGATGATCTTAAAGTGCCCCTATTTTGCTATTTTAAAGGTTCCTAATTTTGTTTTAGATTCTCCTACAACAGGTTTACATGCATCCAAGGTCAAAAAACACTTAATTTTCTCAATACACACTGCACATCACCTCATTTCTTAAAGAGTCGGAAAACGGTTCGTTTAAAGTTTCGTTCTCTCTAAACTCCTCCTTTCTGCGAACCAACTCTGCTCTGATGGTCAGATGGCTCAGTCTGTTGTGATTGGGACTGGAATTACTGACGACTTGTTTCAGGCAGTTCAGAATCTATTCTTTCTTTTAGGAGACAAGAACTTTATTTATTTGAAACTTTGCAGAGCTTTTACATTCACAAACAGCTCTATTACACACTGCATGAAAGATCATATTAGTAAAAGCATAATAGGGGCACTTAAGGATAAACTCAGGGTTCAAACTGCATGAGAGAGCATCAGGTGTGAGAGATTTTTGTCATCTTTAGAGAAAGCCAATACAAGTTACAAACATATCAACAAAACTGTGCAGCCAGTAAAAATCAGGTAATGTTTGTTTTAAAAATAAATAATAGGTCCAATAAAAATAATCAAATAAAAAAAATAAAATAAAAAAAGCATACCAGATAGGTTAGTTTGGCCAGTTCTAAAACAGTAAGCACACCAAAAACTCAGAGTCAAATAAATTTTTCTTCTACTTTTGCCAAACATAGGGTTGCAAAGGGGCGGAAAGTTTCCGGTAAATTTCCGGAAACTTTCCATGGGAACTTAACCTGGGGAATTTTGGAAATATTCCAATTTGGAAACTTAATAGGAATTTATAGGAATTTATGAGAATTTATGGGAATTAATTGGAAATTTATATAAATTTATAATATTTATATAAAATGTATCATATAAAAACATAAATAAACATTTTGTTTGGTCATAACATGAAATAACAGTTATTTATTTTTCGCATTCAATTAATTCTAATTTAGTAAATATGTAAAATATATTTTTATTGCAGCAATTGTTATGTGTTATTTCAGTGTCACATGATCCTTCAGAAATCATTCTAATATGCTGATTTGATACTCAGTTATTATCAATGTTGGAAACAGTTGTGCTGCTTAATATTTTTTATAATCTGTGATACTTTTTTCATGATTCATTGATGAATAAAAAGTTAAAAAGAACAGCATTTATTCAAAATAGAAATCTTTTCTAACGATATCACTTTAATATCATTTTTTATCAATTTCACACATCCTTGCCGAATAAAAGTATTAATTTCTTTAAAAAAAAAAAGAAAGAAAAAAATTACTGAACCCAAAATTTTGAACGGTAGTGTATTGTTACAAAAGACTTCTATTTTAAATAAATGCTGTTCTTTAAATTTTTATTCATCAAAAATCCTGAAAAAAGTATCACAGGTTATTAAGCAGCACAACTGTTTCCAGCATTGGTAATTGAGTATCAAATCATCATATTAGAATGATTTCTGAAGGATCATGTGACACTGAAGACTGGAGTAATGATGCTGAAAATGTTGTTTTAACCAAAATTATGCTGCAAGATGTTTTTTTCAACTACATTTAAGTACCCTGTTATAGGCTAACCTGCAATTTTGCAAATTCCCTGTTTATTCCCATTAATTCCCATAAATTCCCGTTAATTCCCATGGAAAGTTTCCAGCTTTGAAAATTCCCAGAATTTTGCAACCTTAGCCAAACATGCGCATTTTTGAGCAAGATGTGTGTCTGTGGATAATGTCAGCATGTAATAAATGTGTTTGAGTTCCCAGCAATTGAGAAGAAAACTATTAAACAAGTCCCACCTGTCCAGCTTTATCTGCATACATACAGTACACTCACAGTTAGGGGGATATATAGCTACTATACAGAAAATCTCAACTGCTTGATTGCTTGTATTGTCGCAAAATGTGAACAATATTACCGCCCGGCTCTAATCTGCTAAATGTGACTATAATAAAGCATGAAGATATTACCGTATGAAACAGTGTGTCATGTCAAATAAGTTTGACTTGACTATTACTTTTCCTTGTTATTTCTACAATCATTTCTGTGCATTTTTATGTTGTAGATTTCATTAAAATTATTTTTAGAGTTCCTTACCGAGGCACTTTAACATTTTTTTTTTTCGTTCAGGCATCCAGACATTCCCAAGACGGAAAATCGTTGCCAGTAAAAGAGGTTAAGATGTAAGGACAGAAACCATCGGAATGACATTTTTCTTCAGCATGCGCACACAACTTCATCATATCCATAAATCCTCCTAAAATGTACACAGCCAGTATCCCGAATAACGACAGCTCACTTTAATTGCCCAAGCACAAGTGATTAGTAAGAAATACAGTAACAAATGTATTGCTCATGGTTAGCTCATGTTAGTTAATACATTAACTAATGTTTAACTAATGAACCGTATTGTAAAGTGTTACCAATGAGGCTTTTAATGTGTTGGTAAACATCATGTTTGCATGACGGTTCCTTAGGTCTGACCTAATGTTTTTATTACTAGAGTACTAATCTGGTACAAGTGTCTCTGTAACAGACGCATCGGTTGTTGATGCTGGACATCACAATATTATTATGGAAGGTCGAAGTCCTTCAATAAAACCATCAACTGAAACTAAAACCTACTTGAATGTGAAAGAGCATCAGTCATGTGATCAATGGAGGATGTGTGATGCTCATGTCTTACATAATGCAATACTAACAGACTGCAGCAGGACCCGACAACCATACAGTGCAGTACACTTTTCATAGAGACAGTAAAGATAGAGCAAAGACAGTAAAATGAGGAGCATATTACAACATTAACTGATGGTAAAGAGAGAGAGAGCACTTCTGTTGCTCCTGATTGCTCACTCAGCACACATGCGTCATTTGAATTAAAACTAAATTGTATGTGCAATTAAAAACATGAACTGTTACATGATTTATGTATAATGAGTGGTTCGCTTCATTATTACAGGAGGGCTGTACAGTAATCACATGACGTTTTCAAGAAGTTTTCTGTGCGCAAACATCGAAGCGCGCGCCCAGAAAGCTGCCTCTCAGACAGTGCGCGAATAGCCTATTAAAGGATAGTTCACCCAAAAATGAAAATTACCCCATGATTTACTCACCCTCAAGCCATCCTAGGTGTATATGACGAACACAATCAGAGTTATATTAATAAATATCCTGACTCTTCCAAGGTTTATAATGGCAGTGAATGGGGGGCATGTTTTGAAGCCCAAAATAATGCATCCATCCATAAAAAATAGTAATCCATACGACTCCAGGGGGTTAATAAAGGTCTTCTGAAGCGAAGCAATGCATTTTTGTAAGAAACAAATAACTAGCTCCGGAGGACGACCGTACGCAGAATGCGCAAGTCAACTTGTGGCGGAAGAGTAACCTTTAACCTGACACACAACGTAATGATGAACGTGGAGGAGCAGAGGATAGAGCAAAACAAATCACCGGTCACGGATCATTTTTAAAGAGAAATGTGGGAGGATTTTGATATAAGAGAAGAGGAGCTTGAGTTTGTTGCCCAGCCATATTTGTCTGAATCGTGAGAGGCGTCTAAGCTTACGATACTCCTACATCCTGCGTCATACATCGTGCCAGATGTTACTCATTTGGCGCAAATTGACTTGCATATTCTGCGTAAGGTCGTCCGCCGGAGCTAGTTATTTGAATTAATAAAGTTTAAATATGGATATTTTTTCTTACAAAAACACATCTCTTCACTTCAGAAGATCTTTATTAACCCCCTGGAGTCGTATGGATTACTTTTTTTTAAAGAATGGATGCATTATTTTTTACTTCAAAACATGCCCCCCATTCACTACCATTATAAACCTTGGAGGACTAAGGATATTTTTTTAATATAACTCTGATTGAGTTCGTCTGAAAGAAGATAGTCATATACACCTAGGATGGCTTGAGGGTGAGTAAATCATGGGATCATTTTCATTTTTGGATGAACTATCCCTTTAAATTGAGTTGCGCTTTACACAAAATTGTCAAAATGCCTGTATAGGGAAGTATTCTTGTGAAACATAGTCAGTTATGTCTTAAGTAAATGTAAACAGTTGAGAAATAAAACAGTATGCAGGTGTGTAACAGTATGTTGCAGCTCTTAAAGTAGTACGTGCATTATGTGCAGCTCTTAAAGTGACAGCAACCTAATAAACCGACTGCTGTCTTTGTCCTCAATGTTAATCTAACAACAAAAGACAAAGAGAAAATCACTCACTGCTCTTGGCTGAATGACTTTTGTAACTTTAATAATGTTTAATCTATATTTGAAGAGTTTGGTTCCAAAACGCGATAAACGCCATTTTTTTTTTTTAAAAAAATTGAGTTTCCGCCAAAATCAGTATTGTATCTGGTCGGTATTGAAAAGTAATTTATTAATTTTGCGCAAAATGCGATATCCGTCGTGTTATTCTGTCATGTTTTCTCCCTTTCCAAAACGCGACAAACGCCAGTCTCCCTTCTCTGCAGAACGCGATATATCCACTCAACCAATCACAGCGCACCATTCCACGCACTGTAAACAGTAATGGCGGCGCTCTGAATACACCCGGCATCCTAGTTTTCCTTATTTGCTTTGTACTTTGTGATCAACAAAAACAGAAAAATGAATCATTTTGACGGCATTGTTGAACCTGTGGTGGTTTCTGCGGTGGGGAAGAAACGTAAGCCATCGAAATGTAATCATTTACGTGAGGAGATTAAGAAGATGAGGCACTCGAGTCGGGAGGAGGAAAAATGCCGGCTGTTGCTTGTTCTCACACGACAGCATCAAACTTCTGTCACGGTCCCCAAAACTGAATCATGAACAGTTTTTAAAAGCCGTTTTTAATACCAATGTACTCGGCAAATGTGTTTATTTTAACCGTCCGGTGGCGCCAGATACTCTTTAATCGGTAATGACAAACGGAGACATAATTAATTTATAACATTAACAAGATGACTCGTTGAATTCATTTTGGGAGCGACGATTGAATGTATTTTTAGTAAAATGCCTGTATATAAGATTAGTATCGGCAAAGTTCAGAGGTTGTCATATATGTGAATCAACTTACTTTGTTGTGTATTTTCAATATGAAAAATAACTTTTATATTGATGGATTAATTGCATTTTGAAAAAAAAAAAAACTTTATTTTAAAAACTTCCATTTTGGGAAAAAAATAATCCGTTTTTATAATAAACCTTTGAAAATCAAAATCTAGATTTGAATTTTTAATGTTTTTATAACCAAAAGATGCTATGTGAACGTTTGAAACAGAAAATAGTGGTTTTCATCTTGCCACTTTCTTTGTAAAGAAAACACATTTTTAGTCAAAATGGATTTATAGCGTTTTGGAACCAAACTCTTCATTTATTTTATACAGTGAAGACTATGCAGTGTTACTTTACATTTGATTACTTTATTCAATTACTTGAAAATTGTGATATTTACTGGTATATAAAAATTTGAACCACTGGCCCAACCAGGCCAGTAGAAAAAAATCCATATCGTTGAGCCCTGCTGGGCCAGCTCTAAATGAAAGATAAAGTATGATAGAGCAATAGAATGAACAGTGAAGCTTGTACAGTACATCTTAACAGGTATAATTATTAGGCATGAAAAATAACTGAAGGAAATATCTATTTGGTAAGCCAACTAATTTGATTCATATTCTTTTGGTTTCTCTGCCCAATATTTGTAAAAATTAAAAATGCAATGAAAATACAGGTATCAGTACTCTGTATAAAATGAAAGTATCGGTATCGGATTCGTTCTGGAAAAAGTGGTTAATGTTTCCCACTAGTTAATGTATGTTGTAGCAGCAGTGTAGTGTGTAATGCATGACTGATGGACTCTTTTTGATCTGTAAAAAGGGTACTTGCAACGTTTATCTCACAATTTTGATTTTTTTTATTTGCAATTCGGACTTTTTAAGTCACAGTTGCATGTTTCTATCACAATTCTGAGAAAAAAAGTCAGTATTCTGAGATATAAACTCGCAATTCTATCTCACAATTCGGACTTTTTTTCCTCTCAATTTTGAGTTTAGATACGAACACGGAATTGTGAGATAAGTCACAATTACCTTTTTATTTTTTTATTTCATGGTGGAATAAAAAAAATTTAATACATTATAAATCAAACTACAGTCACAGATGGAATCGGTCTAATGTCTGTCATGTGCCGCCACTTTTGACTCCTTTCAACAAGATGCTTTGTACACAATCATGACATCACAAAAAATGATTCCTCCAGGTCATTCAACTTTATTAATTTCATATGGCTTTAAATATCCAGCAGTAAGTACAGCAACACTGGAGCTAAAAATGGTGGAACTAAGAAAAATCAGTTTTTGCACTGTTGTTTTCTGTGATTTTGAGCATATGATCACAGACAGATGTCGGTCTCACAGACCTGATTTCAGTCAGAACTGTCAGTAGACGTGCAGTTACTGTTCTGATCTGTGTATGTCGTTGAAATGATTGTTCTTGTTAGGAATGTATGTAGTTCCTGTGTATTTTACAGTGTTTGTATAGAAACATTTTGAATATAATCTAGAAAAACTGTGTTGCAAATTGAATCTCACAGTCAGTAATAAATAGTGATAACTAGTTTAAACACACTACATAGCTTGTATTGTGAGCATGTCTTGTATTTTGTGCATTTTAGTGATTTGAAATTTAAAATGCAAATGAGTCATGTAAACCATCCCACATGCATTATGGGGAAAACACTAACAAAAACACATCACCAGTAATAAACATGTACATCGGATGCTAAAACCCTTTTCATGTAAAGGCTTCTTCTTGAATGTTTGACATTCGCTCTGTAAACAAATATGAATGTAACTCCAGTAAATTTCCTTCAGTAGCTCAGACAAGGAAGAAATATAAGAGAGTGTTTGTTTGTGTCACGTTTTCTTCACTACATCAATCAGTTTGTGTTTTTCACCGTTTTCATCACTGCACTATTTTTCTAATATAATAGCTAAAAAAATAACTCAAACGTACCGGTACTGTAATTGCTTTTGGACAATTAATCTTCAAATAACCATATAAAAGTATTATATTAATATTACACTGATTTCAATGCTGTAAAAAGGTAGTTTGGGTCTTATACGTTTTGGCGACTGGCAACCAGTTGATATCAGAACCACTGACCCATGGGTAAAACGTCACGCGGTCCACATGCAGCGGCACGACCTGTCCCGTTACAGCCGTCCCGTGTCCCAAAGGCATCAGCAGTGATGATGCTGTGAATATCACTCAGTTCCTCTTCTTCTGACGAGCTCCCACCACTTCCTGAGGCTCAACGATACACTGGAAGCCAATCAACATGCCCACGATAGAGACACCTAGAAACACAAAACCACTGTTACAGGTGTGAAGATGAATTCTAGATCAATCCATACAGTATTGATTATAAAATAGGATGAGCTGGGGATAGTTGTCACACTTATTTTTTTGCAGTGGAGTATTGATGCTGAAAATTCAGCTTTGCATCACAGGAATAAATTACATTTTACAATATATTGACATAGAAAACAGTTATACCAAACAGAAGCGCTCGTCATCACTCACTTGCTACAATCAGCGGTGCCATGACTCCAATGGTCAAAGGAGCGGTTTTATAGATAAATGCTTCAGACAAGAAGTGGCCGAGAGCCAGAACAAATGTCCACAGGGTGACGTGATAAAGCCTGTAATGAGGGAAAGACAGAAACGTCAGCTTCGTTCCAGCAGTTCAGTCTCCCCTTGCACACCAGGATCCTTACGTTCGGTTCTGAATGTCAACGGCACAGGCGCAGCGGATGATGGAGGACAGGAGGGTCCATATGCCAAAGGTTCTTGCCTGAAGACCATTTACTAAACAACAAGACATCAGGACGTTCAGCTGCTGTAACAACCTCATTTTTGGCTGAAAATGTGTACACTTTGTTAATGTTTGTTGACTGTTTGCTTATAATGTTGTTTGTTATATTATCTGTTAAGTGATAAAGTTAGTCAACGAGTCAGTAATGAATGGTGATAATCATCATGTGTATGTCTTAACCATAATCCGGTGTGCCCGTGTAGAGTTTCTCGGACAGGAAGCTGTAATCTCTGAAGCTCTGCACTGTGTTTCCCACTGCGATCACAGACACCATGAGCAGCCAACTCCTCAACACATTCAGAAAGCGGCTCATCCTTCACTGAACACCTGCAGAAGATGAACGGAAGTGTGAGAATGAACCCAACAAAACACTGATGTGCCTCAGTGAGAGCAGAACATGGTAATACCATGGTACTTTGATATATAGGGTGGCACAATTCTGGATAAATTGTTTCAAACAGAGATCACGATTCTCCCATGATTCTGAACAGACAACTATATAAAATAACATGTAAATTATTAGAGGTTCTGACAAAATATTAATAGCTGCAGTCTATTTAATCTAATTAAATGTTTAATTAATTACAATGAATATTTTAACAAAAAATGGTTTGAGTGAATGACTCGACTCAAATCGTAAGAAATTTTCCAGTTCTGGTTCCAGTTCCATTAAAATAATTAAACAACCAATAAAAATAGTAGTAAGGGAAAAAATGCGCAAAACTTAACTCAAACAGTCATTTTTGTGTTTATTATTCTTGTAAAATTAATTTAACAGACTGCTAATCTCAAAAAATTCGCTAACACTTTACAATAAGGTTCATTAGTTAACGTCAGTTAACTAGGCCTACATTAACATGAACTACACCATTTATTAATCTTTGTTAATGTTAATTTCAACATTTACTAATACTTTATTAAAATCAAGAGCTGTATTTGTTAACATTAGTTAATGCACTGTGGAGTAACATGAACAAACAATCAACGGCTGTATTTTTATTAACTAACTTTAACAAAGATTAACAAATACAGTAACAAATGTATTGCTCATCGTTAGTTCATAACAAATGAACCTTATTGTAAAGTGTTACCACAAATTCAACACAAATAAGATGCTTGAACACACATGTAAGATCCAGACAGCTGAAACAGAATATTTTTGTTGGATTCATAAAGACTTCAGACTTGAATTCAGTGATAGACACATTTTTAACAGTAATTTGTTGCCACCTAGTGGCGTAACAATGAAATCAAGACAGTCGTTATTTGAAGTCCAGTTACTTACAGAAGGTGATTTATTCTATTTTGATTGGTAACATCAGCGATTCTATCTGAATAATAAACTTTTGTATACTTCTGTGATAATTGACCCTTCGCCGGGAGTTTGATTGACAAGCGATCTAACCAATCATAATGTCGAATCCGCCATTTTGTCCGACAAAGCAGTCAGGAGTTAAAAAATTAAACTCGGTGGACTTGAACTTGAAAAACTGTCGTTTGAAACAACATTCCTTCTCATGTTCATTCATGTTTATTTGATGCTATAAATTAACTAGTAGGAAGAGACGATCGGTTCACGAGCCGCTTGAACTGAGGCGCTACAGCGATCTGTCACGACACATTAAAGAGCCACAAAACGGTTTTTATTGTTCGAATTTCTTAAAAGATTACACAATTTGAAAGCTGGGACTTTGTTTAATATCATAAGTAACCTGCTCTGTCTTGTCTGTCGACGTGTTGTCAATGTCCTCTTTGCTCCGCGATGTATTTTTCACTGTGTGTGGCGTGACAGCGCCGTGGCTTATCGGACAAAGCAACAGTAACTAAGGGGGGCAGGTCTTTGCGAAGGGGAATATTTTAGAAATAATGATATTGTGTGTTTGAAAAGATTGTTTATGAAGCTGTTTATGTCTAAACATGGCAACTGCTCTCTTTAGATCAACGGCAGCGCGAACACAGATTTGAATGTCGCGATTTTATTTTTGGTTTAATATACGGGCGAATCATTGTCATTTAGGAATTAGATCATGTGGGTGATGAAATCGAGAACGCGATCTTTTAAAGATTAACTCTCTCTCTCTCTGCATTGATATCTGACGTATATGAGTAGCGCGAGGGCTTTTCAGTGCATTCATTGTAATATTCATGAGGTGAGATGTCTCTATTAAAGGATACCCTCCCCGCACTTCGCCCACCCATCACACCAGAACCGTTTTCGGAACCGAAACTTAGAAATCTTGCACGGTTCCGGTTCTTTTAAAAAAAAAAACACTACCGGTTATGGATAAGAACTGGTTCTCGGTTCCCAACCCAACTCATAAATACTTCACTTTTTTCATTACTGGATGAATCAGCATTTTTGAACAAATCTCCTGAATGAATGATTCAACGACAAATACATTTTTTAACAGTCACTTGTCGCCACCTACTGGTCTAACAATGTAATTGATATAATCATTATTTGAAGCGTCAAGTTACTTTCAAAAGGTGATTTACTCCATTTTGATCCCTACCGTAGACATCAGTGTTTATATCCGAACTATAAACTTTTATCTCAATGATAATCTGAATTATTGTAAGGCAGAAATAAAGATACTGTGGCTGAAAAGATTGTTTGTGAAGCCGTTTCATGACAAATGCTCCCTCTGGATCAGCGGCACATATTTGAATGTTCCGGTGTGATTTTTTCAGAGGTTTAATACACGGAGGCGACTCGTTGTCATTTAGGAATAAGATTGCGTGGGTGTTTGAATTTTAAGTTCATTCATGTTTATTTGGTGCTGTAACTAGTAGTAAAAAGGAAGAACTGAGACGCTACAGTACAGCATTCTGTCATGCCACATTAAAGAGCAGCAAAATGGTATTTATTATTTGAATTTCATAATAAAACTGACAGAATTTGAAAGCAGAGACTTCATATCAGAAGTATATATAGGCTATATCAGTTTCATATCAGAAGTAACAACACACAAAACTTATTGCGATTTATTGGATGTGAGGCGCTACAAAGCTTTGTTTATTCATCAATGTACTGAAAACAGCACAGATTTAAAGATTGATTCTTGGGATTTGAGAATCGATATCAGAAATCGAAATCGAGAAATCAATATTTTTTACCAAGTCCTAGTAGTGAATGACTGTTAAATGCATGTAGCGTGGCATCTCATGATACTCTATAAATGCCACGGACCCCCAGATATGTGAGGGACCCCCATTCTAATATAAAGTTTAAAAGGCATCTGTCTTTTATAAACACCAAAGTTATACACTGAAAAATTAATATTCTAAAATTAGTTTCTATTAAGTTACATTATTATATTTTTCTATGCAGTATAGTAATATATTATTTATTGTTTATTTAATTTTAATTAATCAAAATTATTTTTTAATTAATTTTAATCTAATTATTTATTTAATATATTTAGCAGATAACTATAATAACTATGTTTTTATTTAAACACTTTTTTTAATCATTTATTTTAATCTTACTATTTGTAAATTTTTTTCCCGTTTTTTCTCAGAACTTTGACTAACGTTCTGGCAATGTTCTCTCAAAGTTATTATATTAATGTTTGTTCAAAATGATGTGACTTTAATAATAATGTTCTAAAAACACTAACACAAAAACATTACATACATTGTTCATAGAACGTTTTTTATTTCTGAAACGTTCTAACGTTAGTTGGACGTTCCTCTAACGTTTTTTAAATGTTACTACTTAGACCATTCAAAAGTAATGTTCCCATAATGTTTGCACATAACAAAGAAACAACGTTTTAAAACATTTTTTAAAAAAATGGACATTTTGAACATCCAGGGAACATTCAGAAATAACGTTTTAATGGGAATGTTAGCAAAACGTTCTTAGAATATATTTTTGTTAGTTAGGTTTGTGTAGGCAACCATAAGCAAGACTGGATCATCAATACACATTATACATATCAGTAACAATGTTCTTACCTTAAGTAGGTGCTGCAGTAAGTATATGTACTGTATAACACCCAACTGTACTGTGCGTTTGATTCCTGCTTATCATCATCGTACCGCGTCAAGTTCACACCACTCAGGTGTCATGGCCATGAACATTGACCAATCAGAAACCGCGGATTACGGTTGCGTCGCGTCGTACCACCACCCCATTGGGTAGTGCTTCAAAAGACCGCCCACTCCTGGGCGATCCTACCAATCAACGGCCGCTAAGCATCTGACGATGTGTGTTGAGTTTGAACCCTGACACGAATGTTTAGGGCACAATAAAGTAAAAGAAGTGTCTTTTAAAATAATAAATAAATTTTACCCTGCTAAATATTTTATGATTAAATATAAAACCAATATTGATACAAGATGCTCATTTTGCCAAGTTCACACAGAAACTGTCTATCATTTATTTTGGTCTTGTTTCTATACTGAACAACTATGGAAAGATATTGAAACATTTATTAAAGTTAATATCCAACAAGATATATCTGTAACTTTTAAAGATATTATTTTTGGCCATTTTGATTCTGATTCTAATAAAAACAAAGCTTGTTTTGTTATAAATTTAATTTATTTTCTTGGCAAATTCTATATCCATAAATGTAAATTCTCTAACAACAAACCGATTTTTCTTGTTTTTTTGAAAGAATTTAAAATGTACCTTAACACTATTTCATCCTCCGTAAATAAGAAAGCAAGAAGAACATCCTCAATTTGTAATGATTTTAATTTGTATACTTTAATTGAAATGTAAATTAATATCTTACTCTTTTTCTTTTTCTTTATCTTTTTCTGTTTGCAATTAATGTTATTATTATTTTCTTTTTTGTTCTGTATGTTCAGATGACATTGTACATAATGTTGATGCATGTTGTATACTATATACAAAATTGTATATCATTAATGTCATCTTTGTAATGTTCGAAACCATAATAAAAAAAAAAAAAAAAAATAAAAATAAAAAAAAACGAATGTTTAGGGCAGAACTCGAGAATTATGTATTTAGATGAATTATACTTATAGACGTTTGGTCTGTTTTATGAAAACTAAAGTTGACTTTTGAGCTGTTTGGTTAGATATATTATATATTCATTAACAAAAAAGTCTAGATCGAAAACGTTTTTTCAATCTTTTAAAAAATCTAAAGATATTTTTGTCTCCGAATCCCATACAAAATGTTTTATTATATATGTGTGAAATAATGAAGTTAAATACATAATTAAATGTATTAATTATTTTACAATAACGTTTCTGAGTAAAAATGCCACCCGTTGGTTGTTATAGTTTTACGCGCATGCGCTTATCAATGGTTGTCAGCTGGTTGTTATAGTAACAGGCGTCAGGACTTTAGCGCCGGTGAGGGCTATGGAGCTAACAGTTAATAATCACACATAGGACCAAAACAGGTATGTTATTAATCACATTTACTATCAAACTAACTGCATTGTGTGTCCGACCGAAGTTCTGATGTTTTGTGTTAGACATTCAAACGCTTTCTTCTTATATCACAGTCGAGTTAGCTCTGTTAGCTAACAGCTAGTGAACTCTCTTCTGTCACACATAACTAATCCCATCATTATATTTATTTTAACCAGCGATTTATGCAAAGGTTACTAGATCGTTATTTCAGTATCATAGTAGACAAGTGCTAAATAATTGCCTCAGATATGTAAAATAGCTATAAAATATTATGAATTATGAAAGTTTTGTTTTAACCTTTTTAATTACGTATTTAAGTAACTTTGACCTTTGATTGCTGTCTAGTATCTTCGTAGTTTGCTGCCATTTTAAATATTTTAATTTAATGTTATTTTCGTTTTATTTTGCATGTTATTTCGACAATTTTCTCATTATTATTGTGTTTTACATTGTTTTCTTATTTTGCATGTTTCCAGTAAAACTGGAAAAAATAAAAAAAAAATGTATGGCAGCCCCTCTCATAAAGGCTTATTGTTTTGCAGATGAGTTAAGTAGATTGGAGATGAGTGCTGTCACACACACATTGAGCTGACACACACACACACACAGACGGAGATGCCAGCCGCTAGAGAACAGAAGGACGGATCGGAGTCATCGTCTGAAGATGAGCTGGAGTAAGTGTCTTTACAGAGTATTGATCATGGAGATTTTCAGATTCACAAATTATTAGATTATTAGATTCACACTCAGTGAGCATGAATAGTCACTACACACAAAACTACAACAAACATCCGCTGTTGCATATAGACTGATTTCATGATTTCTCAGGGCTTATCTTGACTAAATATAGACCAGTCCGTTCTGAAATAGTAACAGCCGCTCCTCAAATAGTCGAGATGTTCCACAGGTCTGTTTTCGGCAGCAGAGCTAAATTCAGTCTGCTTGTGATGTTTTTAAGAGACAACCATAAGTGACAAAAATTTACAGAATTTACATTAGTTATCATGTGGTCATCCAAACCCGTACGTTTTATTAAAAGGTGATGTTAAAACACTTTCTTCTAGGGCAGCACGTTTTGCTGAAAAAATCTAAGTGATATATATATATATATATTTTTTTTTTTGAAAAGAATTATGATTCAAAAAATATTAAGAAATACAAATAAATATGTGTGAAATACAAATATAAAAATGACTAAAAATCAAAATAATAAATATTAGGCCTACTATATTTAGTAGGGTTGTGATGAGACACTCAGCTCAAGAGACGAGACGAGACAAGATTTTTACACAGTATTTTTAAGAAATCATCAATGACGAAATACATGACTGGAAAAATAGTCTGCAGGTGCATTTTGAAATGTTTTAACTAATCATCTTGTAATGAATGTCATTTCAGTTCTACTTTCTGAGTATGAATTATCATATGCAGTAAAAGACAACAATACTCAAGCACTGTAAAAGGTTTTGCCACAAACACAACTGACTGGCTTCTCTCCTGTATGATTTCACACGAGTCTCTTCAGACCTTACTGCACTGTGAACCCGAATAAGTTGGCAAAACTAAAAAAAATTGAGACAATCAGTTGCCTCAATTTTTAAGTTAAGAAATTCAACGTTTAAGTAAGCAGAACTGGCAGATTTTTATTTTGTACTCATACATTTTGCTGAATGAGTGCAGCATTATAAAACATTTAACATACTTGCTCTCAAACCAAGCCACATGCACCACTTATCACCATGATGGTAACTCTCCAAAACCCCACATTAACAGAAACTCTTCTAAATTAGCATAACAAAACATTAATCACTACTAAATCTCCCCCTTAACATTAATTTTGCACAAAAAGCATTATATAACACTTAATTTTAGCATTTACTCTCCCTTTTGAGTGCCATGGGCAAAGCATGCTGGGAAATAGAAATCCCAGCCCAGCTTCAGTTAAACTTAAGTTAGTCTAAATTAAAAGAAATAAGTTCAACTCAAAACTCAAAACAATGATACAGTTCAGTTTACTTAAAATATATCATTTCAATGAACTTGAAAGAAAAAGAAAGCTCTAAATACTCATAAAAGTTAATTTGACTGATCTAAGTCCTACTCAAACCAATTAATTATTTTGAGCATTAGGGTTTACAGTGTGTACGTGAATTATGAGCTTCCAGAACTTCTGATTGAGGCTGTGTGACCTCCTAATTGAACTCCTTTCCACAAATTGAACATAGAAATAAACAGTATACAGTATAAATAACAAAAATAAATAACAGTTTTCTCTTAGTCTTATTAAGTGCAAACAATATGTGCAACCATAATCAAAGTACTCTCTCAATATTCAAAGTGCAAACAGAGACCAGAGCTAAGAGGTGGTTACAACTACACAGCCCAGCCTAAGATAGATTTGATACCGGGAGACAGGCTATTGTATGTAGCCTAATTTGCACGCATCAGGGAGCTCGCGTTTTACTTTCGCTTTCGAATTAGTGATCGCACGTATGTAGGGAGTGGCGGAGCTGAATGTGAATTGTACAAGATAAGACATTCTGTTGCGCAATGAATCCTCCGCCATGGTCTTGTCAGTCATCTCGCTTTACTCACTTGATCAGTGAACTGTGGTTCCTGCTGCACTGTGTGTGACTCTACAGCTCATGCTGGATGAGCAGAACAGACGTTTACAATAGTTTGCAATTGAAGCGACTCATTATCCAAATTAATTAAATGGTTTTTAGGCAAACGACAGTGGATGTAGTGCCGTGGCAGGCACCGTAATGTAATGTAAAACATAGCGGTGGCATACTCAATGCTGATTATGAATGACAAAAACAAGGGCACATCGCCAGTGAACACAATCACAAACCATGTGCTCACACAAAACATGACACAAACACGCAGCCAGTGAGACCAGGCACTCGACAAAAAGAGACAAGAGCGTACAGCGAGACAAAACAACAAAAGACAACACATGGAGCATGAATGTCCAAACCCCGACACTGGACCCAAACCAAACTAGACAGGAGTGCCAGGATCAGAACACCATGCTCTGCACATGAAACAAAGCACATAGACAAGAAGCCGAGAAGTACACTCATAGCCGCACGCTCACACAAAGACAAGTCGATACATGAGTGTAAGGGCTCTGTCACAAAACCAAGAATAAACCAGATCGAAGTGACAGAACCCTAACACATAGAGTACCATCTTATCTCTGCTCACGTAGATCACTTCATGGTTGCCTAATGCTAAGGATTTTGTTAGAGTTTGTTGTTGCTCTTTTCCCGCAAAAACATTGTAATCTTTGTCTTGAGTTGTGTAATGTGACTTTGGTAATTCTTCAATATCATATAAATATGAAATTCATCTGACAGAGGAAATAGCAGTGTTCTCTTTGCTTTAACATGTGTTGTCATAGGAAACACCCATGTATCGCCTGGAGTGGTGTCAGTAAAAGGATTCCCGTGCTGCTCTTCTGTGCAGAAGCCATTGTGTCCAAAGATGTGGCCATCCGCTCTGTTGGAGGTACAGACACTGAGATTTCTTGTGTTTGAAAAAGAAGAATTTATTAAATCAGCGTATTAAATCTCTGGGTTGAATGATTCAGTGACAATGGGTGCGTCTCAATCAGCTCACTAGGCCGTGAATCAGTAACAGCAGAACTGATATTTTTCTGACATTCATTTTTTTAATGTTAAAGTAAATTATGATAAATACTTTGATTGTTACTTGTACCTTGTAGTTAATTATAAATGTTAGCAAGATTATGTTCAGTACCTGTCTAGCAATGTATGTTTATGCTGTTTGTAAAAACGCGTGATTTATGTTTCACACTTCAGAACTTCCCTTAAGAGAAATAGTGAGCATCGGTGCTGCCTGGTTTTCACAGTGCATTGTGGGATTTTTAGGGAGCAAATGTTTCAGTTCACTGGAAGGATTTCGCGATTGATACAGCCCTTAAAATGGCTGACTCCCTGATCAGTGCCCTGATGATGAGATTGAGATGCACACAAATACATTTTTTAACAGTCACTTGTCGCCACCTACTGGTGTAACGGTGTAATTGATAGAATCTTTATGTGAAGCGTCAAATTACTTTTGTTTAAAAGGTTTACTCTATTTTGATCGCTAACGTAGACATCAGTGTTTATATCCGAACTATAAACTTTTATCTCAGTACTTCTGTGATAATATGAATGATTGTAAGACAGAAATAATGATACTGTGTGGTTGAAAAAGGCTGTTTGTGAAGTTGATCCCACCTATACATGACAACTGCTCTCTCTGGGTCAGAACGCAGATCTGAATGTTCGCTGTATCGTACTTGTCAAAGGTTTAATAGACAGAGACGAATTGTTGTCATTTAGGAATAACATTGCGTGTGTGTTTGAATCGAGATATATATATATACACACAGTTGTGCTCAAAAGTTTACATACCCCTTGCAGAATCTGCAAAATGTTAATTATTTTAACAAAATAAGAGGGATCATGCAAAATGTGTGTTATTTTTTGTTTTACTTAGTACTGTCCTGAATAAGATATTTTGCATAAGAGATGTTTACATATAGTCAAAAAATAGCTGAATTTATAAAAATGACCCGCTCAAAAATTTACATACCTTTGATTCTTAATACTGTGTGTGATTACCTGGATGATCCACGACTGTTTTTATGTTTTGTGATGGTTGTTCATGAGCCTCTTGTTTGTCCTGAACAGTTAAACTGCCCAACATTCTTCAGAAAAATCCTTCAGGTCCTGCAAATTCTTCAGTTTTCCAGCATCTTTTGCATATTTGAACCCTTTCCAGCAGTGACTGTGTGATTTTGAGATCCATCTTTTCACACTGAGGACAACTGAGGGACTCAAACACAACTATTAAAAAAGGTTCAAACATTCACTGATGCTCCAGAAGGAAACACGATGCATTAAGACCCGGGGGGTGAAAACTTTTTGAATTTGAAGATCAAGATAAATTTTAAACTTTTGAACAAGATGAAGATGTCCAAATTTGTCTTATTTTGTTTAAATATCTAATTTTTTCATTTAGTACTGCCCATCGGAAGCTACAGAAGATACTCACATGTTTCCCGGAAGACAAATTAAGTAAAATTTATCTTGATCTTCAAATTCAAAAAGTTTTCACCCCCCATCTATTAATGCATCGCGTTTCCTTCTGGAGCATCAGTGAATGTTTGAACCTTTTTTAATAGTTGTGTTTGAGTCCCTCAGTTGTCCTCAGTGTGAAAAGATGGATCTCAAAATCACACAGTTACTGCTGGAAAGGGTTCAAATATGCAAAAGATGCTGGAAAACTGAAGAATTTGCAGGATCTGGAGGATTTTTCTGAAGAACATTGGTCAGTTTAACTGTTCAGGACAAACAAGAGACTCATGAACAACCATCACAAAACATAAAAACAGTCGTGGATCATCCAGGTAATCACACACAGTATTAAGAATCAAGGGTATGTAAATTTTTGAACTGGTCATTTTTATAAATTCAGCTATTTTTTGACTATATGTAAACATCTTTTATGCAAAATATCTTATTCAGGACAGTACTAAATAAAAAATAACACATTTTGCATGATCCCTCTTATCTTGTTAAAATGAAACATTTTGCAGATTCCGCAAGGGGTATGTAAACTTTTAAGCACAACTGTGTGTGTGTGTGTGTATATATATATATATATATATATATATATGTACTGTATATTTACTTCTTTCCAGTGACAAATAATTTTTTTAATAGCTATATAAATATCATGTCTAATGTTATTTAAATATCTATTGACTGCTTTTATAAAAATTGTCATTTGCTACATGCCATTGCAGTGTGACATTCTTCTTGAAGCAGTATTTTAAGATTTTTTCTTGTTTCTTATAGAAAAATATAACTTGGCCTTCAAGATTGTGCGTACGGAGAGTCGTCTTGTGCGTGGCATACTGGTCAATCATGGATTCCATGAGGTAGATCTGTAAACATTAGCCATGTTAGGGAATGAAATGTTAGTATACACTATATGCTGCCAAATTTAAATGCAGTGGATGAGTGGCATCCATCATCTTGCATATAGAATTTTTTATTTTTTGTTTTTGGCATTTTAATACAGTTTGCATAAATCTCTGGCAGTCTGATCACATAATAATGAGTCAAGAAAAAAAAATCACATCTGATAGAACCTCTGGTTTATTTGGCACATTGGCAATGGAAGGGCAAGTCAAGCACATTGCATTGTGGGATTCCTCTGCTTGTATACTGCACATTGGTTTGATGTTATTTCAGTTCAGTTCAGTTTAGCAACACAAGTATTAAGGATTCAAGCTGCAATTCAGCTTTTTCAGGCTAACGTCCAATACAGTGGTTAGTGTTTATAAGGGTCCAATACAATAAAGCTCAAATGTAATAGCAATGAAAATGACTGTAAATAAATAACTTTAAGGAATCTTTTTCATTTTTTGACTTTACCCTGGCCTAAAGTAACAATGTTTTCTGTTTAGGTGCACCCAAATAGCAATGATTTTAACCTGATGTGGACTGGCTCGCACCTGAAGCCCTACCTTATGCGCTCTCTACAGGATTTCCAGAAAGTCAACCACTTTCCCAGGTGTGTCTGTCATTACAGTTCTGTTCCAAAACACTTCGTTCTGAGGCTGGATCCCATCTGAAAAGGCAAACTCTGCATGTTATACAATTCACAGTTTATTTCAATAGAACAGGCATTAGCATTTTTATAAGCTATACACCAACAATCATAAAAATATATAGCACCAGGGTTGAGTACTGACAATTTAATTCACTATTGAGCTCACTATCGAGATTCAATTCACTATTGAGCTTCGTGTGGAAGCTCAAACGTGCTGCATAACACGAGAATGAACCTCATTGGTTCTTGCTGAAGTTCAAACGTGCTGCGTAACACACGAGAATGAACCACATTGGTTCTTGCAGAAGCTCAAACGTGCTGCATAACACGAGAATGAACCTCATTGGTTCTTGCTGAAGCTCAAACGTGCTGCGTAACACACAAGAATGAACCTCATTGGTTCTTGCAGAAGCTCAAACGTGCTGCTTAACACGAGAATGAACCTCATTGGTTCTTGCTGAAGCTCAAACGTGCTGCGTAACACGAGAATGAACCTCATTGGTTCTTGCTGAAGCTCAAACGTGCTGCGTAACATGAGAATGAACCTCATTGGTTCTTGCTGAAGCTCAAACGTGCTGCGTAACACACAAGAATGAACCTCATTGGTTCTTGCAGAAGCTCAAACGTGCTGCGTAACACGAGAATGAACCTCATTGGTTCTTGCTGAAGCTCAAACGTGCTGCGTAACATGAGAATGAACCTCATTGGTTCTTGCTGAAGCTCAAACGTGCTGCGTAACACACAAGAATGAACCTCATTGGTTCTTGCGGAAGCTCAAACGTGCTGCGTAAGTAATGTTTAGTGAAGTTTTGTTTACACATCAACTGAAAACAGCACAGACTAAAAGACTGATCTTGGGAATTAAGATTCGATATTGGTTCATCACAATGAAGATAGATTATAATTGATTAATGGATAATGTTAACTCACCCCTAGACAGAACACACAAATGTTGGACAAAATTGTCCTTTTTCTTACAAGTTTTCTTATAAGACAGCGTAATTGTGCTGCCTACCATTTGGAACAGCCTTCGTGTTGGGGCTCACCAGTGATTTGTGATACGTTTCTTTCACCCGAATGTTGCAGGTGTTCAACCAAACACTAGTTTGTGGTGTGCAGTGTTTCCCTCAATGGTAATATGTTACCAAAGTCACACACACTTTCACTCAGCAATAACAACGTCGACACAACCGGCCTTCCAAGTGGGCGGATGGCATGTATTCATTGGCAGTTTGAGCCGAGTACATTTCATTTGGATGAAACAGCGCAATAGATCAAACCGAACATGCGCTGCCACTGTGGTGTTATTTCAAGGGTTTATGTTCCTCTCGCTATCTCAGATGCTAACCTCATCCTCAGCACTTACGGTCAATGCTCCCGTTGCTTTCCAGGTCGTACGAGCTCACGCGGAAAGACAGGCTCTACAAAAACATCCAGAGGATGCAGCAAACCCATGGCTTTCAAAACTTCCACATCGTACCCCAGACCTTTGTGCTTCCTGCCGAGTACCAGGAATTCAGCAGTGAGTGGGCACCCCTCTGTCCAGTCAGAGAGTGTTTGGCTATTAACATAAACAACATCAATAAGAAAGATGTGTTTGCTTCTCTGTTGGGCTTTAATAACACTCTCTCTCTGTCCTCTTGCAAATCTCAGGCTCCTTCAGCAAAGACAAGGGCGCGTGGATCATCAAACCTGTGGCGTCCTCCAGGGGCAGAGGCATCTACCTTGTCAACAATGTAAGTGTTTAAGGGAGAGATGGAAATTATTGGGGGCTTGGGACAAAAATGCCACTAAAATGAGCAAAAATGCCCCCCAAAGCCAATCTCACACATTTTTGTCTTGATTTTATAATGCATAAAAAATAGGGCTGTCAAAATTAACGCATTAAGGCATTCGATTAATTTTTTCAGTTTAACATGTTAAAAATATTTAACACAATTAACATAGCATCCATTTTTTTCCGTCAAAATTAATGAAAGATTGAGAACTTATGATCAGGTAAGTAGCTGTTGTTGTCTTGACTTGTTGAAATCAATTATTTTAAAATAATATTTCAAAAGTTTGGCAATGCTGACGTCAGGCATAACGATTGCTATTCATGTCAGATAAGGTCTGACAGTGGAAACTTGTACTTGGCAAGGCTGTTTATAGGCAAATAGACCAAAGTAGAAAGTGGTTTAGAATGGCATTGTTATCAACATAAACAAGGTTTTGTGAACCTAGTCAATTCACAGCTACGCAAACTATGTTGATTCGTGTTTTATTACAGGTACTGTAGCTTTCCCTTTTTGCTTGTTCGGTTGATGTCGCTTTAAGCTGCTTCCACTGCATAATGGGAAATTAACATGCTTTTATAAGCTGACAGTTTTGTTCTGTACTGCTTGATAACACATGCTTGGGGTTTCAGCCGAGTCAGATCCCACTGGATGAGAACATCCTGGTGTCGCGGTACATCAGCAATCCTCTACTGATTGACGGTGAGTCTACAACACTAACACTCACAGATCAACTCATTCTGTATAAAGTTTGTTTTTACATTCAGTTTGTTTGTTTTGCGTCTGCAGATTTTAAGTTTGACGTGCGTCTGTATGTGCTGGTGACCTCATACGACCCTCTCCTGATCTATCTTTATGAGGAAGGGCTGGCCAGGTAATTCATTTACATCATCCAGGGTATGAAACCAACACCTGCCATCTAACAGTAACTGTCGCCCTGTAAGACATTTGATAAGAAATGCCATTGCTTAGATACAAAGACGAATGCTTGAACAAACAGAAGGAATGAAACCTGTCAGTGTCAACATCCAGTTGCCTTTCAGGTCATTTTTAATTCAATTATACTGTTCGCAATGCATCATGGGATTGAGGTTCTTTCCCTCAGTAAAGCCGCTAAGTTTACAGTCTTGTACCGTTGTATTTTTGTATGATTTTCAAATAATTTTTTTGCTTCAAATCAAAGTTTGTAATAATGTGATTCTCCTTGAAGCTGGTTGGTTTGGTTCATGGCTATTTTAAAATCCCTAAGGGAAAAATTAATGGAAAATATACTTCCTAAACCAATGCCGCTGAAAAAGTGGGCGGCACTAATGCACTCTATTGGACATCACCTGCCACTGTGGCTGGTAGTGATGTCCAATTCTTGAACGAATATTTCTTTCGAGCCGATTCATAGTAAGTGACCGGTCAAGCGGGTTCACAAAATTGAATTAAATCGTACTTTAGTTTTGGCGTGATGACGCAAAAATGCTTAGCCGAAGTAGCATGCTCATTGTGCAGCATTCACTCGAGTTACTAGACTAGTTACTGAGCAAAAGAACTGGTTCACAATAAACAAATCAAACCTACAGACAGAGTTGAAAGTCAGTGTTTCGGTCATGTCCAAATTAAACAAAAATCAACGAACTGTTGAAAGTTTTTTAAAAAAGTAAATTTTTCTGACTATTATTTCATTTTTCAGGCTTTACAGGTTTAATGGTGTTGACGCAGAAAATTGCAGCACAGTTACTTAAAATAAAAAAAAAAACACAAAAAAAAACAATTCTAATATATGTCACATGATTAAATATGGAAAGAGAACCTTCAGGAGGAGGTTTGAATTTGATATTAGCTGATTTTATTAATGGTTTCATAAAGATTGGATGTTGTTGACAGACATATTTCCAGTGCCTCAAGTCTCAGTTTTTACACTTTCATGGGGAATCAGCCTACAAAATTGCTTTTTTTTTTATCATCTCTGTGTATTAAGCTGGTATAAGAGCACGTGTTTTAACACCCCAAAAATGTGTAACTTGTGTTTAACCAGAAATATTCCTTTAAGACACTAAAATATCACAAACACTAGATGGCAGCAGAAATGTTTCCAGTAAAGTTGGACCGGCTCATCTAGGCCTCAAACAAAGCTTTCCATTGTCTCATTGCTGGAAGGACATTGACAAAAGTTTTTTTTTTTTTTTTTTTTTCTAAATAGTTTTTTTAATGTATTTAAAGCACCAAGGAAATCTGACATTGTTTAAAGAAACATTTTAAAGCAAGCACATTCTCAGGTATCTTTTCAAATGATTTCTTCTACCTGAAGAGGCTAATTTTTATGATATTTTTACATAAGCCACAAATAGTATTGGGAAAGTTTTCTGTGGAAAGTCTCACAATCGCTCAGAATCCCTCCATTGAGCGCCTGTGAAACGCATTCAGTCTAGATATGCACACAGTGTCCTGCTTCTGGCACAGAGAGGAGAACGTTTTCTCAGACATGCGAGTGAGAAGCTCAAACAAATCCTCTGATTTTTTGGATGGCGTGCAGAGTGAAGCCGTGTGAAGTGGATGTGCAGTGTATTGTGGGCCGCTGCGGTCTGGTGTGTGTAAAACGCTTGGCCTACCTCTATTAGGCTTGGCGCTGACGCCGCCTTTACGGAGCGACGCTCGGGTTTGTTTTCAGCACACTCTCTTATGAACTGCTGGCGCTACGTCCTGGCACTTTTCCCAACTCAACTTTTATCTTGGAGATCCCAGAAGCTTTGAAGGCATTCAGGTGCTCTCTGTATGCCAGGAAATTCTTCCTCCACATGTGGCGTCCACTCCTCTTAAACGCAGCGGCGCTGTATTCTGGGAATGCCCGCGAGCTTTAGGACAAATCACTTAAGATTACATTAATAAAACTTGTTCTGTTATGGGTTGTGATTATGCAGTATTCTCGCCGTACCATTATGTGCAGTTAAGAGGAGAATTAACAGATTAGTCAGCTGACTTTATGACAGAAACATTGGTTACACTCAGGTCCATTAAATAATATTAACAGATACAACTTTTGTTTTTAATAATGTATTAGTAAATGTTGAAATTAACTTTAACTAAGATTAATACATGCTTTAGAAGTATTGTTCATTCTTAGTTAATGTTAACTAATGGAACTTTATTGAAAAGTGTTACCAAAACATATATGTATTAGAGCGTTGCAGTGATGACATATTTTTGTAGGCCAAACTGTTGGTTTTTTTTAAACAAAAACCCAATAGATTTTTTCCATTGGCTTTTGGATTATTGCAGTAAATAAGCTCTGTGACCAACAAAAAAGAAAATGATTCTTACACTTTTTGGTATGTTTTGATCATGATAATCTTCAGAAATGAACACAACTTTTATGAATTTTGAAGCCTAAATACAATCTGCAGAAGTCAAAAGCTAAACGTAGGCTATAAATGATCTATTTCACTTCAACATCACCACCTTTAAAGTCACAATGAAATCAAAATTGCCTTTTTTATGGAATATTTATGGAGTATTTATTATAATTGAATTATCGATGCACTTCATTATTGTTTTAAATTCATGTGTCTCGTAATCTTGAATCAGAATATCTTCCCCTCCATCTTGCAGCATCTCTTCTCTTCTCTGATGATGAGGGCGGGGCAACCTGTCACTCACATGAGATCCACCAGTAGCAAACCACAACCATCCAATCAATTCCCCACTGACAAAATCAAGCCCCGCCCTACATTTGTTCTTGTTCCAGAAGCGTTTCACTCTGATATACAGCACAATAGAGAAGAAAAGACTTGCGCAACTTCTGTTTCATGTCTAATTTAAGCTTCAACAACTCTTTCAGTCTTAAAGGGTTAGTTCACCCAAAAATGAAATTTCTGTCATTAATTACTCACCCTCATATCGTTCCACACCCGTAAGACCTCCGTTCATCTTCAGAACACAAATTAAGATATTTTTGATGAAATCCGAGGCTATCTGATCCACACATATGCAGCAACGACATTGCGCATTTTGAGGTCCAGAAAGGTACTAAAGACATCGTTAAAACAGTCGACATGACTGCAGTGGTTCAACCTTAATGTTATGAAGTGACAAGACGTCACGTAAGCACTGCATTGCGTTCACTACATCAACTGCATAGGATAATGACGGGAGAGAAGAAATTGTTGACTATAGTCGTTAGTTTTGTTTTGTTTTTGTGCACAAAAAGTGTTCTCGTCGCTTCATAACATTAAAGGATTAGTTCACTTTCAAATGAAAATTAGCCCAAGCTTTACTCACCCTCAAGCCATCATAGGTGTAAATGACTTTTTTCTTTCTGATGAACATTATCGCAGATATATTAATAAATATCCTGACGCATCCGAGCTTTATAATGGCAGTGAACGGAACCAACAAGTATGAGCTGAAGAAAGTGCCTCCATCTACATCCATCCTTCATAAATATATGCTCCACACAGGGGGGTTAATAAAGGCCTTCTAAAGCGAAGCGATGTGTTTGTGTAAAAAAAAAAAAATCCATATTTAACAAGTTATTAAGTAAAATATGTAGCTTCCATCAGACCGCCTTCTGTATTGAAGTTGCGAAGAAAGTGTAAACTGGCATCACGTCAGTTACACTTTTTCCGTAAGTTGAATAGGGAAGGCGTAGGACACGTAGCGTAAGCTTTGTGAACTGCAAGAGGTTTACACTTTCTGCGTACGTTGAATACGGAAGGCGGCTCGTGCAGAAGCTAGATATTTTACTTCATAACTTGTTAAATATGGATATGTTTCTTACACAAACGCATCGCTTCGCTTCAGAAGGTCTTTATAAACCCCCCGGAGCCGTGTGGAGCACATATTTATGATGGATGGATGTAGATGGAGGCACTTTCTTCAGCTCATACTCGTGGGTCCCGTTTACTGCCGTTATAAAGCTCAGATGCGTCAGGATATTTATTAATATATCTGCGATAATGTTCATCAGAAAGAAGAAAGTCATAATACACCTAGGATGGCTTGAGGATGAGTAAAGCTTGGGCTAATTTTCATTTCAAAGTGAACTAATCCTTTAAGGTTGAACTACTGTAGTCACATTGACTGTTTGAATGATGTCTTTACTACCTTTCTGGACCTCAAAATGTGCAATGTCGTTGCTGCCTATGTGTCATTCAGAAACCCTCGGATTTCATCAAAAATATCTTAATTTGTGTTCTGAAGATGAACGAAGGTCTTACGGGTGTGGAACGACATGAGGGTGAGTAATTAATGACAGAAATTTCATTTTTGGGTGAACTAATACTTTAAAAAAACATATTTCCCTGAAAGTTTGAGTTAGAATAGTTTGCAAGAGTGCGATTAGTAGATGATTCTCTGTAGTTCCATTTAGACACTTGTGAAAAGTGAAAACTTGAAAATATCACAAGGTGGCATTACTGATGTAATTATAAAGTAAAACATAAAAATATCTTGAGTTTGCGTTCACCACAGACCTTATTTCAAGCTTTTAACAAAAAACCCATTGACTTCAGGACGATGGAACCGGTAGTGCTAAAATTAGGGATGCACCGATGTATCGGCCGCCGATATTTATCGGCCGATTTTTGCTAAATTTACAACCATCGGCATATCGGCTGTAGCAGGAAAAAGGCCGATATAACAAACCGATGGTTTATAAATTAACTGCGTGAAGGCACTGAGCTGTATAATGACTGTTGCGTAATCCTAGCGCTGCTGTCTGCGCTTTAATGCTAATCAAATAACAAAAGATCGCACACTGTTCTTGACTAAATAACTTTTGTAACTTTCATTAGTACATACAGATCTTATGCCTTTTCGGGGGATGCTTAATAAACGGACAAACTTTAAATCTGCAAAATATCTCTGAAGAACTGCGTGCTCTCCTCAGCCGGTAGACTAGAACACCCATCAAAATAAGAGTCCCGCCTTAGTAAAGGAGATCTCATACATATTTAAACTTACAAAAAAATATTAAAATGTATACAAAAACAAATTAACCACAATAAAGTCTGTTACAATAAAGAAGGATTAATATGTATTTAATTTATACAGTGAAGAATATGCAGTGCTATTTTACATTTGTTTACTTTATTTCTGTACCTGAAAACTATTAAACCTACCTAAAAAGCACTGTTTACTTCATATGTATCTTTGTTCTGTTGTCTTTATGTAGGCCTGCTGAATGTTAAATGGATCCAACCCATGTTCATTAAAAATTATTTGATGATGCAGCAATAAACCTGCTAGTGTATTTTAATGCAGGTGTTTTTGAACTTTGCTTATTTAAAACATGAACAATATACTATCTATTTTGAGGACAAAATTTCAAATAAGAGAGGAAGTGACAAATATCGGTATCGGCCAATAATTGTTTGTTAATATCGGTATCGGTATTGGCCCCAAAAAATCATATCGGTGCATCCCTAGCTAAAATGCAACCCGTTTAGGAGTTTTGTCCTATGAAAATACATCATGCCTGCAATAGCTCTCTATTGCTGTTACTGTTGCTCAAAATTTGTGATTCGAGACATTCCTGAACTCGTGTGTTGTTGAGAACAGTGTGATAATATATTATTTATTTTATTTTATTTTTGTCCAGAGACATCATGCATATATCCACCAGCCTCTGATCGTACAGTCATCATGACCTTGTTCATCCTGACGCTGGTGTTGTAATTGTGTGATTTGCTAGTTTTAGTTGGATGGCTGTTACAAAAACTCTCTGTTTATGTGTCACATTAATATTAGATAGAATGTGGCTGGAATTTAAGCCGTCACATGTTTTCACAAGACTGCTTGCTTTGGTACTTTACCTGTTTGTTCTTTTCAACGGGTCAGTTGAATGTCATAATTTGTTATTAAGCTCGTTTTTTCCTTCTCGTTTGTGTGCGTTGTAGGTTTGCCACGGTGAAGTACGACCACGCCACGGCAAACATCAAGAACCAGTTCATGCATCTGACCAACTACAGTGTCAACAAAAAGAGCAGCGACTACGTCAGGTGAGCTCTCTCTGGTTTTGATCGCGTGGATATAAATATTTCCAGACTCCTACTATTAAGTGCAACATTTGTGTGCCAACAGGCCTGCTGGTATTTTAATGACATATTTAGCAAAAATCTTTTTGAGTCACTTTTTTTTTTTTTTTCAATTAAATACTGTATATTCTTTTCTTATTTCTGGTTTCAACAGCAAAAAAAAAATGTTATGTTATGTTTTTGCCTCTTTCCAACAGAGGAAATTAATACACTAGAAGTCAAAAGTTTGGAATCGTTAGGACTTTTTAAAAATGTTTTTGAGAGAAGTTTCTTCTGCTCACCAAAGCTACATTTATTTGATTAAAAATACAGTAAAAACAATGAAATATTATTACAATTTAAAATAATTTTCTATGTGAATGACTATATATATATATTTATATATATATATATATAGTAAAGTGTAATATATTTCTGTGATCAAAGCTGAATTTTCAGCATCATTACTCCAGTCTTCAGTGTCACATGATCCTTCACAAATCATTCTAATAGGCTGATTAAAGATAAAATATTAAAAAAATCTTAATTAGACCCAACTTTTGTGCAGTAATGTAAAGAGAAATTAAATAAAGTGAATTAAGATAAACTAGCCAAACTATCACTATCAGCCTATCAAACTACCAGTTTCTGAATTTGAATTGAGGTAGCAAAAATAAGATTGAAAGTTTTGATTTAAGTTTAAAACAAATTTTAAAGTTTAAAGGGTAAATAGACCCTTTTCACAGACTGTGATGACGTGTTTTAGCGGTCATCAATATCGTAAATCCTGCAAAGTTTTTTATATTTTATTTATTTTATTTATATTACCTTTGCATCAAATTACAAAAAACTAGTTAATGCTGCTGTGAGGGTGTTTCTAATACAGCAGCTATGGGAGTGACAGTAAAAATTACATCTTTCTCTCTTCTGACTGCCATTACCAATCGCTCTCTATTTTTTTCCTCTTGTTGAAAGTTGTGAAAACACTATTGTGGAGTTTTTCTTTTGCTATTTGAGCAAACGGAAACACAAAAAATATATTTAATGTATTCTCTCATTCACCGCCATAGAATTGCAACATGTTTTCTGCCCATGTGATCATAAATCATCAAAATCTCTTTGTTGCGTTATTAATGGAAGATGTAAATGCTTTTTGATGTTTTTATTTTCAGTTAACATTTTTAATTAATTTTTTGGATAAAACTCCTCTTTTAAAAGTGTTTCTGGACAGTTAGTCAGCAAGAGTGTACAGTCAGCAGATCATTATTGCGATCGTAGACACATTTGACCATGTTTTAACCTTCTGAACACCAAAATCACTGTGAGAAAAGTCTTTCCGTCTGAATCTGCATAAGGTTATGATGCAATAATCCTTAACACCTGCTGATTTTACAGTAGCTTGTGTTTGTCTTGCCGCAGCTTCACGCCATAAAGCATCATGCATGTTACAGTAATGAGAGCAGATCTAAGCTGTCAGAAATAATAGTTAAATAATCACTTCCCATTGTCCCTCGCTCTTAAACGGCTCAGGAATGTGATTTCAAATACAAGCTAATCCTTGTGTTTGCTAATCATGTCAACACTGTTGCGTTGTGCCCATTTCTCAGTATTGTTTTGGCAGTGCTGACAGTCAGGGTTTCTCTTCCTTTCAGCTGCGATGACCCTGAAGTAGAGGATTATGGGAACAAATGGAGCATGAGCGCAATGCTGAGGTATTTGAGGCAAGAAGGCAAAGACACCACATGTGAGTATATCTAAGATATATGTTTATCACTGCATAACGTCTGCATTCAGAACCACTAATCTACAGTCATTCACAAGCACAAATCATCACAGTCATGAGGAGATTGACACGCTTGTTACTCCTGACAAACAATTCGCTGGATTTATGACTTATGTTATGACCCACTGGGTGGGTTTCATTTTGAGATGATCACTGCACATTTTATGTTGTCAGCTGCAGACAGCATTTTTGTCAAATAAGTTTACTTTCATTTAATTTAACTCATTTGCTATTAAATTATTATATCATAGGTAAATATATCCATAGACTGTAAAAAAATATGGACGTAGTGTCTGTGACGTCACCCGTAGATTTCTGAAGAGCATTTTTGAAGCGAAAATGAGGCCGCTTCCATCTTAGCAGCGCGTCACCGCACGTCACTCCCGGATAACTGAAAATGGGCAAAGAGGCGGGACGTGGTTGGAACTGAGGTGCCTGGTTACTGAAACCACGCCCGCCTAGCTCGACGTGATCATGTTAGCAGGCAAAGGAGCTATCTATCTATCTTAGATACTATCTAAAATATTAATAAAGATAACATGTTCAATATCATTTGAAAGTTCTAAAGGTTTACTGTCAATCTACGGTGTCTTTTTACGATATAGATGCTCCAGCACCAGTAATTGTAATTTGTGTCGGGTGTGCAAATAACAACACGAAAAATCAAACAGGACTTCATACCTTTATAATGAAATAGCGATCATGAGATGAATCCAATCTGTTGCACTTGGGTAAAATGTCCATGAGTGTCCATTGCAAAACAAAAAACAGTACTTTTTGTCCACAAAAGCGTTAAATCCATGAAATATTGATATATTATCCATTGTTTGCATCACATTTCTTCTGAATGATCTGCTCTCCATCATCGTTCTTCAAGAAATTATGCAACCTGAGCAGCGTTTATGTTGTAAAACTGGTTATGATCGTATATATCTCACAAACAAATGAGCCCGCGCCCAAAGTATAATTTTTCAAAATGCAGCAGGTTTAGTTTTATAACTAGTAAATCTCACGAACAAAACTTTTAGCCAATGCCACGATCGATCCTACAACGTGTGTTCTGTTTATCTTCCACATGCGTGCACATGTACAGAGACGCACATCTGTCTCGAGTCTCGACCATTAACGCAGCAAGCCATATTATTTTATAATTGTATATATTATAATTTTATAATTGTATAAAATAATCCCAAAAAAAGCACAAACACGGCAGAGATGCCAAATTCAGCGGCTGGAATTAGCTGAGGTAACATGACGGCTCACAGACTGCAGCGGCAAACCTGTCACTCAAGTGACCACGCCCTTAATTATGCAGAACTTTAAGGCTTAATATAATTTAAACGGATGAGTTATAAAAAAAAAAATCACCCCCCTCAGAGTTGTCATAAAGGGCAAAATTAGCTGTATAGACCAAAACCACAATTTGATCCAGGCTGTAAATATGTTTTTTTCTGCTGTAAAGTTGGCCATTTTAACATGGGACTCAATGAGATTCTGCTCTCTTTTGGAGCCTGTCCCTAGCGGCCAGTCGATGAATCACAGTTTAAGTCACTTCCGTCTTGGCTTCAAGAGAAACTGGAGGAGGTTGCTGCTTGGGGAAAACTTACTTTCTTTCAAAAAAGTTTTGTGTTCCCCTGAGAAACTTTGTGTTTGATTTCAAAACTTTTTGCATTCTCTTTTACGTTCCTCCGAGGAGCTTCACATTCTCTTGCAAAACTTTTGCTATCTATCAAAAAAGTTTAAGTTCCCCTGAATAACTTTACGTTTGCTTGCAAAAATGATATTTCAATGGTCGTAAAATGTTTCATTCTCTCAAAAAAGTATTGTTCCCCTGAGAAACTTTTTGCGTTTGCTTGCAAAACTGGTGATGGAAATAATATGAGATGGGAGGAAAATTTATTTTGATGCTTTTGTGAGTGGTCAAAAGAATACATAAATGTTCAAATAACCATTGCTCCATCTGGAATGATCAGCTGATGCTTGCTTCATGCTTGCAGTGCTCATGGGTCAGATCGAGGATCTGATCGTTAAAGCTGTTCTGAGTGCTGAGATCCACATCGCCACAGCCTGCAAGATGTTTGTCCCTCATCGATGCAACTGCTTCGGTAAGACACATCATATGTTGGGATCGATTTTTTTTTAAGTTATGGCATGCAGATAGCCAATATGATGGCTTATATTATATATCTATGCTGTTTTTCCTGTTTTTTAACAAAAAAATCAGGCATAAAAAGATTACTCAATATTGTGGTAAACATCAACTGCTTGATACTTTTGAAACATGGTTTCAAAGAGTATAACCTCACAGATCAGCATTACTTACAATGATTTCACAGTAATATAGTAATGCTGATGGTTTACAGTACATGAAGTCTGTGTTGCTTCCCGTAACAGTCTCTGCAGTGTGTTTAAGCAGAGGAATGCAGACTTTACTGTATGATGGACTGTTTATGGAGGTGAAAACAGAACGATATCCGCTGCCAGAGCAAAATGCAGTCCAAATGTTTCTCATTCTGAACGATTATGGGGTGTTAAATACCTGCATGAGGTCAAACACATTATCCTCCAGATATTCAATTCATCACTTCTCTGATTAATGTTGTTTTAATGGTTTAATGTCAATTAGCATATTAGCAGGGTTATTAACATTAACTAAAACTATTAAAGACTTTTTTGTTAATTAAAATTAACCTGCAATAAAATAAAATATAAACATTATATGAAAAACTTGGTAACACTTTACAATAAGGTCTCATTAGTTAACATTAGTTAATGCATTAACTAACATTAGGTAACAATGAGTAATTCATTTGCTACATTATTTATTGATCCTTGTAAATAGTAATTAATAAAAAATACAACTGATCTATGAATATGAATATGCTATGAATCTATGAATCTGCTAATTAGCCCCGCCTCCACTCGCTCACATGAGCTCAGAGATCCACTCGGTCAACTTACTGCACAATGGTATCGTTTTTTACAACGTTGGACTCATAACGGTAATTAATATGATTATCCTTTTGCTTGACTACGTTATCAAACGGCTAATAATCTGTTGCTAATGTTACACAAACCATGTTCCTGTTTGCCATCTCAGAGTCAAACAGCTGCCTTCTAACAATCAGTATCCTTACAAACGCTTTGAACAACTCAGGACGTTGGTGGAGAAAGACATATAGTTCATCATAACATCGTAATATACATCATACACTCGCTATATTGCTAAATGTACATGATTTTTCAAATCAACAGAAAAATATACCAGGATATATCCTCTTGAGACTCCCCTGCTTCAGAGCGGTCATAGTTAATGATATGCTAAAGCCCTCCCACACGTTGATGTGATTGGTTACAAGGTAGTTTGTGACGTCAGAAACACCAGCGATTTCTGACTGCGTTTTTGAGACTGTCTTTTTTCACTGCAGTTTTAAGGAGAAAATACTCAGCAATGGTGTTGACATGAATTTACACATGGTTTGTCGTAAAGAATGTTAAAAACACCACATAGACATATAAACAACATTAAAAACCTGATTTTCACCACAGGAGGACTTTAAGAACTGAAATAACTAAAAATAAAAACAAATCAAACTTAAAAAGTAGTAAGAACAAAATCTTTTCTGGAAGGAAGGTCCCAAAAGCAAATAGATGCTTCATTTAGATTTTATTAAAACCAAAACCAAATTTTGGGATGAGCCACCTGGACAACTCGAAGAGGGACAAATCCGAAGAGGGGTCAGACTGGCGTGGGTCAGGCCAGAAAAACAGTCCATACAGTGATCAGATCCAGACGGGAGATGAGAGAAGAGTCAGACAGGCGAGAAGTCATTAGCAGGTGGACAACAGCATAGACAGGTCAGTGGCGAGCAGAGATCAAACACGTGTAGACAGATCAACAATGCAATCAGTGCCAGGGTATAATTCAATGACCAGAACTAATGACTGTAGCCAGAGTCACACCGGGATGAGCAGTCCGGGAACCACAGGAAACCACAGCACTAACTGGGCAGAGGACAGGGATGTAAGCAAAACAAAAACTATTCCAACAGACAAGATCGATGAACTTCACAAGTCTCTGTGTGTTTACACTTCTAGTTCAGTTCTCTTGGTTCTTTTGGTCCGGACCAAAAAAGAAAATGATACATTTAGACCTGGTTCACAATCGCACACCAAACCTAATGATACAAAACAAAACAATAAAAGTATATTTTGCGACAGAGCATTCAAAACAATGCTATGTGCTGGGCTAAATGTGCTTGTTGTATGTGCGCACATATAATGGTATTTTTACCAGCTGAAAACTCACAGAGCTCAGAAAACTTGTAAAGGAGTCAAAACAGTTGCAGAAGTTGCTCCGTCACACACAAACGAAGATCTGCTGCGAGAAGACGACGTTTCTGATGCCTGTACCGAACTGTAATGAGTAACATCACGACTATGACGAGAAGAACCAGGTGTGCTTGAGCATTTTGTTTTAGGGTTGCATCTTGTGTCATCACGTCCTGTCTTTGGCTCTTTTAGATGTCTTTGGTCCTTGTTGCATTCATATTTCAGTTGAATCGCAGTAGAGTTCGTTTGGAAGTGGAGCGAGATCCACCTTTTCAGCGATCTCAGTCCGCTGTTTTGGTGCACACCAGTTGCTCGAACTGCACTAACAGAGCAATCGCACCAGAGTTTGTCTTAAAGGGGACCTATAATGCCCCTTTTCACAAGATGTAATATAAGTCTCTGGTGTCCCCAGAATGTGTCTGTGAAGTTTCAGCTCAAAATACCCCACAGATCATTTATTATAGCTTGTCAAATTTGCCCCTATTTGGGTGTGAGCAAAAACACGCCGTTTTTGTGTGTGTCCCTTTAAATGCAAATGAGCTGCTGCTCCCGGCCCCCTTTCCAGAAGAGGGCGGAGCTTTAACAGCTCGCGCTTCGGTTGCTCAACAACAACAAAGCTGGAGAATCTCACGCAGCCAAAATGAGGATTGTCAGTAACGGTGTTCAGCCTTACATTGTTCAAACCGGAGTCGACACTGATGGAGAGACTCAGGAAGAAGTTACAACTTTTAGAATGAAACTGGACGTTTCTGAATGGTTAGTGGATAAATTTATGTAGTTGCTGTGGAGTTGATTCAACTCATCCACTAGCATGTGCCGTCATGTTAATCTTTTGTGCAAATCCAGCGTTGAATTGACCCTCGTTTGTGAAGCAGTCCGGTGTAAAATGACGGCATCAACAACACTCTACTACAACAACTCTTCCTCTTCTCTAAAGCAGCCCAACATGGCCTCACCCCCTTTGTTGTGTGTTCTCGGGGGATTTTAGGGTTTGTGATGTCACTAACCCAGGAAGAAGATTGTTGTAGTCCCTACCAGCCGTTTGTTGTAGTCCTTAAAAATTGATTTCTGCAAAAGAAAATATCTCCCTTTGCATTGAACTTTGAGCGTTGTAACTTTGCAAATGTTGTTTATGCTCAAACAGCAACATTACACACTAACTAAAGTAAAAAAAGTGAAATCATAATCAACCACCCCTTTAATCGAACCAAATTTGCTAAGTGTGAACAAACCCTTAGAGAGACACGTGTGAACATAAAAGGCACAAAACACACTGGCAAAGAAACAGAGCAGAAGGAAGAGAATGTAAATCTGAGAAATTAAGGAAACAACTGTGAGACAATGAACGAAGGCCACATGGGAAAAACAAAGACTAGAGCAAAGAGGAGGAGAGATCAAACCTGAGTCCTGACAAAACCATAAGGGAAAGGAAGAAAAAAAATGGAAATATAAAAAGATATAATTCAAAATATTAATAGTAATCTATAAATAAGACTAAAATAATGTGCTGTATTAGATTACTGAGTTTTAAAAAGATAAAAACAGGCATGTTTATGGCTCTGTAGTTCTCCTCATGTGCCAGACCACCCCTCCAAAGTTGAACACAAATGAGATCTTATTTCTTTCTCTTCGCTCCAGTGTTGTCATTCCACTGTAACGTGTCTGTAGACATAATATTTCCTCTGTAGGTGTTGCTGGTTTAGACTGTGATAACAGTGCAGGTGTACTGCTCTGTTATCGGACAATCACCTACATGATAAAGATATCTTTACCCTCTACCTAGTGTATGCCCTCATCTTTGGTGCATGATGGGATACTGGAGGCAGGCAGGGGTTCACTTCACTGTGTCACATGACTGAATATGAGCCACCCATGCAGGTGCATCAGTGGAATGTGATGGAAACAGTGCGATATGGATAAGGTGGCCTGTTTAATATGGTAAAATCACTCTTTACACCAGGGTCTTCCAGTCCTGCTCCAGCTCTAATTAAACACACCTGAACCAGCTAATCCAGGTCTTCAGGATCTCTACAAACTTCCGGGCAGGTGTTTTGCAGCTAAACTCTATTGTTGGAGCTAAATTATTGTGAAGAGCAACTCACAAAAACATCTAATTGCGAATGAACTTTTGCTGTAGGACAGTTGTGTCTCCCACAGATCCGTTTTAGCTGAAATGTGTGAACTTGCGCATAAGCATGAGTGGCGAATACTATTAAAATAATATCCTACTTCTCTGTGCAAGCTATAACGTACAACACAACAAATTCCATAGTTTATGCATCCTGCTAGACCTAAACATATTAAATTTATAAATATGTCATACTGAAATAATGATAGTGATGCACCGAAACAACTATTATTTTTACTGAAACACCAAAACTAAAATACATTTTCAATTAGCCAAAAACTGAAGCTCAAAATAATGTGTATTTAATAATCAATTCAATATTGAAATTTATTTAATAATCAGCACTCAAATTAAAACTGTTGTATAAGTTGTATAAGCATTTAAATTGCAGATAATAGAGTTTTTATATCAACTTTTGAATGTTCCTACTCCAGTTGGTTGTTGAAACATAAATATTTAAACAGTGGCTGATTTCTTCAAACATGCAGTAAATAAGACATCACTAACAGTTTAAGTGAAAAAGTTGGTCATTGAGTGGCTTTCCTGAAGTAAATGTGACGTTGCGTGACATTATTTACAAGCTGTTTTATTGACGTCTTTCTGTGGTTGAAACACTGATTGAGAGATTACAGTATGCAGTACAAATAATGTTTACTGAAGTTTTGTTCACGCATCAACTAAAAACAGCAAAAGATCTTGGTTCATTAAAATGAAGATCGATTAAAATCGAGAAATCGATTTCGTCACCGTTTCAGTCAATGATTTCAGTGCTCCAAACTGTTTTGGTGCATCACTAATTATGTTTATAGTTTTTTTCCCCCATCAAATCATCCTTTCCTCATGGAAAGTGTGTGTGTGTGTGTGTGTGTGTGTAGCTGATTTCATCACAGTCTTCATCACAATGAGAAATCTCCATGTCATACCAAAAAATAAAGCAATAAAATAAGGTAGCAGAGGCAGGAAGTTATGTGGAGGCTAATAAATGATGAAGTGCTGAAAAAGGTCTTTAGCATTGGCTCCAGTAGAACAGCCCCATTGTTCTCCCAGTTTACATCTCATCTCGAGTGAATCTGGATCAGAGCCACATGGTTTATTCCCTCTTTAATATGCTCCTTATTGTTCGGATGTGAATTAGCGGCGGGTTTGTCTTTGTTCAGCTGCTGTCTAAATGAAGTCCAGTAACATGATGCTTCATTGGTCGCTCTTCACCTCTGACATGGAAAGCAGAAACAGTAGTACTAGTGAATAAATGAACCTCTGTGTGTGTTGGACCGTGTGTGTGATATACGTGTGTAATGGCCATTCACGTCCATTTGAATGCAAGTGCACAATGATTTTTGCGGTCTGACACAAATTTCATGAATTGTAAAAGATTTATTTTGTTTTTCTTTGATCGCTTATTGTGACATGCTCACCGATGGCTGAATAATTGGCCTTTTAGTGGTGGGGAAAAAAAAGAAGAAAAATGATTCTCTGATTCATCACGATTGATTCTTCAGTTATTCTGAACTGATTCTTACGATGTTATGATGTTTGCTGCCAATTCCACACAAATAAACTGCATTGTGAGAAACCCAGGATTTTGCTTGAAATTGCAACGCTTACAATGTGTGGAAGGATTTCAGTGTTGATAGCATTGATAATTTACAGTAACGCCTGGTGTCTTATCTGTAAAAAGAGGGAAAGCCATTCCATGCAGATGTCATATATTACTGGAAAATGAAATTTTAAATATATTTACCAGTAGTGTGAAAGCGGCTACTGAAAGCACTCTCTGTTTATTGCTTTTATAATGCATTTCTTTGTTCTTCCTTTACTGACTATTACTACTATATTTGTTTGTTTTCAATCTTAGTTTAGTTAAAGGGGTGGTTCATTGCGATTTCACTTTTTTAACTTTAGTTAGTGTGTAATGTTGCTGTTTGAGCATAAACAACATCTGCAAAGTTACGACGCTCAAAGTTCAATGCAAAGGACTACAACAAACAGCTGGTAGGGACTACAACGAGCTTCTTCCTGGGTTAGTGACATCACAAACCCTAAGATTTACATAAACCCCGCCCCCGAGAACACACAACAAATGGGGCGAGGCCATGTTATTGCAATACAGTACATAACACAAATGCAATAGCATGTCATAAAAGCAAGATGACAACATAAGTTATAACCGTAATTAAACTAAACTATACCTGTTCTGTCTTCATGCAGCATATATTCTCTGACTCTGTAGGATCTTACAATAGTTCCCACATGAGCGATTTATAGATTATCATGACAGGATATGCTAATCAGTGACTTTAAGATAGTCCACTCCACAGCAACTACATAAATTTATCCACTAACCATTCAGAAACGTCTAAAAGTTGTAACTTCTTCCTGAGTCTCTCCATCAGTGTCGACTCCGGTTTGAACAATGTAAGGCTGAACACCGTTACTGACAATCCTCATTTTGGCTGCGTGAGATTCTCCAGCTTTGTTGTTGTTGAGCGACCGAAGCGTGAGCTGTTAAAGCTCCGCCCTCTTCTGGAAAGGGGGCGGGAGCAGCAGCTCATTTGCATTTAAAGGGACACACACAAAAACGGCGTGTTTTTGCTCACACCCAAATAGGGGCAAATTTGACAAGCTATAATAAATGATCTGTGGGGTATTTTGAGCTGAAACTTCACAGACATATTCTGGGGACACCAGAGACTTATATTACATCTTGTAAAAGGGGCATTGTATGACCCCTTTAAATTTAGTTAAATTTAAATTAAGCTAAATTACTTGACATACAGTAGTTTCAATTTATTTTTAAAGTACATATTATGATATTATATTGTTTAAAAAGTACTTAGTAATTTGTAAATTTTATATTTAAAGTACACTCTAAAAAATGCTGGGTTAAAAACAACCCAAGTTGGGTTGAAAATGGACAAACTCAGCGATTGGGTTGTTTTAACCCAACGAATGGGTAGTTTTATTTAACTCAACTATTGTTTAAAATTTACTGTATTGCTTGCATAAAATGAACCCAAAGTATGTTGACAATTAACATTAATTAATATGTTTTATAAATAAACATTTATTAATAAGTTTAATGAATAATAATTAAACAATAAACATTTATTAAATTGCTCATTAATAAATGTTCACCTTTTGATTATTATTGTTGCCTCTAGTAATTATGTGTCTGATTTTTAATTTTGGGTTCATTTTAAGCCAGCCATACAGTCATTTTTAAACAATAGTTGAGTTAAATAAAACTACCCAGCACATTGAGCAAACATTTAACCCAACCACTGGATTTGTCCATTTTCAACCCAACTTGGGTTGTTTTTAACCCAGCATTTTCTAGAGTGTAGTTAAAAATGTAGAAAGAAGTGTTTAATTGCATTTTTTCATCTTTGGTGATTTGATCATTTGAAGTAGGTATCGAGATTTATTGCATTTCAGTGGTATTGAAAAGGACTATTGACATTTTGGTATTGTGACAAGTGAGTACTGATAAAAATTTGGTGGACAAGATGCATTGTGATGCATTGAGGATTGTTTTGTAATTGAATCAATACCATTTCAATTACAACTGAGTCCAGTGTGAGGCCTGTGAAGATTCACTTGGATATTTATGTTGCATATCGTACAGACATAAACTACTATATTTCACAACAAGACTTCAGACACTCCAAATTTTCTTTTTCAAAACATTGCCAACTTTAGCACAAAGACTTAAAGTACTAGAGTTTATGTGGAACCATTTCAGTCTTGAACGTCAGTGAGGTCTGGACTTGATTAGTAATGTAAAGAGGTGGTTGTGCTTCATGTAGGATGTCTGTTTATGTATGACGGTCGCTGTGTGACGCTTTGCTTGAATTAGTGTTTTGTGCCGCCCATGCTGCTCATCATCACTCTGTTTCTGTGATTAATTAACGGCATGCAAAGCTGATGAAGAGATGTTCATTTTTATTCTTGATTAGCCAAGCTGTTTTATTACACATCGCCAGTTTTGTCACATCACTTCAGTTTAGACAAACATCATGTTAAAATAGAGCTGTAAGCTGCAGTTTCAGAGCCAAGCACACAAGTTTCACATGCTTTATAGGGCTGAATTTGTGTGGTCATGAGCCACAGTGCTGTGTTTATAATAAAGACAGTTTAGAAGAACACCGGCCGGTCTATTTACAATTGACTACAGCAGCAGCCAAATGATGACAGTTCAAAGACCTGTCCATGCTTACCCTGCTAGTCTTAGCTGGTTTAAGCTGGTCTCCCAGCCTGACCAAGCTGCTGTTAAGCAGGACAGCCAACAAAACAGCTTAGGCTGGTTTCAATTTTTTTCAGCTGTGTAATTTGATTTCCTACACTTACACTTAAACCTACACATTAAAGGCACAATATGTAAGATTTTTAGATTAAAATATCCAAAAGCCACTAGAACAGTGTTATATATTTTGTTGACTTGTGTACTTACATTATCCCAAATGTTTCCAAGAATGTTTAAATCCAGAGAAATAAGCAATTTTAACCAGGACACGGACCGTGTCCGTGCGTCGTCTACACTGTAAAAAATTTCTGTGTAAAATAATGGTAATGTGCTGGCAGCAGAGTCGCCAGCAATCTACTGTAATTCTACGGTATGAATACTGTGAAATTGCTTTACAGCCTATTACCGTAAAAACAAAATACAGTATTTTTCAGGTTTTTTTTTTTTTACAGTAAAATACTATAATAGACTAATAAAACAGTAATAGACTAATAAAAAAGTTAACATTTATTTATAAGCATAAACACCCAAAATTAGTTATATTTTCCACATATATTCCTGTCATGAGCGCCGCGAACACGGAGAGGAAGCTCGTACTCAAACTCCTGTGAAACACCCGTTCAGCGGCATTGTGCTATTACTTCAAAAATGCACCAGCCCACAATGCATTGCGTTCTACAGTACAAAACCGTATTACATAAATACAGTAGATTACTGTTGAAAATGGGCTGTAAATTAACAGTAGTTGCTTACCGTGAAAAATATTGCCCATAATGTATTGCTTTCTACAGCACATTACTGTTTTAATGGAAAACAGTATGTTACTGTCAGAATTTGGCCGTTTTTTTACAGCAATTTTTTACAGTATATCAATGACATCATATCTGCGTTACCCTTGATTTCCGGTTTTATTTTGTAGAAACCATGGAAACACCAAAGATGCTTTAATATATTATGTGTTTTATTAGACAGGTGAGCGACTGTTTGGATACATTTTTCGACAGAAAACTAATCATGTTATATAGCTCAGCACAGTAAGTCTTATTGTTTAAATCTCATTTTCTTGATTTACCACGAGTACCATGTTTTACCATGACTAATATCGATCTATCTTACTGCAGTGTGCAACAAGTGTCTCATAGCAGCCGCCGAGCGAACGCAGAGTAGCACTATATCAACTTTCAACACACAAATGTATCTAATATGATAAAACAGCGCTGCATTAGCCCACATACGCTTTACCGGAAGAAGCAGAAGCGGCGACTGCGGCATAATAAAAGTCCCGCTGCTCTCGAGGCGTGTGTCGCGCTCGTCTCTCATTATCAATCGCTCCAGCGGCCTCGTTCAGCTCCCACAACACTCAGCCCTGCTCTGCTTCATACTACAGTAACGTTAATAATCTCATCCATGAACATGATTTCTGCCCGAGTCCCATCCCGATTCTTTTTCTCCGGCTGTATACGTGAAGACGACAACTCCCATGATTTCACAAAATCAAGCCGTCATCAAGCTACGCCTTTGTTTTGAATAAGCGACCTCTAGCTTCGAAAATTTACATAGTGTGCCTTTAAATCAAATAAAAAAACTGATTTTTTTTTTATAAATGTTTACTTGAAGCGTATTAGTTCACCAGAAATTCCCAATGAAGCGTTTCTGTGCGTCTGTAATTGTTTCACCTTTTTCCTTCCGGTTTAATTAAAGTTTTCAACAGTTTGAAAATCAAAACTCTAATTACTTACTGTACATTTGTGAGGCTTGCTCTGAAGATGATCTGAACCAATTTTGATGAAGATTGGACTAACATTGAGCACCAAGAAAACAACAACTTTGGTTAAAAATTCTGAAAAGATGGTTATACTGCTTTTTTTTGTACTGTGAGCATTAGATGTGTGACTCAGATACTAAGCATAATTTTTCATAGACATGGTGCTGTCGATTCAGTAGCAAGTTACTATACGGTGCTCCATCCACATCGATAGATCATTGCTCAAGAACCATTAACAGAAGTGGACGGTATGAAAATCTTTCGGACCCTGTATTTTTGGAACCTTGTCAGTTCCCAACCATAATTTGGATGTGACCACAGAAGCATTATTTTTCCCTTCTGCAGTTACAATAATGTCCAAGATATTTGACAAAGTGGGTTTTTTGACAAAGGCTTTGTTCTAAAACCTAATGAGCTGCTAGTAGGCGGCATTTTAAAGGGTTAGTTCACCCAAAAATGAAATTTCTGTCATTAATTACTCTCCCTCATGTCGTTCCACACCCTTAAGAACTTCGTTCATCTTCAGAACACAAATTAAGATGTTTTTGATGAAATCCAAGGGTTTCTGAACCACACATAGGCAGTAACATCATTGTACCTTTTGAGGTCCAGAAAGGTAGTAAAGACATCGTTAAAACAGTCATGTGACTGCAGTGGTTCAACCTTAATGTTATGAAGCAACGAGAATACTTTTGTGCCCCAAAAAAATCAAAAATAATAACTTTATTTAACAATCTGAACTGTTGTCAAACGCAGTTGACGTAGTAAACACACTGCAGCGCTTCCGTGTTTACGTCAGAACACCGACTCTGTATTGTCCGGCTCCTGCGTCAGTATCACACGCATGCGTCATGCTGCTCATGTGAACAGGACGTAAACACAGAAGTGCTGAACTGTGTTCACTACGTCAACTGCGTATGACAACAATTCAAATGGTTGAATAAAGTTATTTTTATTTTGTTTTTGCGCACAAAGTATTCTCGTCGCTTCATAACATTAAGGTTGAACCACTGAAGTCACATGGACCATTTTAATGATGTCTTTAATACTTTTCTGGACCTCATAAGGTGCAATGACATTGCTGCAACCCTCAGATTTCATCAAAAATATCTTAATTTGTGTTCTGAAGATGAACGAAGGTCTTAGAGGTTTGGGACGACATGAGGGTGAGTAATTAATGACAGAAATTTCATTTTTGGGTGAACTAACCCTTTAAGGTGTGCTCACAACACAAAGATGGTCAAAAACAGCAGCATCTCATGTTTTCTTTGCGGATAAGGCGATCCTAATGCATTGCAACAAGCTTGGTGAAAAATTCACTAAGATTTACAAGTCACAAGCACTGCTTTTATGATACTTTTATGGCATTTTTTGGATGTAGTAGAAAAGAGCCTCATGAAGATCTTTCAAATTTCTCTTTTTGTGAATAAAAGCAGCAGCAACAACAGCATACGGGTTTGCATATTTTTGGGTAAACTATTCCTTAAAAATTGGAACATTTGGACCACTGATATTAGAATATTGGTGAAAGTCTCCCAGTTTCCGTGGCTGAAGTGATATGCAGTTCTCTGCAGTACTGTGATTGTGTGTAAATTGTCTCTTACTTGAGCTTAGAAGTCAAGTTGTATTTCATCAGTGAGTTCATGCGAGTCACTCCACCCTCTATTATATTGTTTATGAAAAGACACCCAAAACCAGCAGGAATACGATTCATTTCTGCAGTGATGCAACATTGTCAAGTGACACAGCAGACGCAGGAGACACCCAGTGAGATGATACGTTACGGTCTTGTTATTGTTGTTGTGGTGAGTTTGGTTTGGGCTTGTTTTTTTCGATTCCAGAGCCCAACAGCTCATAATAACGCTCTGCTTTGATCTTCCCTTGTTGGTGCTTATTTATTCTCCTCACTGCGAATATTTTGTGGTGATGTTAATGGGCCCTCCCAGCACACATTAAAGAGCCACAAAAGCCAAGAGAAGAGAGACGGAGAGAGCGAGACGGCCTGTGAGGGCTGAGGTGCGGGCAGGACCAGTGTCTGCTCCTAATTGGGGGAAAATGCGTAGCACATGGGCTTTTGGCTGCTCGCTGTTTGAAGCGGAGTGTAAATGCGTATGGAGCGTGCTGTTTGTGTTTGTATGTGTGTTCACAATGCGAAATGGTGCTTTTGCACATCTTGAGTAATTAGTATGGGCCGCTCGCCCTGTCTTTCAGCTCGTGTTGTGTGTTTAGAGCTGATTAAAGAAAGATGTACTCGTATGTAGCTCTGTTCAAGAACCCAGTGAGCTGCTGTGCTGTCTGCTGCCTGCATAGACCGTTACTGGCTTCATTAGTCAGCCTTATAGGCAGATTTGAAAATTAACATGGGTTTGGGACAAAAATGCTACCCGAAATGAACATAAATGCCCCCCAAATTCAAGAAAAAATGACACTATAATTAAACTAAAACGATTATGACTGTCACACTTAAAGTGAAATGTGATCATGAATAAAAGGTGTTGATTGCGGCAGTGTTTAGATCTGCTCATGTTGCATCAAAGATTTCTTTTTATGTTGGGTTTTTTTTGTGGCATTGAGCATAGCCAATCACACATCTCTGTTAAGTTCATGAATGCAATGCCCAGTCATAGGCGTTTAGTCACCAGTGAAGAAGAAATCCACTGAAAACGCTGGAAATTCAGTGTGTGCTCCAACAGACTTCTGTAGTTCCCTGAATTCTCTCATCATATTCAACAAAGTGCAGATACGATGTAAATAAAAGATTAATTTTGCATTGTAGTCAGCTGGTTATAATGGGGGATCTCATTGACTGCTTCAGTGATGGGGAACGTTCTTTGCGTTGTTTGAATAACCAACTACACCAACTGCTAAAATAACCAATGTGAAGTCTTGGTTTTCTAATGCATAAAAAAATTCAGATTGCCTAAAGGAATATGTTTTTTCTTCACACACAAAAACAGCATTAATAATCATTATTACAATATCAAGGGCAATAATTGACAATAACATTGCAGTCCAATCCTGTAATGAGTTCCTGTTTTTTGATTTTATAATTAAATACTTTATGTAGGCTATTTAAAGTTACATCAATCTCAACATTATTCAGTTGTTGTGTAAATACTGTACACGTATGCCACCTTTGAGCAGCATTAAAAAGTCAGTGTAAATAAACATAAACGCCATGCCAGATGCAGCTTCTTTGCCACCTTGGCAATGCAAAGGTGGCTTTTGCTGATCAAATTTTATTGGTAACAGACTATTCTAATTGATTGAATTAATTGATTAAATTTAAAGTGCCCCTATTATGATTTTTCAGATATGATCTGTCATGCAGTGTGTGATAGATCTGTTTAAAGCTCTACAAAGTTTCAAAAATCAAAGTACACATGAATGGAGTTTTTTTCTCCCAAAAGAAAGAAGCAATTCTGAACTGCTGAAACAAGTCGTCAGTAATTCCAGTCTCACTTCCTGCTGAATCTACGTAGCTTTGTAACAAATTTGCATAATGTCAGTATATGGTCTTCATTGGCTGAACAGCGTCTCTTTGCCCCGCCCTCAATCACTGTAGTTGTATCTGAGACTGGAAGAGTTTGGTTCGTGTTGTTCATGTCCAGAAGACGCTGTTTTCTGCTGCCAAAGCAAATCCACTTTGATGAGATTGATACGGTAAAACTGACGCCATCATTACTGTTTGTATCACTGTGAATCAAGTGTTGATAAAGCCTCCGGAGCTGAAATTCATTTACGCTAATTGTTTTGTTTTTTGTTTTTTTCCCAACATGTGCTATAAACGGTCAACCAATCACAACAGACTGGGCCGTCTGACCAATCAGAGCAGAGCAGGCTCCCAGAAAGGGGGGGTTTAGAGAGACCGAATCCTTGATCGAACCGTTTCAGACACTGTGAGAAAAGAGCTGATGCTGCAGTGGATATTATGAGAATATTAAAATGTTTTTCGACCGTGGATGCATGTAAACCAGACCTCAAAACAAATTGGGAACCTTTAAAATAGCATAACAGTTTATTTTAGTTTAGTTTATTTTCTTATAAATCACATTTCTACTGCCACGAGTGCAACTCAAAGTGCTGTACAAAGCAATCAAGAAAACCAAATAAAGACAATAAAGCAGACTGATATTTAGTTGTCTCCTGGGTCAGAATTAAAAGCCAAGATGTAAAAGAGCTTCTTCAAAATTGTTTTAAAAGTGTTTAAAGTGGGGGCAGAGCAGAAAGTTATTCCATAACCTATGATCGCCTTTTCGCTTGAGCCGGGATTGCGGTACCTGAAGCAAATAGGAGCACTATAAGTATTTGACATAAAAAAACAACACTCAAACATTTTAATAAGGTAATTATTAAAATTGCCCCTACAAAGGTAAAAAATGCCCTAGGAAATCACTTCCAGTGGCAAATATTGCGCCTTAATGGAGAAGTTCATTGCTGACCCTGCTTGTAGGGCTTTCATGACTACCTGTTTGTAGTGATTGATTAGTTAACCAGAAAAGTAGCTGACTAGTTAACAAATTTTTCAGTAGCCCCTCACTGCAGAACACACGAGATCCAGGGGGCGGAGACGGGTAGGTTTAGGGATATGTAGAGTGGGAGGAGTTGGATCTAGATCCCCTGGATCTCGTGTTCTGCAGTGAGGACCATCTCGAATTTTTGGCTTTGTTCTGAAACATAATGAGCTGCCTACATCGATTTTTCAAGGCATCATAGTCATGCTCCTTCTGCGAAGCTGCACAAAATGCTAGTGGCCAAAACGGTCCACAGACACAGGAAATTCATTAAGAAAATGTCAGTCTAAATTTTCCACTGAAATCAATTGTGGATCTCGTAATCGTGTCGAGTCTCACATTCACATTATGTAGAGCAGTGGACAGAAATGCAGCTCACTATGTTTTGGTGTTGAGCATGAGATATGTCTCCTGAAGTATGCTTGAGGTGCTGCCTTAGAAATTGGCCAAAATGAACTGTTTTTGTCTTAAGGTCCAGTCACATTTACCATTGTTAGACGAAATCCAAATTTCAATAAAATCCACACAATCTGGAATTTCATGTGAGGGTGAAAGATTTCCATATGCAGATTCACTTTGATTTGAACAGGACTTCTGTGTGAGCTGTTCTTCATACATCGCTACACTATTGACAATAGATCTTTTTTTATCCCATGAAATTTTGCTAATGTGACAGCACCTTTGGTCTATGTGTTGCATGTTTTGGTTGTTAGAAGATGGGGGAAAAAAGCAACCATTTTGTTTGGTTGTTTTTCTCAGTTCACTTCAGACTCGTCTGACTCCAGCAAAGCCTCTCAAACAGTGGCTCTGCCTGTGATCCAGGTCATTGTCATGTTTTATTTATGGAGCAGCAGGTAAAATCTTATTCAAGAGCATATGGTCGTAGTTATGGATTTATCTAAATACTGAATCCCGTCCCCTCTGATGAGTGACGAGAGGTCTTCAGTGATAACTAAGTCCAGATGCTTTTACATGCACATTCTACCTGTTTACAAATAAATGGATTATAGTATACCATGCATAACAGGTTTACGAAATACTCATGTGTGACACAATCTGGTTTGGGATCTGTCTTAAATAATTGCATGGGGTCATTGGTGAACTGGAACTGGCAGATATTTATAAATGAATTTTTTTTATTAATTGAGTCAGTGGAGGAAAAGGTTGTTAGAGTAAGAGGTACGTCAGTCAAGCTGGTTTTTGGGTCTGAAACAACTCAACACAGTGTTCAGTAGAGCACATCTTGACTTTTCAAACTTTAAAACGGATAGTAAATGGACCCAAAAACAGTAAAAAAAATAGTGTAATTTATTGTGTATTGTGTTAATAGTGTCATAAGAACTGAACCGTCATCAATCTAATAATATAAACGGATACAGGTGAAGTGGGAATAGTGGGATCAGCTGTTGATCCCTTTGATGCCATGAAATGTAGTATAAAGTTAGCAGGGCGGCACAGGCTTATTTATAGTCGACATGTCGCCCCACTGTATGAGCTCTCTAAAACAGCTCTGTTTACACACGAGCACAAGCACACACATTCAAACACTCTCTCTCTTGTGTCAGTGAATGTAGAAAGGACACAGAAACCCCCCTTCTGTTTGATAAAGAACTGCTTTATACCAGAGAGCATTCAGAGCCACATATAGGCTCTGTTTCAAAACCTACTGTAGGCAACATTTAAAACATGTTCCCAATATAAGGCTGTTCCAAAAGATAGGAAGATTATGCTGCTCTTTAGGGCTGGGCGATACATTGAATATTAGTCAAATTATCTCAGTATCTTTGCTGATGATATAAAATTAGGAAACATTATATAGAGTATATTGTGATAATTTTAAAAGTTTTTCTTGTAAAGATAGTAAGCCAATTACACTGTAAACCTGAATAAATTGGGCTAACTCAAAAAATTTGAGGTAATCGGTTACGTTTTTGTTATGATGTTCCCAATTTTAAGTAAGCAGAACTATCAAGTTTTGAATTTGTAGTACTCATGCATGTTAATTACTCCTAACTTGAAGTACTGAGTTAGCTAACTCATACACTTTGATTGCAATTAACATAAAATATTTAGTTAATTAACTTTTTTATTTTGAGTTCTTTCAAATCAAATGAGTTAATTTACTTCACTAGAAACCCTAAAGAGAAAATTCAGGAAATGCCAATTTGCTAACATGTTAACAATAGCATGGTATAACACTTACTGAATGAGTACAGCAACTTAAAACACGTAACTTACCTGTTCTCAAACCAAGCCGCATGCGCCACTTGTCACCATGATGGTGACTCTCCAAAAACCCACATTAACAGAAACTCTTCTAAAATAGCATAACAAAACATTAATCACTACTAAATCTCCCTTACCATTAATCTTGCACAAAAAACATTATATAACACTTAATTTTAGCATTTACTCTCCCTTTCGAGTGCCATGGGCAAAGCATGCTGGGAAATAGAAATCCCAGCCCAGTTTCAGTTAAACTTAAGTTAGTCTAAAATAAAAGAAATGAGTTCAAACAACTCAAAACAATAAAACAGTTCAGTTTACTTAAAATATGTCAGTTCTGTGAACTCAGAAGAAAAAGAAAGTGCTAAATACTCATAACAGTTAAATTAACTGAACTAATTTGTTCAATTTAAGTTTGTCCAACTCAAAACAATTAAGTATTTTGAGTGTTAGGGTTTACAGTGTATTACAAAGGAAATGCTCCTTGCTCTCTGTTTATTACCCATTCATGATTTATATAAAAGTTTTATTTCTCAAACTTTCTGGATTGACAAACATATTTAAATGTGGTATCCGAAAATGTGATGCAATTTATGCAATCAGTATTTTCTGTTTAACGTTAAAATTATTTAACTCAGTTAAAGGATTAGCCTAGTTCACTTCAGAATTAAAATTTCTTGATAATTTACTCACCCCCATGTCATCCAAGATGTTCATGTCTTTCTTTCTTCAGTCGAAAAGAAAGCAGTGCAGGTTCACGGTTTTGGCGGAAGCACTTGGAAGGCGATCATTTGTTTATATAAAGCATATACATTTACATTTTTTTCGAAAATGACCGATCGTTTCGCTAGATAAGACCCTTATTCCTCGTCTGGTATCGTTTAAAGCCCTTTGAAGCTGCACTGAAACTGTAATTTTGACCTTCAACCGTTTGGAGGCCATTGAAGTCCATTATAAGGAGAATAATCCTGGAATGTTTTCATCAAAAACCTTCATTTCTTTTTGACTGAAGAAAGAAAGACATGAACATCTTGGATGACATGGGGGTGAGTAAATTATCAGTAAATTTTATATGAAAGTGAACTAATCCTTTAAAGAACTGTTTCTTTCTTTTATTGTATTTATTTGTCCTATCGCTTGTAATTTGTTTATTTGTTCTTATTTTATTACTGACTGTGTACTTGTCTTAAAAAATGTTTGAACTTTATATTAGTTAGGATAGTAGTTTTTGTTGTGGTATAATGCAATCGAGAATTGTGAAATTTCCCTGGTATCTGAAATAATGGTGTCATAACAACCCCGTATTTATTAAAATACAAGGTTTCATGGGTCAAAATTTTCACATTAAACAACAAAAAATTCAGATAGTGACCACCACATTTAAAATAATTCTGCATAGTTTTTACAACTAAACTAGCTGGTAATTCAGTGATGTCACTCCCTTTTGGACACAGACATACTAGATAATGTGTATGTCATGATTTGTTAAAATATCATAATTCGCTTAGTATTGAAACCGCTGTGAATGCAAGCTATCTGGACAATAGTATAATAACAGTGTCAGCCATCACAAGTTCAGGAGAGACACACAGAATGATTATTTAGAGGATTTACTTCTATATGCTAAAGAGGTTTTCAGTGTGTATGTGGCCTGTGTTTCTTCTTCTATTACTGCTTTAATCTGTTCATTTGCATTTACAGACAACTCTCAGTAGCGCTGGCTGCCTCTGTGTGGTGGGTGTCCTCCCATTCACCCGTCTCACTGTGTGTGTCTCAATTCGCAGAACTGTATGGTTTCGACGTACTCATTGATTCCAACCTCAAACCGTGGCTCTTGGAAGTGAACCTCTCTCCCTCACTGGCATGGTGAGCAACGCACACACACCAATCCTATGATTTTTCCATTTTCTTATGTGTATGTGATGTGTACAATAACTGCTTTGGGTGTTTGTGTTCTGCCTGTGTTATACAGGCAAATGCAATTTGAGATCACTGTGTTGTGCACTTTGAATTTCCATCACATACTGCCATTCAAACCATGAATTTTAGGCAAATACAGAAATGCAATCAAATGTGCATTTGCACCATATTTTGACAGGAAGAAATTTTGACATTCAAGTAGTTTAGTTGAGTTTAGGGTCCAATTCTCACTATTACCTATGACTTTTTTCTCAATAAACTCCTAATTTCTGCTTATTAATAGTTAGTAAGGTACTGTAGTTGTTAAGTTTAGGTATTGGGTAGGATTATGGGATGTAGAATATGGTCATACAGAATAAGGCATTAATATGTGCTTTATAAGTACTAATAAACAGCCAATTTCCTAGTAATATGCATGATAATAATCAACTAGTTCATAGTGAGAATTGGACCTTAAACTAAACTGTTACCTTGAAGTACAGTGGGTTCAGTGGACTGTACAGTAGTTTAACAACATGCAAATTATTGAGCTGGTGAAAGACTTTCCAAAACACTTTCAGTAGACAAAAACTCCATAAAACAGTTGTGAAAGTTGTGAGTTTTACATGTGATCCAGGACTTTTATAAAGTGCATGCCATTGTAAAGACTGTAAGTCTCATTTTCATCCGTGTAAAATTCAATATTGTGTAAAGTACATCTCAAGCATTCCTTATGAACTCACTGGGTCTACGCCACAGTATCTGGTGGGATCAAATCGAAGGCTCCAAGAAAAGTCTATTTCAAAGCTTTACACCAGATGAGTGGAAGGATTTCTCGTTACAGGTGGTTTGTTCGGCCATCAAAGATCTACCCAGTTGGATGTTTTTAGGTCAAAACATGTCCAAAACTGGATCAGAAACTTTGATACTCTGCAACCAAGTGATTTGAGTGTGTTACTAGACTGATTTACACAGGAGTGACATACATCAACTGCAAACATTTGACAGTATTCCATCATCATCAACTGTATGAACATACCGAACAGGCCCAGTCATCATAGGCTTCTTGGAAGTTGAAATGAAGGGTTAGAAAACCAACCTGCCGGTCCATGCCAGTGGTTGCATAAAGACTGGTAAAAGCCATAAAGCGAAGAGTTTTCCAAGGCAACTCTCTCTCACCACTGACATTCGATTTGCTAATACTACTAATGAACATCCTAAATAGTGGAAGCCCTGGTTATAAGTTCAAGAAGAACATCTTGTCAGATGCTGTAAGTGATGAAGGAAGTCTAGGAAGATCTTAATAGCAAATGGCTTCCATCATGAGTGAAGGTGCAATAGCTGGCCTAAGAGATTACATCAAGCAGCCCAGCAACAAATTCAACAGGATAATAAAGAGCCACAAAGATTTCAAGGCCAAGTGCTCTCTTACCAAGATCAGAGATGAAATGAAGAAATAACTCCAGCCTCAACCTGCTAAACCAACAAAGATCAAGCAAAAATGCTTCCTGTTAAAAAGCTATTTGGTCCCCAGATATTTCTCATTACAAAAAAATTTACACTCAACTGTTTGTGTCAAACAAATCCTTATGCGTAATTTGTCCAATTAGAGGGAAGTTCTTAATGAAGACTTGAGTCAAACTCAAGCCTCCCATTAAGTGTACTTGTCAACATGCTCATAAACATAAAAACAGCACAGACCGCAGTGGTTTTGGGTCAAGAATGGAACAGTTTAAACATCTTCCTATTTGTATTCAGTATCAAGTGGAAGCGTCATGTAGTGCTTTCAGCAGAGGTAAATCACCTAGTTGTGTAGATCTGGCATGCTATGGACTGATTTAATAGACAAATCTGAAGCTTTGTGTCTAATTTCTTGTATTATTTTTAATGTTATTCTTGCTTGTGAAATATGTGACATCTATAACAATGAACTTAAAGGGATAGTTACTCAAAAATCATATCCTCCCCCTTATTTCCCTTATGTTCTTGCTTCTGTGGAACACAAAATACGATATTTTGGACCAATGGACTTTTCAAAATATCAGAATTTTCATTTGTCGATGAACTGTCCCTTTAAAAAGACATGCAATTTTTGTAGGCAGTGATAGTATTCATAGTATTCACTGTAAAGGGTTGAGTCGTATTATTTTATTTCCGTGAAAACCTTGGAACTGCTCTGATATTTGACAGCTCTCATATGACTTCAAAGACTTGAAATGTAGTCATATAGACCAGCGGTCGGCAACCTTATGGCACGCGGAAGGATAATAAAGATCGCACCTCAAGGGACTTGGGAGGCAAGTTCAAGAGACTTTATTTAAATTAAATACATAGACCTCTTTAGCTATAGTCACGCGCCAGTGATTATCCCTCCACTTGCCGTAGTTTGCCGAGCCCTGATATAGACTATTGTTATGATGGTTTTTGACACTGTATAAATCACCATTCAGTTTCACTGGATGGAAATGAACGGCTTAGACATTCTGTCCAATATCTGATTTCGTGTTTCACGGGAGAAATAAAATAATCATATTTCAGTGTGCTGTGTTAAAGTCTTACAAATCAGAACAGTTCATTGGCCCACAAGGTTTATATAACAGTGCACTAATATTTTTTTTGTCCCCTTTTTTTATTTCTAGTGATGCCCCCCTTGATTTAAAGATAAAGGCCAGCATGATCTCTGATATGTTTTCTCTTGTGGGTAAGTTTCTTTTTCACAGTCCTCTACCACTTGACCTCAGTCTCATGTTGTAAATGTTCTTGTATGGTCACATTTTCAAACCACAGAACACCCATAACTGCAGGTTACTGTCTGTGGCCGTGGCTTTTGTCATGTGGGTCACATTTGTTTGGTGTACAGTAATGACCGGTTAAGAGGATGGAGGGTTGTGCTTTCCTCCCTTACATGAGGTTTTATAGGGCCCTATGATTTTTGCGATGCGGAAAACGTGGGAATCGCTGAATCCAGTTTAACATGAAATGTCACAGAATTTGGCAAATTTTGGATAAATAATCAAATGTAGGGATATACAGTTAATCAAATGGTGATATAGATTAGTGTCTTTTAAAATTAAAGCACAAAAACACTTCTATTGAAATATGAAGTCTGCATGTTGTGCGTGTCTCGGTTTGCTCTGCTACACAAACTCAAGCACACGTGGCGCTCGAAGACATGAACACTTCATCTCCAGAGCTGCTCTCAGAGTCTCTTCAGCAGCATTTCACCATTTCATCTGAGAGGACTATCGGCAGATACACACACAAACTCACAGCCCGGCAAAATAAAAGTTCGGTTTAACTTGAAGAAATTATGACAGGAATATATTACTATTGCACAGTAGAGTATACTTATTAAAGTAATAATAATAACAACAACTATAACAATGTTTTTAAAAAAAAATGTTTTAAAGAAAATCACACAACATCTCACGGTCTTCTTCCATGTTTTAGTTTTAACAGTGAAGCACTTTGCCAAATAATGAAAGGAATTGTTCTAATTTCATTTGATTACATTTTAAAAGATTCATTAAATAAGTTTCATGCATGTGATTAACACTGTTTTTAATAATAAATTTGTAATAAATCATAAAACACACAATCTAGAAAAATTAAAATGCAATTTGGAAATGCTTTAGGTTTATCCTCTCTGTCTCTCTCACTAATCACTAATGGGGCATTGTTGCCTGCTGGTGTTTTTTTTCACATTTTTCCTACCATGCAATTTGACATGTGACGTGCCTGAAAAGAAATCGATACCCCACGTCCTCACTGCAGTGTTAAAGAGTTCCCCGCAGGCAGTGTTCATTAGCATTAGATGACTTACATGAAGGAATTGTCAACAGAACATTAGACGCTTACATGAGTCATTGAACTGTCATAGTTTGGCTGAAGAAAATACCTCTGCAGCGCTCATGAAAATAATGATTGCTCGAGGCAAAGTTTTGTTGTGCTTATGCAATAGGTTGTCACCACTCCAAAAACTCTCAAATCTGACACCAGAGACAGAAACGCTCACTGTGATGATTGATCTCAGTGCAGTGATGGTTGTAGATCACATGCATCTGTGTGATCCACATTTCTGATGATTACTTTACATCAATTTCAAAAAGTAGAACTGATAAACTCGGCTTCAATTTTTTGTAAAAGTTGATTTCTATTCTGGTCACAGGTTCTATTGATATAGAACTTGTTGTCCTATTAGTGAACATTAGTTAATGTCTGCTAAGCGTCTGCTAAATGACTAAATGTAAAATTCATCATCACATCATGAAAGTGTGGAAACCATAATACAGTGTCTTTATTCAGAATTCTTTGATGAACACAAATATATAAGAACAGTATTTATTTGAAATTAAAGTCTTTTTGATTGATTTAATGTATCCTTGCTGAAGAAAAGTATTATTTTCTTTCAAAAAGAAAAGAAACCCTTTTGAACGGTAGTGTACATCAACAAGAAATATTGTAATAAATAACAGAATATTTGATTTGATATCAACTTTTTCAGACTGTTTGATGCAGTATTTGGTCTGCTGTTTTTGTACACACACTGCATTTCACATCTGGATGGATAGAAATTAGAAAATTATTGTGTATTGATCATCATCAAAGTACTCTTTTGTCTGAACAGCAAACTGTTTGTTGCACTTAGGTTTTGTGTGTCAGGATCCCTTATCACGACAGCTGCGTACTGACAGAGCTGGGTTTGACTCAAGAATGAAGAATCCTACCCAGAAACCTCAGGTAAAAATAACCACACTTTGACCTTATTTATATAGTTTCTTTTTTAGGATGAACAACCGGGCAACACATGACTGTTAGGCCAATCATGATGATCATTAGACAACCATGTTTTGTTTTGATAATGATAATAATAATAAGAAAAACCTTCATGTTTCAGCATTTAGGTGTGTCAGCACAAGACAAAAGTCAGAAGTAGTACTAGATGCTCATGTGGGAAAGGAGGCACTAATGTAATAGGATGATCTCTATCATTGTGCACTTTCTAGTCTATGATTACTATTTTTTTCTAAAGATGTTAAAAACTTGGAAAGCCACTGTGACCCCTAGGGGCCAATAGACTTAATTTATTATGGGATTGAGTAGCAATTTTAGCCCTCTGGACTCAATTAAGCTCTACAGACTTAAAATTTCACCCGCAATTCCCTTATGAAGAAAAAAATTGTCTCTTGGACCCAGAATAATTTCTTTTGGACCTTCAGCTTTTTGATCAAAACTTTTACAATATTATTTAACAATCTTTTACCAAATTAAATAAAGATTTTTATATATTCTCTTTGTATGTATATCACTCTAAAATTTTATGGGAGTTTATGGGATTACTTCATTTCCCATTCATTTCTGCTTTTTTCTATTTCTTTGTTTTTGAATTGACTGAATGGTCTACTAACACACTCATAAAGACCAAACGCAATGTAACTAAGAGATTTGTTGAATATAATGGGAGTTTTGGTCACTGATAAACTCGCTCTGTTTGATTGACAGCTCCAGCGATTGTAAAGGGAGCGTTCTTTGATCGCTTTCTTTATATAATTTAATCACAGTTTAAATAGAATAGAAATATACAGAGCTACTGCAAAAACGGGAGTTCAAAGACAAAATTCTAAAGATGGCTGCGCGCTTGTTTCTCTGGTTTATAAGGTCTGTACCAGCACACTTTCACAGGCGTGTGTTGGTATAAACAGTCTGCTATTCTTATTATGCCCCAATTTTTACAAAGGCAGACAATTTATTTGTTCATTTTCCTAATTGCTTGATGGTCAAGCATGTGCGCCATTGGTCCAGCATCATAAGCTTGAGATAAGCAGCTAGTGTACAACCAGTCAAGACACTTGAGTTTCACCCTGGTCACTAGATTGTGTTATTGGTTCCACATGCTTATAATGGACCCGTAATTTTTGGCCCACAGACAGTTTGGGTGGGACTCCTCAGCAACCCATCAAACTGGCTGGCAAAATTTGGAGCAGCTGTTTCATATCAATATGATGAAAAGGATTTAGGGAATTCCATGGTGGATTTGGGAAACAGCTCTCCTCAGCTAAGAAACAAGACGTTAAGGAGCTGATTTCCATGTCCATTTGCTGGGTTTATTTAGACCCAGCGTAGACCAACGTGATCCATCTTGATATCTCAAACAGAGACATGCTATGGATCTGCTGAGTGCTAGAGGCTCATGCACAGGTTATATAGGAAGAGGTACTGCTGATTGAAACCTTTGAGTTGCTTGATACCTCATTTTCATAGTACAACTGCATTTTCTAGTTTTAATAATTTTGCGAATCTGACTGAAGTGTCCTACGGCCGAATCACAGCTGTGCTGATATCGAGCTATATCACACAGCTACGAGTGTGATATTGCTTTCATACAACAGTGCGACAGAGCAAGTATTTAAATAAATAAGAAACCACCACAGAGTGTCTTAAAAAAACACTCTTGTGTGCAGAACTACTTTCTTCCGCCACAGATTCAAATCTCAAGTTGACAGTTTAACAGTTGAGCCCAAGCCTCTGTTACTAATTTAAAAACGTCACTTTAGAACTAGTAACGAAGGAATGGGCTGCTTTAGTTAAGCTATTAGTGTATAGTATTACTGAGTAGATTTATTAATTATGAGAGAGAAAGAGAGAGAGAGAGAGAGAGTGTGATTTCCTGCGTCTGGTATAGCTTTCATTCTTTAGGTCAAGTCATAAATTCTTGAAAATAAATCATTTTGCCATGTCCGTGTGCGCTGATGAAAGCGATATCTTTGTCGTAGCTTCCTTTCAAGGGATTTCCCATGACAATCATCAGCGCTGTTCAATGCATTGATCTCTATGAAGTGCAGCGTCAGATTCAGTGTTACCCCTGCACCGCGTTGCTTGTCTGTTGAGCCTCGTAAGGTGGTGTGAAAAGTTTAAATAATCTCTTTGTTTAAAACCTTGTTTCATTCCTTAATGAATCTTTGTTTTTGAATTGACTGAATGGTCTACTAACACACTCATAAAGACCAAACGCGATGTAACTAAGAGATTTGTTGAGTAACGGGAGTTTTGGTCACTGATAAACTCGCTCTGTTTGATTGACAGCTCTAGCGATTGTAAAGGGAGCGTTCTTTGATCGCTTTCTATATATAATTTAATCACAGTTTAAATAACAGATTATTTTCATCCTACTAAGAGAAACAACATGAAGTTGAGAGTTTAGTCACTGGTTTGATTTACTGACACACAGACAAAGATCATCTGACTGTACATGAATCATTAATATCAGATCAGGCATTAGAATTAACACAGTTGTTGTTGCATTACTGTCGAGTCCATATCGTAAAAGTCTGTTTGCAAAGCCTGCGCCGAACAAATCTCACTAAGCATGTGATTGATTTACCAAAGAATCCACAGTGAAATGTACCGAATACAAATAAATAAAGCTCAACTGAGACATTCACATTGTTGAAAATAAATAACCATATTCCTAGCATTAGGATCCTTTGAAAGGTAATGTTATTTTAGTCCTGTATCGCTCTTCTCTCCTCTTCATCTCATTAACACGCCAGTGGGCGGGGCTAACGTTGCAGTGATGAAGTAGGCATTGATTTCTTCTGTGGAGGCGGAGTTTCACCTATCTATAGGTCGTTCGCTGGGCCTGGTGTCAATAAAAGCTTTTATTGGACTAACAAAAAAGTTTTCAGTTCTGAAACTTGCAGGATATTCTTATAGTACGATGACCTCTTATATATCAAAAGCTCAAGGAAAAGTTGATTTCTCAATTCATGACCCCTTTAATATGTGATAAAACAGCCATAACACCAAATCCATTAAAACTAAACCAGGCAGGGAATTTTATCTTTATATTGCAGTGTTTAATTTTAAGATCTGAATATTTCTACTGAATCCAAACCATGCACACATGAAGCACAAGAGACAGAAATGAGCTTTAGAGAGTTTATGAGGTGTGTTGTTGATCATGTCTGTAGCACAAATGGTGCAGGACTGGTTATGTGTGTAAGTTTAATAATTAGCAGTGTAAAAAGCAGTGTGTGTGCAATGTCACAATGCCACTACAACAGCAGATTTATCAGTTGCTGCTATATAACAGAGCTGTGACTCTGTAGAAAATAAGGCATTTCGGTTAAGGGATTGCTCAGATCACCAACTCTAACTATGATTAGTAGTAATACTGATGATGCCTTTTTGTAATAATTCACTCTTATCCTCAGCGTCAGAGACCGCCATCCTCCAACAGTGCCGACCCAGAAGCTCAGAGAGAGAGAAACAGCACTAAGCAAGCGGAGAGCACACTGGGTCTGACAGCAGAAGAGGTCAGCATCCAACTCTTACAGTGATTCTGAGTCAACAGCCAACGGTGTTTCCATAACTTTAGCCAAATGATGCCTATGTTAGGAATTTTTTTGAAGATAGCAGGCTGATGCATGCTCTTTCTTCTTGGCTGCTCCTGACATATTTGATATTGAACAGCATGTTCTATTGTCTCTCCTGGACAGATGAAAGTTCTGAGGAGGGTACAGGAGGAATATGAGCGGAGAGGTGGATTTGTTCGGATTTTTCCTACTCCAGACACCTGGGAATTTTACAGGTTAGGAGAATATCAGAAACTGTTGATTTAAAAGTGATTTAACAAAATGATTTAACTAAAGCCCAGAAATGGGCTATCCAAACCGACTTACAAAAGATGAACAAAAGCTATTTGTCAAAGAGCAACTTTACAATTAGCTTACATTTGTGAACATCAGTTAACAAGGTGTCCTTATTACAGTGTACAAGTAGTCTATAATATTTACTACATGCACTTACTATAGAGTTAGGGTTAGGGATAGTTGTGTGTAATCCTATAATAAAATTTACTGTTATTACTTTAGTAAGTGCATGTAACGTGTAACAAGGTTACTGTAAAATAGTGTGTTACTACGTTTATTAATCTTAGTTAACAGTTAGTCAACATTTACTAACACGTTATTAAAATCAGTATGTGTTATTTAATGGGCCTGATAATTCACCGACATAACATGGTTGGTGTGGTTCAACAGAATGCACTGACCAATTTTGGACACTTACAAATTTAATACTGCAGCTAAATACAGTTGTGACTCCTCATTCTGTAAGGATTATGTTGATCCACATAGTGTGCACTAGTTGTTAATGCAGTGACGTCACTTACATTTGAGCACTGACAGATGGTTTGAGAAATGTGCCTTGACTCATTCTCAGATTTAGATACGGCCTTTCTCCGCTTTAGTTTCTCCCAGCAGCACTGGAAGAGCATACTGTTCAATGAGCAGAAATAAAACATAGTGCCTCGGTGATTACTGAAACATTTGTGAATGGTAATGTCTCTGATTGTCCAAAAAATAGCTAACAGGTTTAAATGGTTTAAACTCAGTTAGGCGGTTTAAACTGTAAGCGTCACAATGCTAACCATCTGTACACACATTGAGTTGTAATTTAGGACATGCACTTCTGTGTTTAAATGAGGTCGTCATTCACAAAACTGTTTATGTTGCCAGAGTGAGCTTAAGATTGGACTCTAAACAGCAGATTTTAACCAAATAAACCAGATTTCATCATCCTGACTTCAACTGAGGTTATAATAACTTTGCCAATCCACCTCTAACTGTGCAAAACTCTGCTTGTTGTCAAGCTTGAGCTGACTGCCCCTAAATCAGACGGTGCAATCATGTCTAACTAGTTAAAGCAAACAGCGGTGTGTGAGGATGAGCAGCTGCTGTCTGTACAGATCCTCAACTGGAATGACCTCATAAAAGGCTCTGTGTGATCTTTGATAAACCATCAGGGTTATTGTAGTAAACTAAAACTAAAACCATTAAGTTTCATTACTTGAAATAAAATGTCTCATTTTCATTTAGTTTAACTTGATACACTGAGATAACTAAAATTGAAATAAAAATGAATAAAAACTATAAAAAAAAAAACACAACAAAATTACTAAAACTTTAAAATTAAAGAATATATATATATATAAAAAAATACAAATAAAAATGAATTCAAAATATGAATAAAAGCTATAATACACTATAATAATAATCTATAAAAATGATAACACATCACTAGTTCAGCAAAGCAAATAATCGACCGCTGGCATCATCTGAAGTCTTTTGTTTTGTCCATGTAACGGCACAAGGCAGAAGGGATGACCTCTGTGAGACTGCGTTAGAAAAGGTAGAAAAATAAAAATGAATTCTCATATTTAGTGGGAGACGGTTGAACTAAGAGTGTGTGGAGAAAAACACAGTGGTTTATCTGAGTTAACAGACTCTAATTTGGTGTGTCAGTCATTATCATTCACTAATTTCTTTGAGAAATAAACCTAAATAAATAAACTTGAAAGGTTTTTCAAAAGTAGTAAATAAAGATTATTTGAGAATGTTTTACATGAAAATACTATTTCAGTCTTTCTACTTAGATTTCGTATTGTTTCTTTGCAATTATTTGTGAAATTTACTCAATTTCTAAGTGAAAATTGTTTCAGAGTAAAATCCTACACCTTTTTTTTTTGTTAGCATAAATGCAGTTGAGCACTAGAATGAAATGATATTTAGGTGCGCTGTTACGCCACTTACTTGTGATAGGAAACATCTGTGAGCAGGTTACAGGGATCACCCTCCGTTAGATCAAACCAGATGTGCTTATACCAGGGAAATCAGTGCCAGCGTCCGTCTTTCTTCTTTGAGTTGGGAGGTTATGCATGAATATGTTAGATAGGCAATGGAAATTAGATTTCAGCAATGCCAAGTCGTGCGTATATCATTCCCTTCACTCAGGTATGTGCTCTGCACTTCTGATTGGACAGTGTGGTCCAGGAAAATGATCCGCCTCTGAGTATAGATGGCCTGGGGACATAGGTTATAAAATGATTATAATCACTGTTGGTGAATGAAAATCAGAAAATATGTGCCGGCTAGAAAGATTTTCCATGTTATATATGGTTAACAACAGGTCAGTGGTGTCACACTCTTTTTTTTTTTGGCATCCAGATCTACATCACAGGTTATAGGTTACTATCATTAAGTAATTATTGACAACATTGAATTAAACCAAATCATCCTGATGACAGACTTTGGCTCAGGCATTTCAGAACCACCAAACCAACATCTGAGATGCTGTGATGTGATTGGTCTGCTGGTTTAATGTTTGAAGCAGAACATTTCTCCACTAATTAGTTGTCAGTTGTCACTTTATTAAAATATTCAGAAAGCATGATTGCAACTCAGAATAATAATTATTCAGTATTTTTACTATTTTACCATTATATAACTGATGTAAGTTAATCAAAACTTTTTGAAAATGGAAGCAAACATGAATACAGAGATTACTAGAGCAGTTTTGTTGAATATTTCTAAGAGTTTGGGTTCTAAACCAGCTTTTTGAAAGATTTTTTTCCATCATCTTGGACATCCTTATTTATCATTGACCCAAGTGCTACCCCATAGTGTGAACACTTCATTCTCATTGCCCAAAGACGCTTTAATAGGCGCTCATAAGCTATAATAGGATAGTGTTGAAACCGCTTGACTGAAAGAGACATTTATGTCTTGAATAAACATTTACTTCACCTAAAATATATTGTTAAGTGACATAGGAAAACAGCTAAAGCTTTTTAAATGCTTGTTTGAGCTAGGTCTGGAAAAATGTTGCAGTCATTTAATGTTCAGCACCTCATAATTTTGTAATTCGCACCACGGTCGCACCATTAGCCAGTTAGTGATGAAGCAACTAATAACAGAGCATAGTAATGTTGCTCAAGCATGACCGATGCGCTCTTGTGGAGAGCCAGTTGGCCAAACGGTCGACCAAACACCATAAAGCATCTGACCAATCATTACGTGTGTCGGTCATAAACATCCAGAGCAGTTCTTGAGTAAAGCTAACAGACATTGTTTTCTCATTTCTGTTTTTACACAATTGAAAAGTGCAAGAAACATCTTGTTTATCCTTCTCATTTCCATAAGACTCACCTCTGAAAGCTCTGACTGATTGTTTACCGCAGAATGTGTTGGGACTTGTTGTGTAATTAATCTGTCTGTAATTAGTTTCTCTCTCTCTCTCTGTATCTCTCTTTTAGTGGTTATCTGGAATACAAGACATCTATGAACGCCATGTTGGCGAATAAACTTTTCCATGGAAGGTAAGCCTTTCTGCTGTGGTTGGAAAGATCGTCATCTATTTACAGAATCTTCAGCTTAAGGGTTTTTTTTGTTGTTGTTGATATTTAATGAATGTCATACAAAGGCCTATTATGCTCTTATAAAGTGGCTATATTTCTTAGAGGAGCCCTTAAATAAGACTCCAATACGGCCAAGCTTATGTGTGCTTTTCTCTAGAATGTTTCAGAATGGTTTTAAAATCATCTGTTGCTCTTTGTTTCTCAGATCTGTGACCTCCCGCTCAAGGTTAGTATCTGCAATTTCAACCCTTAAATGCAATCAAACACACAAACAGTAAGAAAAATCAGGTTTGCTGTGTTTTACTCCACAGGAACAGGGTGAATGATAATGTACCTCTGGTGGTGGGGGTCTTTTACACACATCATGTAGTCCAATACGAAAGAAAGCTACTCACTCTGGAGGCGCGAAAGCAGAGGCGCAGCGGAAGAAGACGAGCAGGTGCGTTTGCATGATGTGTGTAGAAGGATTCAGATGGGATTAGATTTCTAAATAGCGTTTGAGTTTCAGGGTACCTGTCATTTCATGTACTGTTTGAGATCTGTGTAGTTTTCACCTGAGCTGGGAACGTTAACAAAAGATCATGTGCACACAATGGTCACTCTTTATATTAGGTGTCTTTAACTACTATGTACTTAAAAAATAAATAAATAAATAATAAGAATAATAATGTTGTGTACAGCATACTTATTGTGTTGATGTTGTATTGCTAAACACTTTTGCTTCTATTGAGGTGGATACGGGTAAGGTTATTACAAGTTTAGTGGTATGGGTAGGTTTAAGGGTGGGTTAAGGGAAGGTCAACGGTGTAATTATAGATGTCATTACAGGTATTAATTACAGCTGTAATTACATGCAGGTATTTTTAAAATACGAGTACAATGTAAAAACATCTATGTACACAATAAATGCATTGAATCAAATGATAAATTTAAATGTTACACTTAAGATAAAGCAGGACTGACATGTTTTACTATGTCCAGTTTAAGAAGATATAATCCAGACTCAACATATTGTTTAATTTGTTTGCTAACGTCCAGCATTTGATATACAAAGATCACAGGAGAATTCATTCATTTTTGTTTTTATTTTATTTTCTCTGACTTATCATGAGCACAGTTTCCACCACATCTCAAATCACCATTTATTCTATTCATTTTATTTATTTATTTTTTTACTTATTTGTCAAATTATATAGCTAGCATTTTCTAAATACATACAATTAAATTATATTTTCTCACTTTTTCCATAATTGGACAAATTACAGCTAGATTGAAAAAAAAAAAAAAAAATATCACCTGTTCATAGGTGATATGTACCTTATTTTCTTCACACATCACATGTCTCATATTTCATCCCAAGCTCTGACACTAATGTCTGCTTGGTACGAACATTACCTTTTGATAAAATTTTACATTTTGGTCTTGTAGGAAATGATGGAAACTCATTGACAGTTTGAATAAAATTCACTCAATAAATATTGAAATAGTTTAAAGTTATTTCACTCTTTGTTTGGATTATAATTGTTTGGATTTTGGAAAATTTTCAGATAGATAAACAGATAAATCTACATAAAAGACATTTAAAAAGCAGTAAATGAAAATGCTGGGAAAAAAAAAAAAAAGTGACCTTGAAAAAAAAATCTGATCTTTTAGTTAGCAGTTAGTTTTAGTTAACCGCAACAAGCATATCAAGCAAGTCTGTGTCTCCAATCTGACTGCTCAAAGTTTGGCCGAGATACAGCCTCTGAACATATTTTGGGTTGACATCATTAAGTTTGTTCAAAAGTTATGATGTCACCAAGATGAATATCAAAATTCATTTCAGTCATTTCTGTGGCTCGCTCCAAAGATCATCAGAGCCAATTTTCATAAGAATTAGTGAAATGAGTAGTGAAAAAACTGAATACTGTTCTTTTCAAAATGGTGACTACTGTAATGGGCGGAGTCTTAATGTAAGATGTTGAATGTGATGAGCATGATGAGAGGAGAAGGATTAAATCTAGAACAAAGGGTTCAAAAGTTATAACCATTTGAAAAGTGAATGTTTGAACTGGTGGTGGCGCTATAGAGTCGGTCCTAGAGACCCCAAAGTTGGTCAGTTTATTATTCATTACCACCAATACAAGTGTGACCATTTTCATCATTTTCCTATGCACCATTGATAGGGCTGCCATAGACTCCCATTGGGGAGGAATAATAATAAAGATGACTTTATTAGTGTCCTCACCAACTCATTATTCTGTGCATGTTCTGCAGTTTTGTCGTCTGTCACTTGAAATGCTTGAGCTCTTTAAAGCAGGATGGATTCTGATTGGCTGTCAATGTTTTTATCATTCATCAGCTGGAAAAAATCATTCTCAACGATACTGTTTCTCTGTGCCGTTATCGTTATAGTTGTGCTGTGGACTCTGCTATTCTTTTATATTTAGAACGATTTTTAGAACTGTATCGTTATAGTTATTGTCCTTGGTGTGAACGGGCCTTAAATCTTAAAATCCATAATGAAAGTGCAGTAGACAGCATAACAGGACAAGCTTTAGCTCCAGTATTTGACCAAATGTTAGCTCACCACCTCAGTGAAAACTAGTCCTGTCTGAATTGGGCTATTGATGATACTGGTGTAATATTTTAAAAGAGCTCATTTGCAATATCCGATGTGTGTTTTTAGGCCTCAAACCCTCTCAATCCCCTCACACCAGTGAGGATGAGGACGGACTGGAGGGAGAGACGGAGCTGAAATCATCTCGCGCACATTCAGCCGGTGACCTCTACACAAACACTGCGCTGGAACAACACTCACAACCCAGAGTCAATCTGCTCCACATTCTCCAGCAGGGATGGGACCTCAGGTCAGTGTGAACACACAGAATTATGGGTAATGAGTTGGCCCCTTACAGAATCTAAACTTTTTGCTCATTTTCTGTGCACTGTAAAAAACAAAAAAATTTCGAAGTTGTAAATAAAACAAAGATTACAGGAGATTGTTTTACAAGGAAAAACTGTTTCAGTCTTTCTACTTCAAAATTTAGTTTTAATTATTAATTATTTGTGAAATTTACTAGCAATTTCTGAGTAAAAATAGTTTCAAAGTAAATCCTACAACTTTTTTTTTAGCATGCAGAGAGATAAATGTTGTGGATTTCTGTAGAAAGCATTTGAGTTTGATAAAATCAGCAGCCGTACTGTACCATCTTGCCCTCTTGACTGCATATCTGCAACAGGTTTTTTTTATTTTTGCTACTTTTCGCATTGCTTTTCTTAAGAACTTTAAACTTTTTTTAATCTGCTGGAATAGTTGTCTTGTAGATAACCCTGTTTGTGTAAAAATTAAATGGAAAAAAAAACATGATATAATCATTCAAATATCAGACATTTCAGAAGAGCACACTGCTGTCTCACACTGCAATGAAATGAAGTACATAATCAAAATAATACATTTTAAACCATTTTAGCATTGTTCAAAACACATTTATTTATTAATTTATTGAAAAAGTGACAATGTACATCATTAAACATCTAAATAAATGTAAATGTACCCAAGTTTGACAAAAGATTCATTTTCATCAGCAGAAGTTTGCCTCATGTTTTATATGATGTTTTACAACACAACACTGCTAAAAATGTTCTTCCTCGTTTTTTATTTGTCTTGATTTCCAGTACAAATATCTAAACATTCTTAAGTCAAGATACATTTATTTGAGAAACAAAATGACAAGAAAGTAAGTCTTGTTTTCTAAGTGTTTGCTTAAAACAAGAATACATATCTGCCAATGTGGTCAGAAAAATAATCTTGTTTTCCTTCGAATTAAGTTTATTTTTCTGACCCCACTGGTAGATTTTTTTAAGATTAAACAGACTTCATTTTGATACATTTTTTTAGAAATCAAGACTTAATATCTTCAGTCATTTTGCTTCTCCAGTAAATGTATCTTGATTTAAGAATGTTTAGATATTTGTGCTGGAAAACAAGACAAAAATTGAGGAAGAAAAAATGTTAGAAAATATATATATAAAATATAATTTTAATATAGTCTTGTTATGGAGAATATTTATAAAAAGCATCATCAGTGTTGGCATTGTTGATTAACAAGCAGCCAATTACTTAACTTATACTTAATATAATAAAAGGACGTATATTCCTGAATACATACTCAGTGACCGATACAATCTTTGCATAATTCATTTCAAGATCTGAAGTAAATTATCCATTATCACTTTCATTATGGCTCTTAAAGTGATGCACAATGGTTTTCAGACTCAAAATAAACTATTTTAATAATATTCAAACCCCAAATAGTACCTGAACTGTCAGCTTTGGTGTAGAAACCAGTCCAGAAATACAAGCGCCTGTTGCTCATCGTGTAAACCTCTGATTAAAGGGATAGTTAACTTCAAAAATGATCATTCTGTCATAATTTACTCTCCCTCATGTCATTCCAAAGATGAATATTGCTAACCAAACAATTTTGGTGACCATTGCATGGAGAAAAACACTGAGACAAAATATTCTCAAAACATCTTTTATGTTCCAGAGAAGAAAAAGTCATACAGGTTTGGAGCCACATGAAAGTGACAATTTTCATTTTTGGGTGAACTATTCCTTTCAAATGGAAAAAAGGGTACCTTTTTTCACGTCTGGTTCCCAATTTATTTCAATTACATGACTTATAAATCAATCAGCCTTAAACTCATGACTGACTCGAGAATGACTTTTCAATAAAGAGAACTGAATCATAAGAGTTATTTTGTTTTTTTAAATCACACTCTGGTTGTGCTTTGTTTTTTGCATGAAAACAACAAGGACGACGCAATAAACAGATGTATTGTCTATTCATTATAATTGTATTATTTTGTGCCGTTCATTCTTTCTCATCGCATTCAGTTGCACCTAAGATAACACGTCATTTCTCTCGCCGTGGCGCTGCAGATTCAGTGCTCGTGCAGGAGAGTTTTGTTGAAGAGATGGAATCGGTTCTCCATTCTCAACCTCAGACACACACACATTTGCATCTGCTTAAAGCGAGTCTGAAGCTCTGGCCGCGCCGTGGTGTCCTTTTCATCCAGCGCTACTTTCACTGACTCCTCACAGTCTAATTCACACAGGAAGTGGATTCCTCCTGCGCTGGCCAATCCGGCACGTCAACCCTGACCTCGGCTCGCTCTTATTGGCCGCCTAATTGCTGGAGTCAGACTGTCTTTCCTTTGTTTAACATTTTGCAGGAGTCCTGGAAGCAGTTGAAACATATTCCCTCCCCCTTCACGTTATGCAATAGCCCTACAAAAATATTTAGACCTGCTCTTTTCATACGCTGACATTAATGAATATTACATACTCCTGTCCAAAGTGCAATAAAGATTCCAGTTTCCTCTCGACTCGCAGTCCAAGAGCCTGAATTGTAATTTGAGTAAGGAATTATAATGACATGTCTGAGTTTGTAGAAATTCCTTTGCGCCTGCCAGGGCCGAGACGGGACCGGGGCCGTTACAGTACAGTATATCATTGTTTACGTGTGACGGCTTTTTCCGAAACATTTCTTTTCCGTTTCGTCGCACTTTCCTTCCTTATCTTCTCCTCATTTGGAGCATGTAAATAGTTCATGGTTGTTGGAGCAGTGTGGAGGGCATTTCTTATGTTCTTATGTTGTTGTGTGTGCAGTAACATAGTGCTGAGGTGCACACGTGCGTCATCTGTTCGCCAAAACAACCTGCCCATAAGTACACATGCGCAATTTATGTTTTTAAAAAGGCTTTTTGTGTGTGTTTGTCATGGTGCCATCTTTTACTAGGGTTGTGTGCCATTCAGAGTTGTATTGAGAATGCCATTGAATTCAAATCGAGTTTGAATTGAGGTAGCAAACAAGATGAACAAGAAGTAGACTTGGTAGAAATGGTAGCCACCAGTAGAAATGGTGATGCGCCAAAATTAAAATTATTGGCCGAAATTCTGGACTGAAAGTCGAAAATGTTGCTTTTTAAAAAACTTACAATAACATACAAGCTTTAACAATGCTTTTTTTTTATTGTTGTTTAACCCTATAAAGCTACTATAACATCTTTGATACAAATTTCTAAGGTCTCTAAATGATGAACATGATCTGTTAAACCTGTCGCACACAATCTCCTACAGTCCTTCTGTCGTCTGATTGACAGTTTAGACTTTTTTATCAAGTTAAAGGTCTTTTAGTATAATTGTACAAACGTCCTCTTTCAGCTCGTGCTTCACGTGTCTTTCTGCTGTGAAATCTGCACTGATTTTATCAAGTAAACGTAAGAATAACTTTGATATTGTTAGTAATATTTCAACTGGACTGAAGCAGCTTCGGTTTACATCATTTTATAGAAAAATCATGAGTATCAAATATGATGATCATCTTTTGAGGAAGGTTTATTTGTTCATCTCTCAATCATCATTGTATTGCATTGCATTATATGTTTTAAAACTACAGAGATCTGATCAGAAAACTAAGCATTTAAATATTGGCAGATACAGAGTGACAACTGATATTAATATGCATTTTATGTAAGTATCTGTTATACTGTTATAAAGATCTCATTGATTTACAAGCATCAGAATTTCATCTTACTTTTTGACCATATAAATATCAGTATCTGCACTGAATTGAATATTTTTGCTCAGTTTGGGCCTCCATATTCTCACTATATAAAACCATAAAAGTCTGATGTATCAAATATGATACTCAATAAAAAAACACATACTGTATGCAAACTTTTTTTTAATATATTTTGTATAAGGATCAATAAACTAATTCATTTCAAAAATCTAGGTTTTTCTGACTATTATTTCATATGTCAGACTTAACAGGGTTAAATATATTGACAGCCGCATAGAAGAATCAGCATGTGACAGTGTTGATCAGTGTTATATTTAAAACTGCTTCAAACAGACATGATCTTTTCTGATCTTTTTTGATACAGTCATTTTGATAGTATGATTATATACATATTATGATTCCATAACAGATTGTTGTATCACACTCTCACTATCTTTATAAAGCATGAGTGTTGGTGTTTTATTGTGTACAGTGTAAAATGGTGTTTTATTGCATTTTCAGCCACAAAGACAAAGAAATTCACAGTGCAAGACAAAGAAATGAATTACTACAAATACAGTTTTATAACTGCTGTAAGTGTAGTTTTAGTAATATATATTTTTTCATTATGACTGACCCATAACATGTGGTCTGTCTCCAACAACAATAGATAATAATAATCAATACTTTTCTGAAATTGTATTATATTTATATGTTAATTTCCCAGAATGCTCTAATTTAGCTAAAAGTCTTCAAAGTGGACCCAAACAACAGGTTTACAAGATGGAGACCTTAAAGCTGAAGTGTGTAATTTCAAAATGGCAAACAATAATGAAATGTTTTCTGAACATCCCCTTCATCTGCCGTAGGTCGGCCAGATCACAGAATCACAGTGTTATATTCTCAGAGGAATCATGCTACAAATGGTTTAATTATAGTTTCCTTTACATATTGATTTGGAATAAAAGACTTTTTTTTTTTTTCTTGGCTTTTGCATTCTTTTAGTTTCTTCTGCTCTTTTATGCTCTCTTGTTCCTCCTCCTGCAGTAAAGTTCAAGCACGTATGGCCTTCTCTTCTTACCTGCACCGTGTGCAGCTGCGCCTGCTGTCCGAGAGCAGAGCCGTCAGAAGCCCGGCCTGGACACAGAAGGAGCACGATCAGATGGTACACCATGTCTTCATTTATTCACATATAGAAACTGACAAATGTAAGTCTTTGACAACTGATTTTTGAGTTGTCAGAAATACTGGTTAACTTATGATGTTTTTCTTAATATTTAGTGAATTTTTTTTTTTTTTTTTTTTTTCTCATTTAGAGTAATGAACATGCATGCAATTTTTCAACACTCTGATTTGTTTTGGCATGTTCATTAATTTATTTATAGTTTATTATAATGTGTTAGAACTATTAATGTTAAAGATTTACTGTTTTTACCTCATAGAGTGCTTTTTGGTGAATTGTATTGAATCCAATTACGGTCAGTTTGACCCACACCATGAAAAAAAGACTTTCTTCTGTAAAACATAAAATAACATTCAAGTTGCCCTAGGGCTGTGCAATTAATCGTAATTAATCGATTACGAAAACAAGATAATCGAGGTAAAATGATTATTGTGCAGCTGCTGCATTCCCTCCAGCCCACCTCCTTTTTTTTCTCAGCGGTGCGCTTTCATTTCTTCCCAAGCCAAACTTTAAGTGGTCCTTGATTATGATTTCACTTTTTTAATGTTTGATCATAAACAACATCTGCAAAGTTACAACGCTCAAAGTTCAATGCAAAGGGAGATATTTTCTTTTACAGAAATCGCTTTTTAAGGAACGGCTGGTAGGGACTACAACGAGCTTCTTCCCGGGTTAGTGACATCACTAACCCTAAAATTTACATAAACCCCGCCCCCGAGAACACACAACAAAGGGGGTGAGGCCATGTTGGGCTGCTTTAGAGAAGAGGAAGAGTTGTTGTAGTAGAGTGTTGTTGTTGCCGTCATTTTACACCGGACTGCTTCACAAACGAGGGTCAATTCAACACTGGATTTGCACAAAAGATTAACATGACGGCACATGCTAGTGGATGAGTTGAATCAGCTCCACAGCAACTACATAAATTTATCCACTAACCATTCAGAAACGTCCTAAAAGTTGTAACTTCTTCCTGAGTCTCTCCATCAGTGTCGACTCCGGTTTGAACAATGTAAGGCTGAACACCGTTACTGACAATCCTCATTTTGGCTGCGTGAGATTCTCCAGCTTTGTTGTTGTTGAGCAACCGAAGCGCGAGCTGTTAAAGCTCCGCCCTCTTCTGGAAAGGGGGCTGGGAGCAGCAGCTCATTTGCATTTAAAGGGACACACACAAAAATGGCGAGACGGGGCGGAATGTGCAAAAGCGAAGTGTACTGTGGGCTTCTAAACGCTCAATTAACCTACTACACACAAATATCGAAATGCCATTTTGGCGAGTATCCTCATAAACACAGTCAGTTTTTGTCTTAAGTGAATGTGAACACTGAGAAAGAAAACACGTGTGTAACAGTACAGTATATTGGATCCGTGCAGCTCTTAAAGTGATAGCAGCCTAATGATAAACATGCTGCAGTCATTATTGTTAATCAAACAACAAAAGAAAAAGAGAAAATCACTCACTGCTCTTGAATAAATAACTTTTGTAGTTTTAATAAGGATTAGTCTATATTTAATGTATACAGCAGTGTTATTTTACATTTGATTACTTTATTCAATTTCTGTTGTGTGCTATTACCTATCTGTTAGTACATCTTTCTGAAACACCTAAAACACTGTTTAATTTGTATTTCTGTTCTGTTGTATTTTTTGTTGCTTTTGTTTTTAATTAGTTTCTTTGTTCTTATTGTATTGCTGACAGTTTACTTGTCTTCTGTAGCTGTTTTGAGGACGTTTTACTTAGATTAATTAACCTAGTATTAGTTTTTGCTGAAGTATCGATAATTGTGAAATTTCACTGATATTTGAAACTACTCATATCTTGAAATAAGACTTTGATCATATCACCCACCAATAATCGCGATTTCAGTAGTGACCAAAATAACCGTGGTTATGATTTTTGCATCCAGCAGCCCTAAGCTTCCCTTTTCCGTACAGTGAATTTGTAATGTCAGTCCCCAAAAAGGGCAAATAAATAAATAATTCAATAAACTCTATAAAAGCATTCTGGTGATATATGATATTGTTAACACTAAATTATTCAAAATGATTTTTGAAAAGTCTCTTCTGCTCACCGAGGCTGCTTTTATTTGATCAAAAATATAGTAAAAACAGAAACACTGTGAAATATTAATTTAAATGACCTGTTTGCTACGTTAATATTTTTTAAAATGTAATTCATTCCTCTGATGCAAAGCTGAATTTTCAGCCGCCATTACTCCAGTCTTCAGTGTCACATGATCTTTTAGAAATTAAACACTAAAAAACGTAATTATTCCAAACTGTTGATCAGTAGTGTATATGAGTCATTTTATAGTTTTGTGTTAGGAACAGACCAAAATGTAAGTCGTTTTTCCCTGTTAATCTTCCCCTCCGCTACAGCTTCTAAATTTCATTATTGCTACACCTTTAAAAACACACCCACAAACAAGATTTGAGAGTTGGTCGATATACATCATCTGGCATGTATATCAATCAACAATTGAAAACAACGCAATCACAATCGCCCTATGAAGGTTTCTGGTTCAGGGATGCAATAGTAATGGGGATCCATCAACCTTCACATTTACCAGCCCATATTCTCACCAACTAATCTATCACAACCTCATGATGCAGGTTTGCTTTATAATAGCAGCACACAATTGTATATCAAAGCGATCTACCAAATGCCTAAATTACAGCTTTTTCATCTGTAGAAAACATAATGCATTTGAGATCAAACTGAGACATCTGGTCCTGCTCATTGACATGTTTATTGTGGAAACATTGAACTTAATATGTGCATGTATTAATGTGAGTGTGTAACGTGTTTGTGCTGTTGACTGTGTGTGATTCTCCAGGAGCTGGTTGTTCGCTTTCTGCAGAGAGCCAGCAGTAACCTGCATCAGGACATGTGTATGGAGGTGCCCAGCCCTCAGCTCGGCCTACAGGACCGTCAGCGCATCCTCTCCCATCAGCTGGGCAACTTCATACATCTCTATAATGAGGTTTGTGCATCAGCCGGCCGACAATACAATGAAGCAATGGATAAAATAAAGTAACAATTTAAAATTAGAAAACAGTAGTGTAGCAACACAAACTTGTGAGAACTATGTGGCTGTGTTTAGAATGAACTAATCATCAAGCTCACTAGCACACGCCTGTCTTCACCTGAAGTGACTCTGGTTAACTCAAAATAAATCACAACTGTTCTTGTATGAATTTTCTAACATCTTCTTGGTTGCATGCTACTACAAGAGCCATGAGAAAAAAACATTTTTTTTCTAGCATTTCTCTATTTTTTCTTCAGTAGCATTGCATACTGTAATTTTACAATAAAGGTGCAAAGGTTCTGATATGATTTGTTTTTGTTTCATTTTTTTACGTCACAAAAAATAAATAAATAAATAAATAAAAACAGCTGTTATAACAGGGGTGTGTAGACTTTATGACAAAAACAGAATAGAAAATGACCAGTTATTTCTAAATTTTTTTTTTTTTTTGGGGGGGGTGAAACAAAATGGTACTAACATTATCAGTGGACCTCAGGCAACTGTATAAAGTAAAACAAATGCAATACACAACCTCTTTGTCAACTTTGTTTAATAACCCTCAGGAAACCAAGCAAATGGTGGAGAGTTTGGACAAGATTCCAGATGAAGGTCGCTGCATCAACTCCAGTGTTTTCCAGGAGTTTATTCTGGAGGCAAGGTTGGTGAACACATCTTCAGCACAGTCCTTTACTAGGACAAATAAGGAGAATGAGTTGCACACTGACTGTAGCTTCAGCCAGTGGTTATTCAGTGGCCATTTTTGCCTTTTCTTCCAGTGAAAGTGACTTGGAGGAAGTCCTTACATTCTACACTCAGAAGAATAAGTCTGCCAGTGTGTTTCTGGGCACAAAGTGTCACAGCAGCAGAGTCAAGAGAAACAGCGATGAGAGTGAGTGACATTTCCTCACGTTTTACACGGCACATGCCATCTCATCAGCCACGCGTGAAGTATGACACAATACATGTTTCATTAACAGATGGTGGTCTTAAAGGGATAGATCACCCGAAAAATGAAAATTCTGTCATCATTTACTCACCCTCATGTCGTTTTGTTTACCTGGACTTTCAATGGAGAGACAGAAACCTCTCAGATTCTGCCATTTTTACTCCTTCGCTCCCATATACTGTTATTTTTCTGTGTCTTACACCACTATCCAGGTGTGTGAATGATGTTTGTTATTTAGGATGTAATAATTAACTGCTAATAACACACTCATTTACTGTCTTTTTCATGAAGCAGCTGCATGTCTCAACATGGGCGCCTCTGGTGGTTTAGAGAACGCAGATACAATCAGCAAGACCCAAATAACGGACAGTACCATGACTCTATTAGGAGACCAGGGCCAAGATAATGCAACACAAACCACGGAAAACTGTAGCAGGAGCAAAAGCAAATGCAACTCATTGCAAAACGGACACATCAGAAACAAAATGCAAAGTGGAGACGGCGCCGTTATTGAAGTGACACCCAATGCTTCTACTGCCGCTGAGACTGAATCAAGAGTGTCGCGAGACGAGACAAGCAAGACTCACACTTCTGTTGTCAGAAACAGGAAAGCTCCAGCTTTAGACTGTGAACAGATTGTCTTACAGCACTGCCTCCCACCGCCAGCACCAGAACCGCCACCTTACGTCCAGCCGCCACCACATCCACTGGCCACACCGCCGTCTCCGTGCGCCACGTGGGCCTCTGCACGCAACCAGACTACTGGACCAACGATCGCCCAAGAAACGCCTCGACAGATCCATCCTATCTGTGCAAACACCTTCTTGCCTAAAGCCGTGCTGGTGTCCAGCCAGAGATCGTCACGCCCGTGCTCTGCAGGACACGGTAATTTATTTAAACACCCAAAAGATTGATAACACCGCCCTGCATCGTAACTGCTGAATGAAATTCAATACCTGTTCAGGGTTCCCACTCGTCCTGGAAAACCTTGAAAACCTGGAAAATTGATGACAAATTTTCCAGTCCTGGAAAACACATGGAAAATTAGAGAAAATGTAAAATGTCCTGGAAAATCTTGTAGTTGTCCTGGAAAATTATTTTTTTAAAAAGTTCTTGGGTTTTTCTTTAGTCAAGACCAAAGAGTTTATCACTGGCCTAAAACAATCATCATTAGTTGCAGAAAGTGCAATGTTCATAAATGCTGCGTTTTGACACGTGACAGTAGTATTTTTTTCAATGATGATGTTTAGTCTTGTGTTGCCACTTGCAGCAGTTGTTATTATATTGTTATAGTATGTTATTAACTGCTTAAATGCATAATCTTTTGCTTAATTATTATGCAAGTTGATTTTCTGATCATATTTTTCCCAAGCACATTTTACCAATTCCAAACAAATCAATCTTAATAACTACTATTAATTTTGTATTTAGTCATGAAGTTAGTTTATGAAGGCTTGTTTTCTTTTACAGATAAAATGAGCCAAAAAGAGATTTATCTTAGACTGAAAAGTCAAAAATTATTAAATCCCCACAAGAAGGATGCAATATTAATGCAATACTAGAAATTGCAGTTAAGGCATGACCATTGGACAGCAAAATTGCTCAGTGAAGAATTAAGTGTGAAACCATCAGAAACCCTTTAGTCTTCAGCGCCACCATTTTCCAGAACTGCAACCTACCTGGAGTCTCCAGAAGTGCGAGGTGTCAGGATCTCAGAGACTTAGATTAGGTAAAGAATCCTAAAAAATGCCCCCCATTTAAGAATCACATACTGAATTGTAGTAAAATACAAGAAGACAGATTTTTTATAGGCTTTATAGACAGACAGATTGAGAGTGACTCTTGAAGGACCAGCACCACATCCTCTTGTACCACTGTTTGAAGAATTTATCTTTTTTATTTATCGGAATCTAGCTGTAAGGTGTTGGAGTTTATTTTTAGTCCATCTCTTACCCTGAAAAGTCCACCTTGCAAAGATAATGATCTTCCAAAACTTACTGCCAAAAAAATAGAAGTGTGCATCAGTAGTTAAGTAATGACAATAAACTATGGAATCTTGTTTCCGCCACTGAATAATAAATAAAAAAAGTTAGCCTAATTGCAATTTTTATCAAAAGTCTAAATATTTTTCTTACAATTGCGAGTTTACATAATTGTGATTTAAGCTCGCAATTGCGAGGAAAAAAAGTCAGAATTGCAAGTTTATATCACTCTATTCTGATCTTTTTTTCGCAATTATTACTTTTTTCTGGCATTTGACAGTTTATATCTTGCGATTCTTCTTTTCTTAGAATTGTGAGATATAAACTTACAATTGCGAGAAAAAGTCGGAATTGCGAGTTTCTATCACGCAATTCTGACTTTATATCTTGCAATTGCGAATATCAAATCACAATTATCTAAACTCGCAATTGCGAGGAAAAAAAAAGTCAGAATAGCGAGATAAAAAGTAAAAGTAAGTTGCAATTACCTTTTTTTTTTAACGGAAACAATCTTCCATAGTCATAATGTATGATTAAGAGCTCATATTAAAAACTGATTTTATAGTTAAGTCATGACAATAAACCTTTTAAAGACTTAGAGAGCAATATATTACTTTAGGGCGTAATCCCAGTCTTTTATTCCCATTGTTGTAAAATTGAAAATGTCCTGGAAAAGTCCTGGAAAATGATCGCTGAAAAAGAGTGGGAACCCTGCTGTTTCTTACTCATTTTGGGGTGCTGATTCCAAAAGTGCCTGTTTAACACTTTCCCACTAAATATGATGTGCATTTCTTAACAGTCCTATTTTCCAAATCATTTTTATGTTTGTTTGTTTGATTTACAGTCTGTTCCACAGGGAGTCAGAAGCCCAGTCTGAGTAAGTCCAGGCCTGGTTCTGCTGGTATGCTGAAAGAGAAGGACTCGCTGTCGGCTCAGGCTCAGTCCAACCAGCAGGCCATCGTATCTGCTCTGCGCAAACTAGTGGAGAAGCAGGCGGCTCGCCAGTACAGCACGTCCAGTCACATCAGCCTCCTCACACAACATGTGAGTTAAGATTGACACAAGAAATGCAAGCTCCATGTCAAACTTCATTTGGAGTGTCTGTGCTGTAAATTTATATGTATATTAAAGTTTGGGGTCTGTAGAAAAAAAAAAAGGATGCATTAAATTGATCAAAAGTGACAGTAAAGAAATTTATAATGTTACAAAAGATTCTATTTTTAATAAATGCTGTTCTTTTGAACTTTCTATTCATCAAAGAATCCTGAAAAATAAAATGTATGACGGTTTCCACAAAAATCTGAAGCAGCACAACTGTTTTCAACATTGATAATAATCATAAATGTTTCTTGAGCATCAAATCATCATATTAGAATGATTTCTGAAGGATCATGTGACACTGAAGACTGGAGTAATGATGCTGAAAATTCAGCTTTGATCACAGGAATAAATTATACTTTACTATATATTCACATAGAAAACAGCTATTTTGAAATGTAATAATATTTCACAACATTACTGTTTTTACTGTATTTTTGATCAAATAATGCAGTCTTAGTGAGCAGAAGAGACTTCTTTTAAAAACATATTACATTTTACTCAACTTTTGAGCAGTAGTGTATAAGAATTCTCTCATGTTCCACTAAAAGACCAAGTGCCTGTAGTATTATTATTATTATTATTATTATTATGTCATTTTCTAGCTATCGATTCTGTAGAGCTTGTGTGGGTGACTGGGTTTTTGAAAAGTTTTTGGTTAAAGATAGAATCAGAATTCAGAAACTCTTGTTATTAGTGACACCGGTGGCCGTTAAGTGAACTGCAGCAGCAGCACTCGTGCACACGTAACGTACAAGAGACTGAACATGATTCAATGCCCTGATATACTCACGGCGAAGTTCTTTTTCGTTCTTCACTTAGAAGTAAAAAGAAATTGGAAACACCTTTGCAGCGATATATGTTAACACCCCAATGCTGTCCACGCTGCTGAGAGCGATGTTTAGATGAATATGTAAATAGGTGCGACACGCTTTCCTCTCAATAACAAAATAAACACAACAAAAATGCCAGCGGTGAGAAAACAGCAGTTCAGAAAACATATGATCATAGCGTTGACCCTGGACTGTGTTTTCCTCCCACGGGGTAGTTTATGTTTGTCTTTTGTTTAGTTCTGAACTTAAATAAAAGCCCATAGTTTTCTCGCTCTCTCCTTCCCCACGTGCTGACATGTGGTTGCAGAATAAATGCACTTATGCAACCTCTGTGTGACAATACAAAGTTTTTTTGCTCTTGTTTTAATAGAAAAAAAAGCATAAACATAATTTAGAATTATTGGGATTACTCTTGTTAGGAAGTTCAACTGTTTTAGCTTTTGAGAGAAATTTTTGATTTACTCTCTACATAATGTTAGAGTGTGTGTTAATTTATATGATCTTATTTAAATCAGGAAACTATGAATAAAATAAAGCATGCACATTAGTTGACATTCTCTTGATTTGTGCTTATAGGTGAAAGTGGAAAAATTCTGATGAAATGTATTGAAATTAAATTTCTCAAATGACAACAAACATGCTGAGTAATCAAGATTACAATTTTGAGCAAAGTAATTGTGATTATTAGTTTAACCATTATACACCATGACTAAAATATGACTGTTTTCATTGACTAAATCTAGATTAAAATTTCCAGATTTTTAGGCCCGGTTTCACAGACAGGGCTTAGATTAAACCCCCCGTTCAAACCAAGAACAATTAGGGCTGCAACAAACGATTATTTTGATAATCGATTAATCGTTCCAATAATCGGTAGATTAATCGACTAATCGTCGATTATTACACTGGTTATTAATCAGTATGCTTTGTTCGATTATTCCACTTTAGCATTAGTTAAAATATTGAGTTATACTTTAACTAATAAATAAAAATCACTTCAGCTTGAAAGTGTATTTTTAATTAATTTCGAGCCAACTGAATAGACCAATCTACTTCAGGTTTTCTTTTCTCCTCAGAAGTCATCAATAGTCCAACTGTTACAATGACTGGTACTATGTTTTTATTTAGTCTGGGAATTGTAATAACTTTTTAATAAGAGTAAAAATATGAATATGTAATATTGTGCATATTTTTTGAAAAATACCCCTCTCTAGATTTCTTTTTTTTCTTCTTTTTTTACTAACTATCGAGTTTATGGTCACTGAATGGCTTTCCTGAGGTAAATGTAACATTTTGTGACATATTGGTTTGCAAGCTGTTTTACTGACGTCTTTCTGCGGTAGAAACTCTGATTAAGTGATTACATTAGAGATGGATTCATTTCAGTTGTACTGTATCTTTCAACATACTTTTTGAAGTTCATTCATGTTTATTTTGTGCTGTAATAGCAGAAAAGAGGAAGAGATAATAGGTTAACGTGCCGCTTGACCTGAGGTGTTACAGTGATCTGTAATGCCACATTAAAGAGTGCCAAAACCACATGTATTGTTTGAATCCCGTAGTAAAATTGACAGAATTTAAAAGCCGAGACTGTTTTATATCAAAAGTAACCTGATCTGTCTCATCTGTCAGCACGTTGTCTGTGTCCTCTTTGCTCTGCTATGTATCTTTCACTGCGTGAGAAAATGGACGTGGCGTGAGAACAGTGAGTTTTAATGAAAGATGGTGGCCCTGCATGACAGCATTTTTTTGTAGTTATGCTAAACGTTATGTTTGTTATGTTTTATGCTATGTTAAACTCCCACAATTTATGGGTTCGACTTCGTTTGCACTATGCACTCCGAAGCACCGTGTCTTCTTCTACTGAATTGGATCCGGGAGGGCTGCATTACAGTATTGTGCTACAGCGCCCCACTGGTCAAACCGTGTTATTGCAGGCCCTTCAAATAGGTCATATGAGATCAAAAGACTATTCGACAACAAAAATATTTGTCGACAATTTTTTATTGTCGACGTTGTCGATAATGTCGACTAATCGTTTCAGCCCTAAGAACAATAACTATAATGATAACTATATTTGCGTCCACACCAACGAATGATAAGCTGTAAGCTCAGGCGCTGCGGTTTCAAAGTGTGTACAACATGTTTCTGTTTTTCTTGTTGCATTTACACGCCTTAACCAGCAGATGTCCTCAGCATGCTATGTTTGAGTGAATAGCTAGTGTAATCGATCTAATCTAACAGGGAATTCGATAGTCTTATATCGTGGAATAAAAAACAACACCTAGTCGTTTTCACTGCAACCTTCAAAGGAAGCAAGACAATGCTGTCGAAACTAGCGCTGGATACCTGAGGTCATTTTATGTTACACTGTTTGCTAGCCTGACATAATGATCTCATCGTTAATACTTCACCATTTATTCTGATTGTTTTCCATATATCCATTTTCTTTAAAGTATTCTTGAAATGGGGGTTTGACTTGTCAAACAGTGGTGGCTTTTTCTGGACCTCGGCGATTAACTTCTCTGCAGTGTCGTCTGCCATTTTAAATGCGCGAGCCCTTAAATTAGGATGGATTCTGATTGGCTGTCGGTGTTTTATCGTTCAACAGCTGGAAGAAATCGCTCTGAAAATGATCCCAACAACATCATTTCTCTATATCGTTATTGTTACAGTGGTGGTGTGGACAGTGTTATTCTTTTATATTTAGAACGATTTTTAAAACTATATCTTTATCATTATCTTCATAGTTATCGTTCTTGGTGTGAACGGGCCTTAAGCCAGGATTATGCCTTGTTTGTGAAACCGGGAGTCAGTAAACTAAAACTTGACTAAAAAAAAACAAACAAAAAAAACGGATAGGTTGAGTAAATATGATAAAAAGCTAAAAAAGGACATTTGACACAGGACTAAGACTAAATGGAAAAAAATAGCTGACAACATGAACACTAATATGCTCGTTGTTGTTTATGATGGGAGAATCCGTAAGAGAGCAGGATTCAAGATTCAGATCACAATCTCCAGCGTTTTCACTGGTGACTAATCTCAATGCCTCTGATTGGCTGTTGCATTCATAAGCTCAACGGAAATGTGTGTGATTGGTTATAATGCGCAACACTTGGCATTTGTGCGAACGGGCTAGAATCTGGAGGGTGTCTGAATAAAGCTGGTGGATCCAGAGACACAGTGTGTTTGTCAGGAGCAGGATACGAGGAAGCAGCTCCACGACTCTCTCTCTCTGTGTGTGTGTGTGTGTGTGTGGTCTCATTATCAAATGCTCCACAGGGGAGGCGCTTTCTCTTGATATTTAACAAGCAGGCAGTTTCCCCTGAAAACTATTTGATTCTTATAAATAAAAGAATGTTACAAACTGGCACCAAGTACAGGGGTAAGATCAGTTCATGCCCCCCTTTCTCTGTTGAGCACCTGAAGCGTTTCTCCCGGCTCTTTGAGACCACACAGATTCCCTGACGCTGATTTTACTGAACACTGTTACTCTCGAAGGAGTTTACATTAGTTTACTGTGAGTTCGCTCATGTCACGCTGGAGACTTTCCTTCCCGCTCCACAGCTTAGTAGCTTGAACAAATACATCAACTGAAATTGTGCTTTCTGGCAAAATCGAAAGTCTGGAACTACATGACATGTCATAAAAATAGATATAGATCTATGTATGTAGATTAAAAATAGAGTATGTAATGTATATATGGTAACAACCTCCCATTTGTGTAAAAGACACTCGCATTCACTGACTATGGTGATATTGTTTTGTGTTTGAAATTTAAAGGCAGTGGAACATTCTCTTAATTGGCAATAACATTTCCTGATTTAGATGTAATTTTGTGGGAATAATTTAATGAACCGCCAGAAGTGGTTGGCATTTTCAACCTTGCATTCCTTGCCTTGGAAATTTGGCTTTACCGGCAGCCATTTTAAACACCTCATTCAAATAATTACTGCTTAAATGAGTGAAAATATAGCAATTGAAGCCTTGAGTGTTTGTTCTGTTTTATTATTTTTAAGAGCAAATTTACAGCAGGTTGAAAATCGTGTTACTGTTACTTTATAACAAATACTTTCAATTCAAGTGTATGAAAAAGACAAGAGAATTTACATTCAGCAGCACAGAAGTCTCAGGTTGTTTCTCTCTTGACCTCTGCCAGCTGTCCACATGTAGACTTTCATAAAGATCCTTTCAGCCTCAGCGCGGGTCATTTGCACAAACCATCATCATAACCCAGCATAACATTTTTGTTCACCTCGCACCATTTACAGCAGCTCCAAATATAGGTTGAGTTCAGCACTGCAGTATTCACACTGGCTGAAGCTCTTTCTGCTCTTTCTGCTGCTGTTCCTTCTGTGCAAGAGAGTGAGAGAATAACATATTTCACTCACCATCACAACTAATCATTATTAATGGAAAAACATCACAGTTTTACTGGAATATCGTTTAAATTAAAATTCATTTCTAGCCATGTTTAGACCTATTGCTAGGGATGAAGAGACATGAGGCACTTTCAAAATATGACTTGAAAATAGGGCTGAACGATTGGAGAAAAATCTAATTGTGATATTTTTTTTTTTTTTTTTTTTTTGATAAAAATTGTGATTTAAAAATGTATTTATTTAAAGGTCCAATTTGTCCAAAATTGTATGATTACTATTATTAAAAAAATAAAAATTAAAAAAATATAAGGCTGAACAATTTGGGGAAAATCTATTTGCGATTTCTCTGATTAAAAAATTATTTTTTATTTATTTATTTTTTTTAGGTCAAGGTTTGCTGTGCTTTTTGTTGGACTACACAAATTGGTCAACCTTTTATGATTATATATCAATATAACTATAATAATTATTATTAACTGTATTTTTATTATGATTATTGTTATAACTAAATAAAAATATTCAATAAAATAAGAAATACTATTCCAATATTTCACTGTAAAATAGTTTTTAACAAAAATATTTTATTTTACAGTACAACTGAAAACCTTTTATTTTGAAGGAAAACCGCAGGGATCCCATAAAGCTTCTCTTTTGTTGCTAAGTGTTTCTCAAGTATATGAAGATGGTTGGCGCATGTTTTGTTCCCAAATGCACATTAAAGTGACTCAAACTCAGAGCAGATGCAGATGGAGTTCATGTGGAGCAGCATTTACAGTGAATCGAGCCGCTCTGAGATGCTGAAAACACTGGTGGATCTATGAGCTGAACATGTAAATTAACACAGTGCTGTGCAGTGTTGGGGTAATGCATTACAAGTAACTTGAGTTACATAATCAGATTACTTTTTCAAGTAACTAGTAAAGTAATGCATTACTTTTTCAATTTACAACAAAATATCTGTTACTTTTTCAAATAAGTAACACAAGTTACTTTTTCACATTTATTAACTGACCGCTCTTTTGTCGCATGTTGAGAGAAATCGTAAGTACCGAGGCGTTCTGTGTGAACATGATGGTTATTGTAGTTCTAGACTAAATGTGAACATGCATTTACTCATCTCACTTGCACAAAAACATTCAGTATTCCTCAAAATGAATAAAAACCGTGAAATGCAATCTCAGAATTTTACGCAAACCTGTTTAAATTAAATTACACAAGTATACTTTATGTATTTAATCTCACTTTATTAACCAATGTCTTTGCTGCTGACCTTCAATGATCTAATTCAACCATACTAATAAGCAGAAATTACTTTAGATTTAGAAATAAGAGTGTTGAACTTCCTTCTCCTGTATCCTATTCTTCTTTAATCCAGAATGGCAGCACAGCTGAAAGGTTTGTTTGAGTTGCGCCCTCTACTGTACAGGTGTGAATATGCATTTCCTTCAGCCTGAGGCTTATTCATTTCACTTTTGGTGTGAAAGGCCTTATTTTGTCAAAAAATAGGAACTTTTTTGTTGTCATTTAAAAACAAACAAGCAATCCCAACCCTGGTGAGAAAAAGTAATGCAAAAGTAAAGTAACACATTTCATAAAAAGTAACTAACGCAATTAGTTACTTTTTTAACACTAGAACCGCCAGGGGTCGCTGTATACCTAAAACCGACATGCGGGTAAATTTTACCCATGCACATTACACCTGTTTTTATATGGCTAAAGAACATATTATTTCACTATATTATGTCACTGTCTTCACAAAGAAGTGTCTAGAGTCATGAAATGATTTTGTCTAGTCATCAACTATATATTTGTCCTGTTGTTTTATGTTCATCACTTTTCATAACGGTCAATATAAGCTAAACAAGTCTGCGCTGACAACGAGAATTAGAAGGAAGTAAATACATATTTGGGTGGTGTAATATTATAATTAATCATATATTAAGATAACCCATGTTATTTAAATTACTAAAATAGCCTATAGCCAATAATGAACAATAATAATTCACCACACTGCAGGATGTATGATGTGATGACAAATTCAAGCACACAGCTTCACCTAATTAATTATTAATTTGTTTAGTTATATGATTTATAATTTGAATAAGAGAACAAAACCAGTAAACTTCAGGTAATCAAAAAATGGTTTTATTCAGTACATCAGATGAGCCGTCAGATGCTGAGCCAACCCAGGACGCATCACTGATCTCACCACCATCAGACTCTCCATCACTCATGGCATTTAGGCTTCTAATATCCATAAATCGCCGCCTTTTACTCATTGTGACTTTATTTATGAAACCGATAACCGCTAATTCAGTGAGTGAAAGGCGTTGCCTAGCAATGTACAATGTTTAAACATAAGGGGCGCGAAAATACAGGCATTATATAGCGGGTAAATTTGACCCATGCGGTGCTTTAAAGGTATAAATGCCCCGTTTTTTGATCTGGTTTTATCTAAACAATTTTTAACACCAAGGGATTGTAAATTACACAATTTTAGTGAAAGTCAATGACTGGGAGACTTGAATGTTTTATTGAAAACCTGTTATGTACATTTGAAAAACAGCCACGGGTAAAATTTACCCCGTGGCGGTTCTAGTGTTGAGTAACACAATATTGTAATGCATTACTTTTAAAAGTAACTTTCCCCAACACTGGTGCTGTGCTTCACTATGAAACACACAGCGCATATATTTAAATGTCTGAAACCGAAAATAAACATTATACGGTTGAAAACACAGAATAGTTGTAATATATATCAAGCGCTGAGCGCGTCAATCTCTGTCTCAGCACCAGCCAAAACGCAAAAGCACATTTGAATTTAGCAGTTGATCACGTGATGCGCTGGACGTTCTAATCACACCGGTGCGAACGTACGCGCCAAAGGGTTAAATACACATAAATACTACCAAAAAACCCCCCACATTTATAGTTTGTAAAATACAGACTTATGTCTTACGTGCAAGAGAAAGCAGCCTTTGTGATTTGATAATTGCTCTAAGCCATATTGCAGTTTCAGGGTTTTTCCGATTAACTGTGCACCTGACTTGAAATCCTGTAAAAAATGTCAAATTTTTGTTCTTTTTTAACATTTTTAAGTGTAAATATTAATAATAAAAAATACATTTTTGTATAATCATTTTACTATCAGTTGAAAAAACTAAACAAAACAAGCAAATTAAACAATATGGCAACAAACACAATGTACACACAACACAAGTATGAGTGGAAAAATATAATGTCCGAACAAGCGATTCTGACCACCTTTATCTTCACCCATAGGTGTCAGTATGAAGTCCAAACATAAAAACTTACCTCAGTGCACATTTAATTGTCCTTTCTCCTAAGAAACAGGATTTTTTCTTGCATTCACTGTTGGAATGTATGCATTGCAATACAAAAAGTAAGGCAATTAAATATTAAAGAAAGGGGGGCAATTAAAAAACTACAAGATCAGTCATTTTTCTGTACTGCAGATGCAGAAATATGAATGAAATACTGTGCAATCACTCTCTATCCTGATCTTTACTACTGTGAAGAAATATCTGAGAGCTCAAGTAACTTGTAGAAATAATGTGCCGTTTAGCATCGAAGGTTTCATATCTGTTGACAGAACTGCAGATCATAAGCTAAAATCTGCCTTCTTTCAAAATAAACTCCTTCAGTGAGGTCTTAAACACCTGCCTCTGAAGAATGTTTGACATTTCCCGTTCGCCCGGCCTGACACTTAAACAAACAGATGAGTGCAGAATGCGCAGGTCAAGCTTTTCTAGGTCAGTCGGCTTTTAGGTCTGCCTGAATCCTCACTAAATTTTGCTAGTGTCATGGCAGCAGTGATTTAATAAAATCAGGTCCACTTTGCAGCTTATTCTGGTCAAGATCAGTCAACAGGATGGCAGGACATCTGACTGACATGAACAGTAATGTGCACAAACCCAAATGGTTTATTCAGAAAGGCATGAATATTAACTATATAATAATAATAATAATAATAATAAAAGAAAAACACTGAATAATAGAACAAAAAAGATTACAGTGATATTTGAACAGAAAATGTGTAGACTGTGGACATGATTTCTGCCCGTCCGTGACAGATTATTTCACAGATGCAACTGAATATGCATGTGTGCTCATGTGTGTCATAACATCCCTTTCATGCTGACTGTAAATCAAGATACATTTACCTGAGAAGCAGAATGACTTAAGATATTAAGTCTTGTTTTCTGTTTAAAAGGGAAAACAAGGTTATTTTTCTGACCCCATTGACAGATGTTTTTAAGCAACTCACTCATTTTGATGCATTTTTCAGTTAGTAAGACTTAATATCTTAAGTTATTTTGCTACTCCGGTCAATGTGTCATTTTAAGAATGTTTAGATATTTGTACTGGAAAACGAGACAAAAATACTGAAGAAGAAAATCATTTCTTGCAGTGTAGATGATTGTTGTTTTCCCCACAGCTGACGAATCTGAACCTGTCGAATGGGCTCTTCAGCAGAGGGGGTCTGACGTTGGCTCCTGGGGTCCGACCTGGACCTGTGAGAGCAGTGCATACAGACGCGGCCCCTGGGAACTCTGGGTAAGTGTTCATGCACTCACTCTCACACCCAAGTACACTGTGATCGTTCTGTACTTTTGGGCTCATTTCTGTTGTGTTTCTCACATCACAGTGATTCAGATATGATGACTTGTTTTGTGTGTATTTGAGCATAAATATATATACTAGACACATTGTGCCAGTGTTGTCTTTATAGTAATTCTGTTCTCAAGGAGCAATTATTTTCTTGCTATTGCAATTCAATAATGCTATTGGTATTCCTTTGGCTGGTACTGTATGTCATAAGTCACATTTATTTATATAATGCTTTACACAATACATTTAGACTGTTTCAAAGCAGCTTCACATCAATAAACAGGAAAATAACAGGGCTAATGTTGTACAATTTATCAATTATGAATCAAATTCAATTTCTGCTTTAAAGCAGCTCTATAGAAGATAATAGTGTCATTATTCAGCTCAATTCAGTTCAATGTTGATTCAGTTCTGTTCAATAACAGTGTCAATGTTGCAAAATTCATCAATTATAAAATCAATTCATGAAAGGTGAGTGACAGATAAGAGCACTTAAGAGGACCTATCAGCCTGTGCCTTCTAGAGTTTCATGGCAGAACTTTGTGTTCTTTCTTACTAGTGCCCTTACTTCATCCATGCATCTTTTCAGACATTCACAATCTTTTGAAATTGGAGCATTTTGTCAAATATTCACATTAGGGGTGGACGATATACCGGTAGACACAATAAAATTTGACAATGGTAGAGATTATGGATTATCATCATGAAAGTTTATCCTTTATATGTTTTTAAGACTTGCCAGTTTAAGCTTTCAAGTGATTTTAAACCGCTAAAGTGCAAAGAGGCGAAAGAGAAGCCAATTCGCTTTTCTGACAGATGGTTTTCAGTGCACACGATTAATTGCTAGATCTCTTTTTTGTGGTTCATTGTGCTTTAAATGAGCCAAACCTGCCCATTGGCCTCTGTCCATCATCATGGCCTCCTAAGTATCCCAATATATCATGACTGTCTTTATCATTGTGTCTCCTCTCCACCAATAAATTGGTGTGTAGTGGGCGTTCTGGCACAATATGGCTGCCGTTGCATCACCCAGGTGGATGCTGCACATCGGTGGTGGCTGAGGAGATTTCCCCCGTTCCATATAGCAAATGCTTAATTCACATTGATTTAGATGTTAAAGGTGAACTCAGTAATGAATTAAAAAGGAGAAATCCAACATTTTGCAAAGGACTGAATTAAAGAATGAGCATTTTATTTATGTTATGAAATGGAGAAAAAGCTGACAAGAAAGATAAACAGCTCCAGTGTAAAATGGACTACTAAAAACTTCCATTCACACCAATAGGTGTCAGTATAAACTCTAAGGCCCTGTTTACACCTGCTATTAAATGCGTTTTAGTCGATCGGATCACAAGTGGACAATGCTAAATACAAGTGTAAACGGGGTCTAAAACGTTTTGAGCTTGTCCACTTTTGACCACTTCCAGAGGTAGTTGAAAACGCATTTGAATCGGATTGCTTTCATAGTGTAGACGCTCATGTGGTCGAATGTGTTCAAAAGACCGCCTACTCTTCACCTACTGATCCAATGTGTAAACATTATGCGAAGCGCTCTAGCCAGACGGGATTTAAACTTTGTCGGCTGAAGACCCAAGTTTGGTTTGAAGACAAAAAATGATGCACAATGTTCTCTCACCATTCCTGATTTCTAACACACACTCGACACGTTCGGCTGGTCTTGTGGCTGTCAGAGCAGAAACAAAAGCTGATGCTCACCATATGTTTTTTCCCCCCGTCGTCTCCAGTCACGTTCATATGTAAATTGTGTGAGATTATTTCATCCATTAGATCGAAAGAGCTGAAAAGGCCCATACATTTACCTGCACATAGACTCTCCCCTCGAAGAAATCAGGACAGAAGTGGTTGAAAGTGGACAAAAGAGACCAGGTGTAAATGAGAATGTGTCTCCCTCGTCCACTTGTGATCTTATCGACCAAAACGCATCTTAATACCAGGTGCAAATGGAGCCTAAGACTCCTGGGATGAAGAAAAGCCAGCCAAATATAATCAAACAGAGGGCATCTTCACCTGTTCATTTTGCTTATACAATATCAACAGTGTGAGACAAAAGACAGTGCAGTTAGAAAACACCTTCATCTTCATCGTCACTGTGTTTTTGAACTGCAGTGTAAAGTGCTTTATTAAAGGGTGAAATATTCTGTGAACTTTTTCAGTGTAATCATCTTTAGATAATTTTAGAGGTGTTTTAGTCGATGTTGGCCAATTGGTAGAAGTCATTAAAACTTACAGGCCAGTTTAATGGCCTCTGAAGAATCTTTTAAGAGAGCTGAGAGTCTAAAATTTGGTGTAAATGTCATTTTTATAGATGCATTTCTAAACTACCTCCATGATCTATGACCATATAGTGTGCTTTCTAGAATGGTGTTTCTGAAATCAGTCCCGTCCCGCTGTTTTCCTTGCCCTCTGTGTGCGGATACATGTTAAGCTTGGCTGAGTGTTTGATACTGCGGTAGACCAAGTCATAGGGGGTGAAAGACTGAAGACTGTTCAAGTGTCATATTATCAGAGCTTCTGACCTGTACTATCACAGCAGGATGAACATCATGAGCGTGAAGCGTATTTCTCCAGGCGCCGCAGTGGAAGGGTTAAATACACGCCGTTTCTCCTGTATTTTTACAGTGATATGCGAGTGACAATCGCAGACACTTTGGCCCTGATCTCCCTCCACTGTTTTTCCAGTCCAACCCTTCCTTATGTATGGAACTGTCAGGGAATTCCTGGAATGTCTGGCTTTTTCCCTTTTTAAAATGTTTTTATTTCCACCAAAGAAAGAACAGCCGTTATATAGAATCTGTAATGCTAATGGCGGTGTGGTTTTATGGTGATATCTAAAGCAGACGGTCACTTTTACCAGCGTTCTCTTTCTGATGGCTGCGTTTGGTTTATCACTGCTTTGCTTCAGTATGTCAGGGCTCATATTTAAGAGCGCAGCTCATCGCTAATATTAGGACTTTTTCCATTACATTGACTGTAAAGCGGTGGAGGGTGGAAAAGACGTTAAACAAGGATTCAACTGTGCTGCTGCAGTCCTTTCCACTGAGATTAATGGCCAGTTAAATATAATAGCTTTGGAGATGAACGGTTAGAAAATGCTGTTTCTTTTCCCAGAAGATTCTGCCCATCTGCTTTTGTTTGCAGCGGAAGATTTCATTCCTGGTCAAAACGTGGCATGCCGTTTGTTAGGCATCTGGCTGGAACTTTCCGCTGGCTACTGTGTGCTACAAGCCAAACTACAGGAAAACCAAAGCAAATTCTTCTGCCGTTATCCTTCACCTTGTACTTTACTGCTAAAAAAAATTATTTTCTTAGTATTTTTGTCTTGCTTTCCAGCACAAATGTCTAAACATTCTTACATCAAGATACATTTGCTTGAGAGGCAAAATGGCATAATATTAAGTCGTTTTCTAAAATATATATCAAAATTAAGTGAGTTTAAGCATAAAACAAGATAAAACATGTCAATGGGGTCAGAAAGATAAACTTAATTCAAAGGCAAACAAGTTTATTTTTCTGACTCTTCTCATTTTGCCTCTCAAATAAATGTATCTTGCTTTAAGAATGTTTTCTGATTAAAAAAAAAGATCAAAATTAAGTAGGTTTAAGCTTAAAACAAGAAAAAAAATCTGTTAATGGCGTCAGAAAAATAAACTTAATTCAAAGGGAAAACAAGATCATTTTTCTGACACTGTTGGTAGATAAAAATTCAATTTTGATCAATTAAAAAAAAAACAAAAAAAAAAAAACAAGACTTAATATCTTATTCAATTTTGCCTCTCAAGTAAATGTATCTTGATTTAAGAAAGTTTAGAAATAATAGTTTTTTTTTTTTTTTGTGTGCAATTGTCAAAATTAAGTGCTTTTTTTTTTTTAAGTTTATGCTTAAACAAGAAAAATAAACTTTTTACCTCCAGAATTAAGTTTATTTTTTCTTGTTTTAAGGATAAACTCACTTTTTCAGAAAGCAAGACTTAATATCTTGTCATTTTGCTTCGCAAGTAAATGTATCTTGATTTAAGAATGTTTATTAATAATAATAATAATAATAATAAAAAGGTTTAATTTATATAGCGCTTTTCCAGAGCTCAAAGCACTTTACAATCAAAACATAAATACAACAAAACAGGGGAATACAAGAAACAATGCAGTATACATATCAAACATCACAGACAATCATGGTATCGGAATCAAATGCATGAAATATACAATTATCTGACCAAAAGTCCATGCAGCATGAGCCGCAGAGTAAAAATGTAGAGGAGAATCTAAAACGAACATTCATTTAATAATGCATCGTCATATCTGGTGATATACTGCTCAGTGCAGACTCAGTGCTGTCTTTAATGTTTGGGGGCTTTTTTGAGCACCTCCTCCACATCCAAGATTTTGGGGCCAGTGGTCTGTGCCAAACATGCTGAAGCCGTTAAGTGCACTGTTGTCAAAGCCAAGGGGGTTCAAGCGTAATGGCTTTCAAAGAGAAGTAGGGACCTTTGAAGTTGCGTTAGCCAGGAACTGCCAGGTATGCTGGATCAGCACTTCCAAACCGTTGTCCTTCCCACCAGCTCCTCCCTTCACTGTACTGCAACGTTTAGTCTAATGCTAATGAAGAATGGCCATTTGCTAACCGAATCCAGCAGCTGAGCGAACGGTTGGGTTATTATTTTTCACATTAGGTATGTGGCAGCGTTGTCGTAAGCCTGAAATATTTGGGTAATTTTAGTTCCACTTGGACGGCTGTTTCAGCTGCCTCTTTTCTTGGCGTCCGTAGACATTCATTTCCAGTAAGTTATTGGTACCACTTGCACATGATGATGATGATAATAGACGTGGTTTAGGATGGTAATGGAATGTCATAATTATTGAATATTTAGGTTTTGGATTGTGTCATAAGCTGGAAGAATGTGGCGTCCCACTGAGCAGCTTTACCTTGGCTCCTCGTGCCGACCATGGTATTTCAGGATTACTCCCACTGACGGCCTTTAAACTTTTGCACACAGTCGTATATATCGACGGCTGCTGAGGTTTATTAGGATCAGATCACTCAATTCAGTGTCAGTATGTGAGCGACTGATTCATGCACTGTCTTGTATTATGAAGATGTTTATTTGTAATTAGTACTATATTTTAAAGGAAAATACTTTCAAAAACGTTCAAACTGTCTGCATCTCAGTGCCGGCCCAGCCATGTCACAGCATCAAGCACATCACTAAAGAGTTCGATTTATGATGGCAATAATGTTTTTAATGACATGTTTTTGTAGGTCAAAACCCATAAATGAGTTGCAGATAAACTCCACTACTCACTATTTGCTTTCACAGCCTTGTTGTGTTTTTAATCGCAAACTTTTCTAACGTTCATGAAAAAATGTTTAAAGACTGAAATAGTTGTTGAAGCTTTATGATGGTGACGTTGAAGTCATGTGACTGTGGTGTAGTTCGTTTAGCTTTTTACTTTTAGCGACTGTATTTTTGCTTCAAAATTCATAAATGCTGTGTTCATTATCATGATGAAAAAAACATGTAAGTATCATAAAATTTGTTGGCCACAGAGCTTATTCCCTGCAATACTCCAAAAGCCAAATGGGAAAATCTTATTGGGTTTTAGTCAAGGGAACTTACAGGTAGGCCAAACAAAATTTCACTGCAGTGCTCTATGAGGCACTATTATCTTCTGTGCTTCACTGCCATTAATGCTCCCTTTTCCTCCTCCTGACCACTTGCCCCTAACCTGAGCCTGGACCTGAGAAATGATGACTAAAAGGATCCCACGTTCAGCAGTCCTCCTTAGGTCTGAAGCCAGAGACGTCTCCTCCTTAGTCACTCTTGGGGGATTCTGTCACTCCCTACTGATTCAGCATTTCTCTACCTCCCTCACAGTAGTAGGAACATAGAAATACTGTTCGATTGAAAGGTGCAGTAAGCAATTTCTGAAAAATGCTGTTGATATTTCAAATCACCAAAACAAACACGCCCCTACCCAAAAGGATCACACCCCTATCTTTATAGCTCCGCCCCCAAATTCACGAACACGCTATGCAACACAGGCACCTCCCCCCTAATGAGTGGACACGCCCCTTACTGCTGATTGGCTACTAGTGTGTTTTGGTGCTTGGTTCTATTCACGTTTCTCACAAACCGCTTACTGCAACTTTAAAAAGGTCATGAATTGAGAAGTCATTTTTTCACTGATTGTTTGACATGCAAGCGGTCATTGTAGAGTAAAAACATAGCGTAAGTTTCATAATTTAAAACTTGTTAGTCCAAAAACAGCTTTCATTAAAAGCAAGCTGCCAAAATGACTCATTTTGCTCTATTACATAATAGAGAGGAATACATCAGCACAAGACAGAGATCAATGCCTACTTCTTCATAATTACCTCTTTAGCCCCATCCACTCACTCCTTATATGAACAGACAAGAACTACAACAGGATCACTGGACTAAAATAATACTACCTTCCAAAGGAGCCTAATGTTAGAAAACTGGCTGTTTATTTTCTAATATGTGAATGTCTCAGCAGAGCATTATTTGTTTGTTCGGTTCATTTCATTGTGGATTCTTTGGGAAACCGGTCGCAATTTAACACTGGCTTTGTAAACTTTTTATTTAAAGGTGACGTTGTTACATGTGTTACATGTACTTACTATAGTATTAACAATGAATGGGATATTAAGGGCCAGATTTACTAAACGGGGCAAATTAGCGTGAGAACGCAGTTCCACAAAAGCGGTGATGGGAATGGCAAGTTTTGCACGTGATCTGCTGCTGACGCGCAAATTAAAGAACACAGACGCAGTCAAATCATTTACATAATGACCAACACAATCTAACAAGAGCAGCGCAGATTAGCTTTGGGTCGCAAATAAGCAGAGCTGATGCTCTCATCAGGTGCGGGTCGACACAGGCACAACTTGTTACATACAGATAACATCTTCCTCTGGCATTACAAAGAATTTTCCAAGAGTGGAAAATATCTTCTCTCTTCCACCTCACGCTCTCTGTTCTCTGCGGTGTCTCCTCCGAGCAGCAACAATTGCAGCCATGTCGCAAAATGTGTTAAGACATGCTTTTTTGGGCGGTAAATAATGGCACAAATACCAGTAAACTGACCAGCGCAAACATTAGTAAATCGCGTTGCGTGATTCATTTAAATACTCTCCTCCCATAAATTTTGCGTCTGAAAGGGAAACTCCTATAAATGCATATGCAATAAGGTCAGCCGCAAAAACATCTCAGTCCACGCCTTTTCAGTGCTGATTTTGCACTGCGTGTCTTGAGTAAATCCTGACAGTAGTTTTTTAATGCCAAAAGAGAGTTTGCGCTGCTGCAAGCTGTTAGTAAATCTGGCCCTAATTATGCATAAATACAAGTAACTAGGGCTGTGCGATATGGCCAAAAGAATTATCACGATAAGATTTGTCATATTAGTCAATATCGATAATTATCACAATAAATTTCAAATCTTTATTTCTTTCAAGTTTAAAGGCAGATTTTTGCTCTGAAGTGAAAGTTGTAGAAACCAAACCATTAATTGTGGTTTTAAACTACCCTTTATTGTCAGAACATGACAATACACTTCACGTTTTTGAATTCTTTACACTTTTCCAGTCATTTTTCCTTAACAAAATAAATATCTTAATAGAAAAATTAATTTCTTAGTTTCTGCATGTGCTAACGAGTGATGATCACCTGTTTCAAATCATGAAATGGGTCATGTTTTGTCTCTTAGAAATGCACATTTGACACTACTATGGTAAAATGTAACTAAATGGTTAACTAAACAATAGCCTAAGTACATTTAGTATAAATGCACAAATGCTATAGCTGAATCACAAAAAAAAAATATATATTCCATTACTCCTTTAATACATGTCTACATTAATAATATAATAAAATTCCATATCAATCAATATCCCACATTTCTGCCACAATACCATGGTGCAGTTAGTCTTACTACAGTAAATCCCTGGTAAATGATGAAGATTTGTAGATTGAAAAGCCTTCTGACTGTATTGTTGCGCTCAGTGTTTCTCTTGTTATAATTTTATCGAGGAAAATTATATCGTGATAATTGTTATCGTTTTATCGTCCAGCCCTACAAGTAACCAACCCTGAGCCAAACCCTAACCTTAACTCTACAGGAGGTTCATGTAGTTAATTAATACTACTCAATAATTATAAACATCACCTTAAAATAATGTTTAACCATGAATGTTTAAAAAATACTGAGTTTGTACATAATGGTGCTGCACTGCCCATTGTTGTAGATGATATCTATATTGGCTAATGTTGATAAAGTGAACGATTAAGTTCAATGAACAATGATCATAATGCAAGGCATGCACAGTGCATGTATGTGAGCTATTTTTCAGTGGCATTCAGTATGGGATCTGACTTTGATACATAGATAAAGTAGTTTTCTGTGCTGAGAGCAGCAACACCAGGTCAGATGATTCAGACTGACCTCTGTTAAAAAAGGAGTAGCAAAATAGCTATTTTACTGCTGATACAAAGGTTTCCTACACACATGTCGAATTTAAGAGGTGGAGAGACTAAAAATAGGTGTAAGGGATACAATGCTGCCCTCATTTTAATAAAAGCTTTTTATTCACCTTAATTGGACCCAGATGGCTTGGGGTTCACAGGACTTTCCTCTGGTTGGCGAGTGAGAAATTCCACCCCAGGATAACAGTGTTGTGTTAATGAGTCAACGCGGACGCCAGGGGCACGGCACGGCACGGCATGCTGCAGCCCAGCTCAAACTGCAGGCATGCATCAGCAACATCTCAATGCATTTATTGCACTGTTCCCTAAAATGCTGCATTATCGTATGGCACTAATAACTTTCTGAAAGCAGACCTTTCTTGCTTATGGGGTTCATTTATGGGTGACCTCATGATTTCATATGCTGAGCTATATGCTGAAAAGAAGTCAAGAATTTTCAACAAAATATCATTTCATTTATCATCATTTTTCTTCGCTGATAGCATGTATTATTAGTAGTAGTTCCCAAGAGATTAAAATTGTGTCTAACAGACAATGGCTTGCATTATCGTGTTGCTTTTCATATCAGCATGTCAGAAAGTTACAACTGACACTAATAGTGAAGATCCCACGTTCCTCAGATTTATTCTGGCAGTTCACTCTTATTGTTTATTGTGGAAAGCATGTTTGCTCTACTGATATTGAAGCAGATGATGAAATGTCAATGGTCTGTTTGGAAGTGGCTATGCTGATGTTCGGGTTGACACGGAGGTTTGTGTTGTAGAAGTGGTGAGGTGGCGGTCATTTGAGCTTGTGTCATGGGTCACCAATTGTTTTTCCAACACACAAACCGTTATGAGAAATGAGAATTGCATGGGTGGATGGTTCATTTCACATGACTTTGTGATCCCAAGTGTCTTTGGCTCTGCTGTTCTCATGTAGCTTGTTGCACAAGAACTGCTTTTACTGGTGTTTATGGAGTTATTCCATAATAATTCACTTCTGTATTTACATTAACATTTATATGTTTACCAGATGCTATTGTCCAAGGCAACTTACGAACGAAGAATGCAGCCATATAAGCGATTCATACTATGGAGAATTGCTCCAGAATTGCTTTGAAAAGCACAAAAGTGTGTTTTATTTGGAGTCTGGTAACGTATATATTTATTTATGAAGTATTCTCAAAGTATTTTTCAAGTTAAACTTTCAACTAGTATGTCAAATGGAAAATGTCTTTGGTGCATTTGGGCCGAGCCAGAATATTTTGTCTATGAAATGCTACAGATATCTACAGATAACAGTTACATGATAACATATAATATTTGCTCACTAAATCAGTGTGTTTAGCTTTCATTTTATATGTGCCATGAAGAAATTTGGTTACATTCCTTACATTACACATTATTTTATTCATAAGCTGATTATAAAGTGATTAATGACACTATTGTCTTCTGTAGAGGTGCTTTATAGCTGAAATTGTATGTTTCATAATTGAAGTACTTTGCAACATTAATACTTATTTTCCTGTGTATTTCACTGCAAAAAAGGATATTCTTAATCAGTGTTTTTGTTTTGTTTCCAGTACAAATATCTAAACATTCTTAAATCAAGATACATTTACTTAAGAAGCAAAATGACTTAAGATATTAAGTTTTATTTTCTGAAGAAAAATAAAAAGATCAAAATGAAGTGACTTTATGCTTAAAACAAGAAAAAATGTCAATGCCAATGGGGTCAGAAAAATAAACTTGTTTTCCCTTCCCTTTATTTTTTCTGACTCTATTGGCAGATTATTGTTTGTTTGTTTTGTATTGATCACAATGTCATTTCATTTTGATCAGTTTTTTTCAGAAAGCAAAACTTAATATTGTTAAAACTGGCTCTCAATTGTAACATGAACAAGAGGCAACACGGACGGGCAAGTAGAGAAAAAGAATGATTTGTTTAACAAAATAACATTTAACAAAAGTATTCAAACAATCAGTAGTCAGTATATGAACGTCAGTAGTGAAGAGTGCATGGAAGAGGACTGTAAGCTCAAGGTCTGCATGGATGTTAACACAAAATCAACAGAAAAACAATCGAAGTCGCTCGGTCAAGTGCAGTCACATCGTAACGCGCCCCTCGCCAATCCACAGCGCTGGAATTCTTATAGCCCCAATAATGAGCCTCAGGTGGAAAAAACCACACCCCCACAAACGTCATACCTACAAACCAAACACAAAAGGAAAAACACAGGCCCAGCACTGACTGGGACCTAACATCTCCCCTCCAATTTTTTTTTTCTTTACCAATATTATTGTTACTACATTAAATATCAGTACTGGTCATATAGCAACCACAATTCTTATGGTCAAAAGCAAGCAGTAAAATGACAGTCATCCTCTTTCAGCTTACCCCTGTCCCTCCTCTCCCACACTCCAGCAATCCGGATCCTAGAAGCACTTTTAAGGAGAAGGGAGGAAAACAGAACAAGAACAATACCAAAGAGGAGAGTCTCACTCACCCCCACTCCCCGATCATTCAGAGCAAATAGCACGAGACAAAGTGTCCGCAAACACATTGTCCACGTCTCTAATATGCTTAATTTGCAAATTATAGGGTTGCAAAAACAAAATCCACCTCATTAACCGCTGACTCGGACTTTGTATGGAATGTAGAAAGGTCAATGGATTATGATCCGAATAAATTACAATTTGAAGTCCGCCCCCTACATACACATCGAAATATTGAAGAGTCCATATTAAGGCAAGTGCTTCCTTCTCAATAACCGAATAATTCGCTTGATAGGAGTTAAATTTACGCGAAAAATAAGTCACTGGGTGATCGACCCCATCCATTCCAGTTTGAAGGAGAACCCCACCTGCCCCGACCTGGCTGGCATCCACTTGGATCTTAAAAGGTTTGTCAAATTGCGGCGCCACCAAAATCGGAGCGGAGGACAGCGATCCTCTACAGAAAGCGCAGTATAAGCTTCTTGAGCTCTACCAGCTAATACTGACTGAAGCATACTAGGCCAATCTCGTTCATCTGCCACACTCTCAAACAATGAAAAAAATATTTCAGGATCTTTTTCATTAAATTTTGGTAGCAACTTCAAATTACTTACTAATTCTCCATAACGATCACGATCTCTAACACCATCTGCTGATAGCCTTCCATCAGCCATGAGTTTCAGTCGTTCTATTTGTAACTGATAATTTTGAGCATGTCGATCTGACTCTAATCTTTGTTCATGTCTAAGTTTTTCATACTCAATTTCACGCTGCTTTACCAGATCATCCGCCCTAAGTTTTGCCAATTCAATTTCTTTTTCTTTTAGTTCTTTCTCACGTTCTGTAGCCTGCTTATACATTTCTTTTTCATGAGCCTGCTGCAATTCTAACATTTCCCTTCGCTGTTCAAATGATAGGTTACTCGTCGAAAAATCAAATCTCCATGATCCTACATCAGCCGTTTCTGACACATCAGTTATCACGCCACAATCAATCAATTTCTTTTTGATCAACGCTCTCAACTCATCTTTTCGTAAGCGTTTATCAATCCCCACCAGTTTATAACTTTCTACAATCCCCCATAATTGCTGCTTCGAACACAAATTTAATTTCTCTTCTGACGGGGAATTAGCGAAATCTTCTAACGAAGTCATATCTAAACAAGTTCCAAACTAGCGCAGTAACTGACAAATATACTACTTCATCAGACACGATAAGACACAATCCGGCTCATAACCAAATCTCCCCCTAAATATCCCACACCGACAGCTAACTAACTCAACCCTAACTCTTCTGTGTTTTCCCAAGACTCGAGCCTCTTTAAGCAACTAATACCGCTGATGCAGAGCTGAACAATTGGTCCAGACCTGCAACCACGGCCATGCACTCAACCCAGGAATACACCAAAAAAAAACAAAAAAAACATATAGCCTATCTGGGGAGCATAACAAATCATCATTTATGAACCGCATTGACTTACCTGTCTGAAGCCAAACACGAACGAACTGCTTACCACGAGCGCACCTGATTCTTTTCACTAATTTCCACGCCATGTGCCTCTTGAGGAAAAAAAACGGACGAGCCCCCATATGTTACAACCGGCTCTCAATTGTAACATGAACAAGAGGCAACACGGACGGTCAAGTAGAGAAAAGGAATGATTTGTTTAACAAAATAACATATTTAACAAAAGTATTCAAACAATCAGTAGTCAGTAAATGAACATTAGTAGTGAAGAGTGCATGGAAGAGGACTGTAAGCTCAAGGTCTGCATGGATGTTAACACAAAATCAACAGAAAAACAATCGAAGTTGCTCGGTCAAGTGCAGTCACATCGTAACGCGCCCCTCGCCAATCCACAGCGCTGGAATTCTTATAGCCCCAGTAATGAGCCTCAGGTGGAAAAAACCACACCCCCACAAACGTCATACCTACAAACCAAACACAAAAGGAAAAACACAGGCCCAGCACTGACTGGGACCTAACAATATCTAAAGTAATTTTGCTTCTCATGTAAATGTATCTTTATTTAATAATGTTTAGATATTTGTACTGGAAAACAAGACAAAAATACTGAAGAAATCATTTTTTGCAGTGTACTGTGAAGCTGCTTTGAAACAATCTTTATTGTATTGTGAGAATTAGTAGCCTATCATTCCATTCTAGTTAGACCTGACCGTGTTTGTTGTCTTTTTTTCTGGGACCGGATTCACAAAAATCTTCTTAACTCTTTCCCTGCCATTGACGGAATTTTCCATAATTTATGACATGCTTCTTTCAGCGTTTTGATCTGTTTTATGGACATTATTTTAGCAGTTCTCTCACCCATCACCCCCGAAGATATTCTCTTTACCCTCTAACAAGATGACCATCCCCTGGAAGACAACACGGAGGAGTTCCTAAAGCTCAACCATCTGGTGTCTTGGAGTGACAACTTCTTGAAGATCTGTTTCTGGAGTGGGCTGGATGATCAACTCTTCCAGTTGCTGCCAGCTGGAGCTACCACCTACACACTGGCACAATACATTGATTATGCCCTTTGGCTGAGTGGCTCACCATTCACAGTTGGCGAGATGAAAGAGGAGGACAGCGCCACTCAGCCACAGCCTACCCAGCCCATCCATCATCCAATCATTGGTGATCCTCGTTCCAGTGACCCCACCTGCCTCGGAAGTGCTTCCTGGTCTTTCCCCACTCCTCTTCACGCCCGCCAAGGACCCAGAACCAGAGCTCACCGCAGACCTAGAGGCAAAGCCAGCCAAGTCTGACCAGGTGTGTGAGCTGGCCCCAATATCTGTCCAGGAGCTCAAGCCTGAGCAAATATCCATCCCTGAACCAGCACTCACCATATGTGTGGACAAAGAGCTTGAACTCACCTCAGACCCAGAACCTACATCAGCCATGGACACATGCCTGAGGCCACATCCATCCCAGAGTCTGAGCCTGCCAGGTCTGACCAGGTGTGTGAGCCAACACCCTTGTCCATCCCTGAAGGAGTGCTAGTGGAGTTGGATATCATGGAGCGAAGTGCCATTCATCATCCAACCTTGGAAGTCAAGTCCTCCCTATGTGAACTCCTGGATTCCCTGATCCCAGCCCATATTCAAGCCCTGTCTCTGCCGCTAATTCTGCCTGGGCTCAAGTCTACTCCGTTTGCCTGTTTTAAGTCTCCATCTTCAGTCATCTCCAACTTTCCTTTGATGGCTATGGTCCCACCCAGCCTACCACTCCCTCCGCCTCTATCAGCTCCTTCCAGTTCTTCAACCCTGTCTCCGCTGTCTCCCTTCATCCCCTCAGCTCTGACTCTGCCCAGCTGCTTGGATCTGCCTTAAGCTTCCAGGTCCCCAGCTCTGCCCCGGTGTGCCAATCCCCTAGCTCCACCTCGGGCCTCCAAGCCTTGGACTCCACCTTGACCTGACGACCCATCGGCTCCACCTTGGCTCCACACTCCCTCGGCTCCACCATGGTCAGTCAGCCCTCAGGCTCTGCCAGGCTCCCTCATCCCTCCGGCTCCACCTTGGTCAGTCATCACCCTGGTTGCACCATGGACTTCTGGGCCTCCGGCTACACCTTGTTTCTCCAACCCTTTGGCTCCACCGGGTTCTTCCTTCCCTCCGTCTCCACCATTGTCCTCACTCTCACTGACTCCACCCCGGTCTGCCGAGCCCCCGTCTCCACCTCAGTCTCACAAGCCTACGGTTCTGCCTCGGCCCTCCAGCCCATCGGTGTCACCTTGGGTCTTTGTTTCCTCAGCTCTTCCTGGGTCTCCTCTTATCCCGCCTCCACCTCAGTTGGGCAGGCTCCTGGCCCTACCATGGCTCCTCCCTCCATTGGTTCCACCATGGGCCTTCATCTTGCCACTGCTCTGGGTTACTGCCTGTCTCCTCCCTACACCGTTGTCTCCTCACTGGCTCCTCCCTCTGTCAACTCTCCCATGGACTCTTCTTCTTTAAACTGACTTTTTTTGTAAACTCCCACCACTAAGGTATAGTTTACGTTTATGACGCAAGGATGCGCCTTCCGAGAGGGAGGAGTAATGTCAAGTTTATATTCTGTTTTATGGAATTTTAGTTTGTTTTTCATTGTTTCCATGTGTTTCTGTTCCTCTGCCATTTGTTTGCTATGTTCCTGCTTCTCGTTTGTTGTCATAGTAACCGTTTCCCTCGTTATTGTTTCCCTTCACCTGTGTCCCATTTAGTTTCTCTTTATATTTTAGCCCTCAGTTTCAGTTAGCCCATTGTTCTGTATTGTCTATGCTGTTGCTTAGCTGTTGCGTTAGTTTGCTCCTGTTATCTCTTTCTGGTTATCTTTCTGGTTTTGGATGATCTTCTTTGTTTTGTTTAATAAACTACATTTTGGCTGCAATTTGCATCCACCTCTCTCTCACCTCTTGCTTGCCTGCCCTGTAAGTAACCGCTTCCCCGGCATTTTCCAGCAATCCATGTTTTCACTGTTATACAGTAGGGGGCGCTATTACGCATCTCTGAAAGAGTACAGAAATTTTGGATCCAGAAACGAGCAATAGAAACATTGCTTACGCACCTATAAGCTAACATGGTCATCAAACAACATAACAATATAAATCAAAACTGCTTAACATTACTGAATGAAATGTCGACCCAGAAAGAGGGAGTTGATGGACTCAACATACTCCATATGTGTTTTGATCATCGTTCTGAATCCAATCCTGACATAGTCTTTGACAAAAACGTGATAAGATAAGAAGAAAATAGCATTCTTAAGAATGATTTGTGAGAATGATTTGTGAATCCAGCCCCTGGTTTGGGCATGATCGCACATTTTGTATTCATTATGCATAAGAACCATCAAGATGGACCATTTCCCCCTCTAATCCGCATTGAGCATGTGCAGAGGAGCAGCTCTTGAGGCCCAGCAGCTTTATCAACAGTAACTCAATGTGCGAGAGATAATCCACTTAGAGAAGTGCTGAACTCCACTTCCTCTGCTTCTACACTTTCTGTGAGGCTAATGCTTGGCATGAATACACACTTTTTAAAAGCAACTGCACAAACTAAAAATATGACATATGATGTTTAATATAAATATTATGTTAATAATGAATCAATTAATTGTTTGAAATCCACAATCATGAACTTACTCCCTGATTGCATCCTCCTACTCTCATCTACATTCACGCAAGGTGCTTGACATCGCAAATGATGTTGTTGGCATCAACTACATTAGTAACATTTTTCAATTAACCAAGGTTTTCTCTTGTCAGGCCTGCTGGGTCACTGAAATGCTTCTTAACTAGTTTCCTCCTTATATGTCCAGTTGATTATGCTGTTTCTCTTCAGTCTCAGGACTGCGTGTGAAGCCGAGTCTGTGTGCGATGGTTATTCAGTCAACGCTCAGAAGCAGCCGTCGGCCGCAGGAAGCTACCAGCTCCAGTTCGCCATCCAGCAGCTGCAGCAGCAGAAGCTGCGATCCAGACAGCTGCTCGACCAGAGCCGTACACGCCACCAGGTAACACGACACTCACTGCAGATCATTTCACTCAAACACAATTAGTGTTTCTTTATTATTGAATCTATTAGTGTTTCTTTAGCATTGAACAGGGCTCCATAATAACTGCTCTGACTAGTAGATATGTACTTGCCCTGTGTGTAGTAATATTTTCACTGCCAGATAATTTTACTATGATGACATATTTACATACCATATTTTCTGGAAAATAAGTCGCACCGGGTCAAAATTGCATTACATTTCATTGTTGAGAGATAAAAAACATAAGTTACATCAGTGTATAAGCCACATTTTATTATTACATTCAGAAATAATGTAAAATGCCGGTAAGTAAAATAAAATATTTGCAGTATAAAGACTATAAGCGTGTGTTTTACTTCCCTTCACTCCATAAAAAATCCTTTAAATTTAATGGTATTCAGAACAGAACAGGAATGAAACATAATTCACATTCGTTAGAACCTTTTTTTTTATTAATGCCAAAACTAAATAAATTTATTTAAAGTGAAACAAACAGTGTGTGAACAGTTCAATATTTTTAAAAGTTTATGGTAAATGGTTAACACTCTACCTGAATGTTAATTTTTAGACACTTTTTTTTTTTTAAATAAAAAAATTAAATGAAGCTTATTTGAAAGTGAAAAGTGAAAGTGACACGTGAATGCCAAGTATGGTAACCCATACTCTGAATTTGTCCTCTGCATTTAACCCATCAAAGTTAGTGCACACACATTAGGAGCAGAGCAGTGAACACACACACACACACACTGCAAACCATGATACACACCCAGAGCAGTGGGCAGCCATTATGCTGTGGTGCCCAGGGAGCGATTGGGGGTTAGGTGCCTTGATCAAGGGCACCTCAGTAATTTCCTGCCAGTGCTGGAATTGAACCAGCAACCTTTGGGTTACCAGTCGGACTCGCTAAACATTAGGCCACGACTGCCCTCAGTCCTGCCCTATTTAAAAATTATTTGATTTCCTTGTAATAAATATTTAAGTTAATTTCACCTGAAACATTTCAATACTGTGCTTCTTTGCCAAGAAGAAGAATCTCTCTCTCACTGATTTTATTTCTGTTTTTTACACCAAACATTTCTGACTTCAAATTATCAGCATCTTTATTTTCAGTTGTGTTATATTTCTGTCATTAAGGTTCTTTTTCAGTTTGATGTTTTTGGCAATAAGGAACTAGATGATGCCTTTTACATCATTTGTATGATAGGTAAATACCACATTCACAAAGCAAGATACCTTACATTTAAACCCAATTATATTTGCTTCTGATTTACATTTACTATTATCATCACTTCAAAACAAACAAACAAAAAAAAATCCTCCAGTAAAAAATAAACTTTAAAAAAAAAAACATCCTGCATTATAGAAAAAAAATATTTAAATACATTTTCATATTTATTTATTTATTTACTCTGTATTGCCTCATGTTTTTGTTCTCTAATGTTGTCTTTTTTAAATGTAAATTTTGGAAAAAATAAATAAATTAAAAACTTGTGGAAATTCCCCAGTACACACTCTCTCATTCAGCACAAATCCAAGTTGTGTGAGTTTTGTGCATGTTTTTATTTTAAATATTGCTATTTAGGTTTAATTCAGTTTTAGTTTTAGTTAGTTTTAGTTTTTATTTATTTCCAAGTTAATAATTTTAGTGCTTCAACTTAAACTTATTTCAGTTTATTGTCAAGGCAGCATGTCTAAGTTTTTCAACTAATATCTATATTTCATTTTATTTCAGCTTTAAAAACTGAAACTCTCACACCGACCCTCTTGTTGAACCCTGTCCCATGAAAGTGTGCATGTCTCTGCTAAATGCTATAGTGTACTCCTAAAATTGACTTTCTTTTTTAGGAAAAAGTACCCAAAATATTCGATGACTCCTACGACTCTCATTATAATGTTCCAGTCTCTTCAGTAGAATTTAGTCTGTATGAAACACGATCTACTCATGTTTCCCTTTCAGCTGTGCATGTCACACTTACAGTACATCAGATCCTGTAAACATCGCGTCTTCTGACTTAGCATGACTGCATGCACATTTATAATGGTGTCGCAATTCAGCTACACTGATGTCACTGTTCTGTGTTGACGTTCATCTCCAATTAATGCAATTGGAGATTTGTTTTTCTTGGCACAAGTTGATTGTGTTCTGCAGGGGATTATGGGAAAACGATCCCCACCCCCTCAGACCTTTCTTAACGGAGATCTCCTCCTTCCTGGTACTGTGAAGCAATCAGCCCTCAGTCTCCAGAGGGCTTCATTAAAGCCACGGGACCCTCGGAGGAGGCGTCCATCATAGGCCCTAAACTCACAGTGCATTACAGTAAACGAATGAAATGGGCAGACGAGTGAAGAATGTGTGTTAGTGTGTGTGTGTGGTCATCTGTGTGTATGTTTGTACTGTTCATGAGTCAGTCCTGTATCAGTGGATACTCCCTAAACCTCCTCATGAAGCACTGCTCTTCTTTTGAGAATCGACCAAGCACACATTCAAACATGTTTTCATCGAAAATGTGCAATTCTTCCACACTGTAAAAAATCAGAATTTGAGAAAACGCAAAAACTTGAGGCAACAAGCAACTTGAAATCTCTGATAAGATGTTTACTGGTGTGAGGGCGGGGCAACCTGTCGCTCACATGAGATCCACCAATAGCAAACCACAATCATCCAATCAATTCCCCACAGACAAAATCAGCTTGCATTTTACATTAATATGAGAATTTATATTACATAATAGTGATGTAGAACGTTCTTACTTGTGTATGGCTTTGTTGCACAAACTAGCGGTTATATATCATTCTTTACACCATTCTTTTTTTTTTGGAAACAATTTTTACATAAAAATATAATCAAAACACTACATAGAGCTAAAATATCTATTATTTCTTAATAACAAATAGTTGTCATCATAACTCCCCATGTTTTGACCAAAAATACTAGTTATTCAAGATCATCATCAGTGAACTAAGCATGATCAACAACCTGTTAGTTGGACCTCAACACCAAACATGACATTGTAGATAGGTTGTAGTAAATAAACAAATCACATCACATATATCTCACATAAACAGTCCATACAGGGGAGCAGAACATGTAGACAAGTATATCAGACGTCATATTGCACAGCTAGAAAAGGTCACTATATTGCACAACTATTGCTCCATACACCATAAAACCAGCGATAAAAAACGATAATCAACAAAAACTAAGAATAAATAATATAAGACAGTAATTGATATTAACTAATCAATGCTAACCAGAAACAATCATAGACCTTTGTCTTTGCCATTAAAGATTCTTATTGTTATTGTTATTGTTATTAATATTAATATTGTTATTAGTTCTGTTAAAATGACAAATGTGCATTCATACATTTACATTCATATATGACTGATGTTAAGTATGTAGTTGTTTTGCTTTCAGATCATATCACATATAAATGTATGGTAATTCAAAAAGCAGTGCCATTTTACAAAGATAAGCTGATTTAATGGATATATATATATATATATATATATATATATATATATATATATATATATATATATATATATATATATATATATATATATACTCTTTTCATTTTTGGGTGAACTATAACTTTTTTTATTACTATGGAAATATGAAATTATTTTTTTTAATGAAATTATACTTTAAATAAGAAACTAAAACTGCCATTATGTGGCGGTAAATGTCTTAATGATCAAGTCATTGAGTCATTCATTAATTCATTCATTTTATTCAATCAAATGGCTGATTCATTCAGGAGTGAAGTAAATGGTTCTCTTTATGAATGGTCCATTGAATCTTTATGCTTGTTCGATTTGAAGCGGATCATCACCATCAGACCGATCGGTGTATGACATCACAGTACCGCGAGAGGGATTAGAGAGCAGACGGCTCCTTATGCTTTTGAATCGCTCTCGCGTTACTTTGATGTCATTCACCGATCGGTCTGTGCAGCACTGCTTCAAGTACAACAAGCCTAATGGTTCACCTGATTCGTTCAAAACGCGGATTCAGAAATGAAATGCTGCGCTGTGTTGCTCGGAGATGAAAAGTTCTGCTTTGTCTTTATATATTCGTTGGAAAAATTTAGCAAAACAGACAATACTGTGTCTAAAATAACACAATATTAACTTCTTATTTATTGAACGGTTGTATAAAATCAGTATCACATTTGCACTCGTGCTATTCTGGACAGAAAAACAGCACTCATGTGATATTGCGCTATTACTCGTGTGATATAGCTTAACTAACCTATATCATATGATGTAAATATGAGACAAAAACTCAAACTGGGGCATTTTTTGCCCCATATCTTGAATTTTAGGGTAATTCTAACTGCATTCTATAGGCTCCATCACACAGTGAGTTGTTGCCCTGCTTCTTATTCATCATCCATCAACTGTATGAAATGTCAGATGACCTACATAGGTCTGGGGCGGGGCAAGTGCGTTATTTTTCACCGTGATTAATTCATCTATATGTGTGTATGTATATATGTGTGTGTATGTGTGTGTATATATATATATACACACACACACACACACACACCGATCAGGCATAACATTATGACCATCTTCCTAATATTGTGTTGGTCCCCCTGACCCGTCGAGGCATGGACTCCACTAGACCCCTGAAGGTGTGCTGTGGTATCTGGACCAAGATGTTAGCAGCAGATCCTTTAAGTCCTGTAAGTTGCGAGGTGGGGCCTCCATGGATCGGACTTGTTTGTTCAGCACATCCCACAGATGCTCGATTGGATTGAGATCTGGGGAATTTGGAGGCCAAGTCAACACCTCAAACTCATTGTTGTGCTCCTCAAACCATTCCTGAACCATTTTTGCTTTGTGGCAGGAGCATTATCCTGCTGAAAGAGGCCACAGCCACCAGAGGATAGCGTTTCCATGAAAGGGTGTACATGGTCTGCAACAATGCTTAGGTAGGTGGTACGTGACCCAAGGTTTCCCAGCAGAACATTGCCCAAAGCATCACACAGCCTCCACCGGCTTGCCTTCTTCCCATAGTGCATCCTGGTGCCATGTGATCCCCAGGTAAGAGACGCACACACACCCGGCCATCCACGTGATGTAAAAGAAAACGTGATTCATCAGACCAGGCCACCTTCTTCCATTGCTCCGTGGTCCAGCTCTGATGCTCACGTGCCCACTGTTGGCTCTTTCGGCGGTGGACAGGGGTCAGCATGGGCACCCTGACTGGTCTGCGGCTATGCAGCCCCGTACGCAACAAACTGTGATGCACTGTGTATTCTGACACCTTTCTATCAGAACCAGCATTAACTTCTTGAGCAATTTGAGCTACAGTAGCTCGTCTGTTGGATCGGACCACACGGGCCAGCCTTCGCTCCCCACGTGCATCATTGAGCCTTGGCCGCCCATGACCCTGTCACCGGTTCTATCACCGGACTTTTGATAGATACTGACCACTGCAGACCGGGAACACCCCACAAGAGCTGCAGTTTTGGAGATGCTCTGACCCAGTCGTCTAGCCATCACAATTTGGCCCTTGTCAAACTCACTCAAATCCTTATTTTTCCTGCTTCTAACACATCAACTTTGAGGACAAAATGTTCACTTGCTGCCTAATATATTCACCCACTAACAGGTGCCGTGATGAAGAGATAATCAGTGTTATTCACTTCACCTGTCCGTGGTTATAATGTTATGCCTGATCGGGGTGTGTGTGTGTGTATATATATATATATATATATATATATATAAAGTGACAGCAGCCTAATAAACCAGTTGCTGTGATGTCTGTCATTAATGTTCATCAAAGAACAAAGGTAACAGACAAAATTGTGGCTTTAATAAGGATTAATCTATATTTAATTTATAATTTATGCAGTTAAGACTGTAAAGTATTTGATAACTTTATTCAATTTCTGTGTATTTCCTACCTGTTAGACAGGTAAATATGACATTTATTACAATGGGTTCATGTAAACAATGTTTTAAGTTCACTTAAATTTAAAGTTGTTATTTTTTTTTAAAACAATGTTGAAATTGATAGCTTTCAGTTGTACTGTAATGTTGAATGTCTGTAATTAATGTTTAAATAGAGACATCAGTAGCAGTTTTAGTATTAGTGAAACTGGCCTTCATTCATAAAAAGATGGCATTAAACAAATATTTAAAATATGCTGTTTTTAAGTTGTTTCTACATTAATTTGGAGAGTAACTGTGAAATTATTACAATATAAAAATATAAAAAAACTCCAATGTTTTAATCGCAGTTAATTACAGAAAAAATGTGCAATTAATTAGTTTTGTTTTTTTTTTTAAATGGATTGACGGCACTAGTTTTAACATGAACCCACAATTGCTTCTGCTTGTTGAGTTGATTTGCGATGGAATCAGTTCACAGAAGTTAGAAGAGTGAGAGTGGAGATGGAAAGCAAGCAGGCACAGTGCTGTGATTGCAGAGCATGTTATTGGGTCGTTGTGTTCTGTATTGGGTTCAGACTCTACGGCTCCTCTGACGTTTGGCCCACGGCCACCTGGCAGCATTAGAAAGGTGCCCTTTCCTGGCCCACAACTCAGAACCGCCAACCGGTGCGTCCCGTCCACTCATTCATCAAACGCCAGAGGACTGAGACGGAAAGAATGCTTTCTCGTCCCCTCTCGAATCAATGAACGGTAGCCATTAAATCGCATTTCAGCATGGAAAATATGTTTACCGAGTCCAAGCGCTCACTCAGATGAAAACTTGTCTAAACAAGAATGAAATGTGAAGAATTCCTGTGTTTTGGTATGTCCGATTATAAAGTATTTAGTGGCTGTTATGATAAGCTGTGTCATTTCTTTCTTCCATGTGAGTGAATGAACTGGCTTTTGGAGGCTGTTGTGCTTGACCTCAAATGACTTGACGGAAAAATGCTGCTTTTAATAAAGACTGAGATAAGGTCGTTCCTTCACAGGACTGTTCAACACAGTCACTTTATTCCAAGACTCAAACTCTGCTGGAAGATCTCATTGAAACCTGAAATAGACAGCTGGAGCATTTTTCAGATCCAAGCAAACATTATAATGGTTAACAAAGAAGAAATATTTCAGATTCTGCAGTCTGTCTAAGAGAATAATCAAATACACACTAAAGTTGGGAATCATTAAGAGTCTTTAAAGTTGTTGAAAGATTTCATTTATTGCATTTGTTTTCTATTTTCTATCAACAGTTTTCTATTTGAGTATATTTTAAAAATTTCTTTAGTGTCATATGATCCTTCAGAAATGGACTTTTACACTCTTCAGGGGAAATCGACCAACTATATGCTTAAAGTTTATGCTGCTTATTAAACTGGGATACAAGAAAGTATTTTAACCCCAACATAATTCCAGACATCACTTTTAGATTAGATTGCAAAAGCATTTTATTTCCAGTAGTGCGTCAGACTTCAGGAACCCACAGTATGAACGAATGTACCAGGGACACGTGGACTAACTCTTCTCTTTATTTGTGATTTAGGCCGTTCTGGCATCACACACCCTCATGCCTGCTGCATCAGCACGACCTCACGCTCCCAGCAGCCCCCTGAACCAGCCGTTCAGACGCACCCTGAGTCAGGCGGGCAGCGCAGGCGTCCTCACACTCACCCCAAAACCTCCCAGCAGCACACCCAGAGACGGACGCATACGGAAGACTGTCGCCCACTCTCTCCACAAGTAAGACCTGAGGGTGTTTATCTTTCTGAAGTTGGGTCTGCACCAGCAGTCTACATCTGAATATGCTTGAAACAGAGTCCCTGTGGGTCCTTGAAAACTCTTAAAATGTCTTAAATTCAGTTTGATCAAATTTAAGGTCATACAAAGTCTTAAACCCCAGTATACTCACAGCAAAGTTCTTTTAGTTCTTTGTTGGGAGTTTTTTGTTAGTTCTCAATGGGAGTTCAGAGGTGTTTACCAGCTGGAAGCTTCAATTTGACAAGCTGTTTCGAACTCCTGAAATCCCAAACTCCAAACGAACTTCGTTTTGGCCTGATTTTGTTCAAAATTGTCACACCAGTTCATTCTTCAATTTCACTTGAAGTATATCGGGGCCTTAAAATATCTTCAAAAAACAGGAATGGCGATATGGCCTTATGTGATTATTAAACTTCAAATGGCTATGATTTAAATAAATAAATACAAGCGCTGGAGGGTCAGAGTGAAAATGCATTGCTGTTGCATGTTTGTGCTTGTATTTCAGGCTTGTTTCTGATTAAAAGTCCCGCATTATGCATACAATCTTTTTTTCTGGATATTATTGGTATTTTGGCGACACAATAAACTGTATCTGGCATTTAATTCAATGTAAACTCTTGTGGTTTCCCTCAAGAAGGAATGACAGAACACATTCAATATATGGATTTATATATTATATTATAATATATAAATATATTGCTATTAGTATTGGTAATACTAGCCTTGATAGTACCTTATAAAATATGCCATTAAACATTATTTAAAATGTACTTTCTTTTTCTCACACATTAATTTGGGGATTAAATTATGATTACCTATTTTAATGTCAGGTGCAATTAATCATAGAAACTGTGCAATGAATTACAGTACCGTACAAAAGTCTGTAAATTAAATGAAAAATATAGTAAAAACAGTAATATTGTGAAATATTTTTACAATGTAAAACAGCTGTTTTCTATGTGAATATATAGTAAAGTGTAATTTATTCCTGTGATCAAAGCTGAATTTTCAGCATCATTACTCCAGTCTTCAGTGTCACATGATCCTTCAGAAATCATTCTAATATGATGATTTGATGCTCAAGAAACATTTCTCATTATTATCAATGTTGACAACATTTTCATATTTTTTACACAGTCCTAGAGTGAAAGCTACCTTTACTATAATGAACACTTCAACACAGTGATCATTCTTATTAGTTAACTGCTTTATATACACATGACTGGGCGTGATCAGTGATGTGTTCAGTGCTGTTGGCTTTTACATTCCTGTCAGTGTTTATGGTTTAATCTGAACAGTTTTCTGGTCATCTGTGAAATCTCACTAATTGTAACACAGAGATGTTTGACCGTTCACCGACATCCAAAATCTTGTTAGTGTGCTTCTCGTCCACTGCTGCTTTGAATTTTAAGACAAAATAAAAACTATTCAGCATGTTTAGAGTTTATAAATGAACAAAAGCAAATATGTAGTATTTGTTTCTAGAGTGTTTTCCACACTATTCATGTGTTCAGTCTTCAGCTGAGGTTTGCATCAGTGATTGTTCTGTAGAAGAACATTAAGAATGTTCATTCCATTTGCATTAATTGTCAACATCAACACACACACACACACACACACACACACACACAAAGCCTGTGGCTTTTGCCTATTAAGTAAACAGTGCGGTTGGGCGGCTGGGCCGTGTGTATGCGTGCTGTGGAAATCTGATTTTGTTTTGAGATTTGCAGACAGAACGGTGGGAGGTGTGTGCGGTGCTCGGACCACAGAAAGAGAGCCCCACTGCTCTTGTTTCCCACGATGCACTGCAGCCTAGTTACTGCACATTTGGCCCAATTACAGAACATTAGCAAGCTCTGAGAAATCAGCGGACGCTTCACTAAAAGCATATGGCCCACCATGGTGGGGTCGTCTCCGTCGTAAATGGCTGATTGATGTGGTGGAGGGATGCAAATAGTTTTTCTCCGCTTGATTTTGCAAAAAATTACCCTAATGTTTCCAGTCATTAAAACGTATAAGGCCGGAAGGTGCAAGTACAGATTAAACTGCAGGCACCACAGGCTGGGCAATATAGCTAAAAGATATAAATGAAGTTTGTTCGATTTTAGAATATGAAGCAATTGATTTATAATATTCAAAATGAGAAACTCTTGGACACTTTCTAGTTGTCAGACTTTGTGGAACATGTTCATATGTTAATGTGATGAATTATGCCGGTGGTGATTCTGCTACGACACCTGTGACTGACTTCATACATCTATAAAAATTACCTCTTGTCTTAGACCACTTGAATAAAATAATTGAAAAAGTGTCTCAGAAAATTAAAGTTAGTTCTGAGAACAGCTCCAGCATCATTTGTTTGCAGATGCCACTTGTTTTTATATTTTGTATTTAATGCAATTCAGACATTTTCGGTTTATTGCCTCTGTTATATTTTAGTAATTATCATAAATTAGGTATCATTCAAAACCTTGATTATGATTTCACTTTTTTAACTTTAGTTAGTGTGTAATGTTGATGTTTGAGCATAAACAACATCTGCAAAGTTACGACACTCAAAGTTCAATGCAAAGGGAGATATTTTCTTTTACAGAAATCACTTTTTAAGGACTACAACAAACGGCTGGTAGGGACTACAACATCACAACATCACAAACCCTAAAATTTACATAAACCCCGCCCCCGAGAACACGCAACAAAGGGGGTGAGGCCATGTTGGGCTGCTTTAGAGAAGAGGAAGAGTTGTTGTAGTAGAGTGTTGTTGCCATCATTTTACGCCGGACTGCTTCACAAACGAGGGTCAATTCAACGCTGGATTTGCATAAAAGATTAACATGACGGCACATGCTAGTGGATGAGTTGAATCAACTCCACAGCAACTACATAAATCTATCCACTAACCATTCAGAAACGTCCAGTTTCATTCTAAAAGTTGTAACTTCTTCCTGAGTCTCTCCATCAGTGTCGACTCCGGTTTGAACAATGTAAGGCTGAACACCGTTACTGACAATCCTCATTTTGGCTGCGTGAGATTCTCCAGCTTTGTTGTTGTTGAGCGACCGAAGCGCGAGCTGTTAAAGCTCCGCCCTCTTCTGGAAAGGGGGCCGGGAGCAGCAGCTCATTTGCATTTAAAGGGACACACACAAAAACGCGTGTTTTTGCTCACACCCAAATAGGGGCAATTTTGACAAGCTATAATAAATGATCTGTGGTTTAATTTCACAGAATGATCTGCAGATTCATTTCGGCATTGATAGTGTTGACATAGAAACTCATAATCCCGAGTCTGAGGACGTGAACAGCTCCGGGTAGAACGGTAGCCATTTTGTAATTACAGTTGCAACATGGCGTGAACGCAGCATAAGCTCGTTGTTTTGGTTCAGGAGGAACTGTAAAAGTGGCTTCTTTTTGTTTGCGGGGCTCGGTGATGCCTACAATACCTTTAAATGAACACAATGAAGAATGATATTTAATCTTTTTTTGAATCGGTTCATTGAAACAAGTAGTTTGAGTGAAACTAATTCACAGAAATGAATCAAACTTACCACAACATGTCAGTCCAAATGCTTTCATGCTCAGAGTCACGAGACAAGGAAAGATCATGAACGGTGTATTTAGTAGGGTTTTGTATGTGAGTGTAAGCTTTTAAAGGAATAGTTCACCCAAAAATTAACATTTTGTCATCATTTTCTCACTCTCATTTATATGAATTTCTTCCCTCCAGGAAGGAGATGTTAGGCAGTGTCTGAGCTGCTTTTCCACATGATGAAATTGATTTGTATCAGAGTTGAAGGAGGACAGACACACATTTCAAATCAAATAAATAAAGTTTGCTTCAGTGTAGCACATCAAGTTAAAATCAGCACAAAGATCATGACAAAAACACTAACAGTATTTTAAATTTATTAACAAAAAAAAAAAAAAATGACCACAATTCAGACACTGCAACAAAAGTGGACTGTGATTTATACTTCCAACCTCAAAAAAATGGCACTTTCCTTATTACTTTTGTTGCTGTATGGAAAAGAGAGCTTGGACACCTCTGAAGAAATGATGATAACTTCATCTAAAGATCTTTCCGTTGGAAAGATCGTTCTGTGTCCAGAGAGGATGGTCATGTGAGGATCAGGAAGATTTCATCACTCTTTTTGGGATATACAGAGAGACAGTCTTGAGTAAATGATACTGCTTGGAAAGGCGCATGTGGGAGCGGCAGGAAATGGAGGTAATTCCTGAAAGGGTGAATTAAGCGAGAGCTGAAAGAGCAGGAGAGACATTAGAGAGATATGAGAGACTGCTGAAGACAGAGGAGGGTTATGCAGAGTTAAAAGGGGGGGCGGCTGCAGTGTTTGCTCGTGGCCCGTGCCGTGTTTACCCTCTCCGTGTGGAATTCCAGAGCCCCTCACTCTCTCCGCCGCGCTGCATTTTTGTGGTTGGCCTGTGTGACATGGGAAAGTGTGGGAAAAACGGAAGCCCGAAAAGCAAAAATTCACGAATGGAAACACTGAACTGACAAAAGAATGGAAGAGAAACGGCAAATAAGAGACAGGTGAAGACGCAAGAGAAGTGGAGGAGGAGTTGGATTGGAAGGGGGCTAAGACACAGGGATTAAAGTTCTCCATTGCTACCAGTGTTATTTTTGTATCAATGAGATACTATTATAGGTTTTATTATTAGTTTAAATTAATTTAAATATTAAATATTAGTTTAATTTAATTTTTTTTTTTTTTTTTTTTTTTTTTTTTTCAGTTTTAGTTATTTTAGTACATCAAGTTAAATGAAATGAAATGAGAGATACTGCCTTGGAAACTAGCTTAAATAAAATGCTTTATTATTTTCACTCATTTTTATATTTTATTTCAGTTACATTTATTTTATTTCAAGTAACTAAAACGTTTTAGTTTCAGTTAACTATTATAACCCTGGTTGCAGATTTCCATCAGTAGGATTTCAGTGAGGTCATGCATGGTATCAGTGCAGATCGGAAATTAAAGTGGGTTTGCACCAAAAATGCCACCAACATGAACAAAAATGCCCCCCAAATTCAAGATATGGGGGCAAAAAAAGCCCCTGTACAATTAAACGTAATCTATTATGACTTTGTAAAGTTAAAAGTTGAAAATAAATGAAAAGTGTTGATCACAGCATTACAGTTAGATCTGCTCATGTTGCATCAAACATTTCTTTTTACGTGTTGTTTTTTTGCAGCAATGAGCATTATAACCAATCACACGTTTCCGATCAGAGGCCCTAGGTTAATTTTAGATTTCCACAGAAAACACATGGAGATTGTTTCTGTCAGGTTTGGGTGAAGGGATGAGGCAAGGGCAATGGGCTGTTTTATTTAAAACTAAACAAAAACAAACAAAAACTCTGAAAACTCTGGATCCAAAACACATCAGCTGGGTAGAGCAGAACAAGGCACGACAAGGCAGGGAGCAGGACATGACAGGAACACTGATTGGTTGACAATGAACTGGCAAAGGACAGAGAACACAGGGAGAATAATTAGGGGAGCAAACAAGGAGGGTAATGAGGGAGAGCAGGTGGGGCAACTGAACCAATAATCAGGTAACAAGTAGGGCGGGGTTAAGAAATAGAGAGCGGAGCGATTGGCCGCTCCCTGGAAAAAAGCAGTCCCTTTCATTCCTGGGGTTCTCGCCTGATAAACGGGCGGAGCCGCCTTCCTGTGGGAGGCTCGACGCTGCGGCCGGGATGAGGGCTCAGGCTGCGACGGAGCTGGTGGGGCGGATGCCCTCATTGACAGACGAGGTGTGTGCCCTCGCGGCCTGAAGGTGGCACTAGAGTCACGCTGGGGCAAGATGTGTTTGACATCCTCCATCTGCTTCTTGACTGCCGAGAACTTCTGGGCAAAGGGGCGAGAAAGTGAACTTTGTCAGCGTCCCTCATCTCAGCAAGGATAAGCCAGAGATGGCTTTCCTGGACCGCCATGGAGGACATCGCCTGACCGAGAGACTGTGCCATGACTTTAGTCGCTCTGAGAGTGAAATCAGTCACCGAGCACAGTTCTTGCATCAATCCCGGCTCAGAACTACCTTCTTGCAGATCTTTAAGTGCATTTGCCTGATGGACCTGCAGGATGGCCATGGCATGCAAGGTGTAGGCAGCCTGTCCAGCGGCACTGTAAGCCTTCGCCACTAGGGATGAAGTAAACTTGCAGGCCCTGGTTGGAAAACAGGGACTATTCCTCCAGTTTGCAGTGTTTTGCGGGCATAAATGCACTGCAGTCGCACTCTCCACCTGGGGAACCTCCACGTATCCCTTGGCTGCCCCACCATTAAGGGTAGTAAGGGTGAATGAACCCACAAACTGAGACTGGGCAGTGAAAGGTGCCTTCCATGATTTCGTGAGTTCATCATGCACTTCCGAGAAGAAAGACACTGGGGCGGGAGTCGCGGTCTGACCCCAGATTCCAATCATCCAACCGCTCAGGACAGGGTGGAGGATTCCACTCTAATCCATTGCCCACGGCGGCCCGGGCAAGCATGGTTGCCAACTCGGCATCGAACTCAGACTGGGCCGCCACACCTGAGGGTGGGAACCCAGTCGAGTCTTCAGCATCAGAAGACAAATGTCCATCCCCCGATGCTGTTATGGACACTTTGTCCTCATCTGGAGCCCCGAATGAGAACTCATACGCATCCTGAGACACAACGTCGAACTCATCCAGAAGCTCCACCGGGCGCAACATGCGTGACGAGGAATGGGAGGTCCATGGAACTCACCCGGCAGAAACATCCCTGTTGTTGCCCTCATATCACCCTCAGCACTAACCGACACAGCCTTGTGGAGACCAGAAGGACCAGCGTGGGAGCGTCTGAGGTGACTCCCTCTTTTATCAGAAAGGAGAGTTGCGAACGCAAAGTTCTCAGTGAGGACATGACCCATCCACAAAAGCTGTCTGTGTGCTTACGACCCAGACACATGAGACAAAGATCGTGACCGTCCGAGGCAGACAAGTATCTCCCGCAACCAGAAACACATAAGCGGAAAGTCATCTTTAAAAAGACTCTCTTGCTGATGTATTGCTCTTTTAGAGGAAAACTGCTGAAGCGCCCAGGTGAAACTCTCACAACACTTACCTGTGTGTGGGGTGGAGAGACCACTGCAATGCACCGTAGATTCCCAGAAAAGGTTTTCAAAGAGGTGAATCCCATCCCAAAGAGGTGAGTGCATCCCCTCGGCTCCGAAGAACAAATCTGAATGAGTGGAGTGCACGCATCCTCCCTTATACCCATATGTCTGGGGGGGTAGGGCATGCAAATTATGCTCTATTCAAATTCTACTTTTCTGAAGTATCAGGGGTGTTTGGGGGTCATAAGAGTGACCCCCAGTGTGAGCATTTGACACCACTTCGAAGTGACTGACAGATAGGCAACTAACAATGAACAGCTGTATTTTAACAGTGATGAATAAACACTGTAACAAATGTATGTTAACTTGTTGTAAAGTGTTACCATTCTTCTGAATATTATTAGTGAATAACTTAAATTAGTGAATATCTTAAATGTCAGTCTGTTCTTCATAGAAATGTCATATGACTTCAGTGAAAAGTCTTGAAAAAGAATTGGTGTAGGATTTACTTTGAAACAATTTTCACTCAGAAATTGCTAGTAAGTTTCACAAATAAGTACAAAGAAATGGCAAGTAGCATTGCATTAAATGTGAAATTTTAAAGTAGAGAGACTAAAATAATCTGTTTTTAAATCTTTGAAAATAATTTTTACAGTGTATAGCACATGATTCATATGGACTCTTGTGACAATCTTAAGATCTCCTTTTGTGTTTCACAGAAAAAAAAGAAAATAATAAGGGTTTATTTAAAGACTAAATGGATTTGGCCTTGTAAAGACTAGCAAAATCGTAATTTACAGCCTTGATTTAATAAGTTCCACGCCTACAGTTGCATGCTAGTTCTGGCAAGCGTCCCGCTGACATCTGACCGACCAGCACTAATAGTCTTAAACTTCAGTCACCAATAAAGCACTGAAGTGTCATTTCCTGTACAGAGAGATCTTACGTATAATTTAGAGTGTTTCTATCTGTGCCGGTCCAAGGTTGAGCAGCCAAATGAAAGGACAACTTTGTGCACCCTACAAGGCAGCACTGTGCGCCCTCATTAGTGCGCTAATGCGGCCCTGGCGAGCTCCCGTTCTGCTTCTCGAGCTTAATACTAGCTCAGCTTTATTTATTGTTCCCAAAAAATGCTTAGCGGATTTAACGTGCAAAGTTACAGGCATGTTGGGCCCTGTTCCTGCCTCAGATAATTGCATTCGCTCTCACTGGCCAAGCCTTCTTTGAGAGAGGCCACATTATTCCTGCCATTAATTGTCAGGGAGCGGCGTGATGAGGGAGGTCAATTAGGGATATTGAACTCAATACTTACGACTCAAAAGGCAAAGAAAGAGAAGAATTATGCCATTCTGTGAAGCACAGATATAATCACTGTCTGATGTTATGTATGCTGGCTAAACCATTTCTTAATACATTTAATCTAGTGTATAATATTGTGTATTGTGTGTATTTGAACTGCTTTCACCTTAACCCTATGAAGCTACTGTATCATATTTGATACACAAATTTCTAAGCCTCTAAATGCTCAACATAAACTTTGCTGATAAACCTGGCGCACACAATCTACTACATGCTTTCTGTCGTCTGATGGTTTAGAATTTTTTAGCAAGTAAAAGGTCTTTTAGACCCTGTTTACACCTGGTATTAAGATGCGTTTTGGTCCATCAGATCACAAGTGGATGGCATGTAGGTGTAAACGGGGTCTAAAACGTTTTGAGCTTGTCCACTTTCGACAACTTTCAGAGGTAGTTGAAAATGCACGCGACCGGATTGCTTTCGAAGTGTAGACGCTCCTGTGCTCGAATGCGTTCGAATAGCCACAAAGGACCGCCTATTCTCTGCCTACTGACCTAATGCGTAAACATTATAGGAAGCGCTCTAGCCAGACGGGATTTATTCTTTGTCGGCTAAAGACCCAAGTTTGGTTTGAAGACAAAAAGCGTACCAAGCACGATGTTCTCTCACCATTCCTGATTTCTAACACACACTCACAGTGTTTGGCCAGTCTTGCGGCTGTCAGAGCAGAAACAAAAGCTGCTGCTCTCCATATGTTTTTTTCTCTCACCTTTGGTGCATTCATATGTAAAAGGAATCTCCTCCATGCTCTTGAGACTGTGCTGGGAGACACAGCAAACCTTCTGGCAATGGCACGTATTGATGTGCCATCCTGGAGGAGTTGGACTGCCTGTGCAACCTCTGTAGGGTCCAGGTATCGCCTCATGCTCCCAGTAGTGACACTGACCCTAGCCAAATAAAAAACTAGTGAAAAACAGTCAGAAAAGATGAGTAGGGAAAAAAATGTTAGTGGCCTCCACCTGTAAAACCATTCCTGTTTTGGGGTCATCTCATTGTTGACCATCTAGTGCACCTTATGTTAATTTCATTAACACCAAAGCAGCTGAAACTTAACTGACCAGATCAATATCCCAGGAGTTTAACTGACTTGATGCTATTCTCTGGTTAAAAAGTGTTCCTTTAATTTTTTTGAGCAGTGTGTATATGTGTGTGTGTGTGTGTGTATATATTTATATATATATGAGCACTGTGTTTGTTCATCGACATTTGTCCAGTGTAGAATCTAAAAAAAGCAAAAGCAGTTTAACAGCATTCAATCAAAATAAGACACTTTAGAGTCTTAAAGCAGGAGGGATGATATCTGATGTTTTGTCTGTCCACAGGAAAGCATTATTTGAGACTCCAGTCGGTCACAGCAGCACCAGTGGACATCATGTGGTGTATGAGACCATGTGCGCAAGGACAGGTGAGGAAACACACACACACACACACACACAGATCCTTGTTGTTGATCATGTGTGCACTGGCTGGCAGGTTTAGCACTGTGTGCACTGATCTTCAGACACATGAAAAACTGTATCCTAACCAGATGTGACACAAATATGACACAAAATCAATCAAAAATCACCATCCAATCAGAAGCATGTGTGGGCGGAGTCTCTCTGCAAGCACACTGCACTCGCAACAAAATAGATAAGTACATAATCAAATTCATTTTAACATTATTAAAAATACATACTGAGTGTCTTGATCATTGTCATAAAATAGACTTCGTTTACATTGAGTTCACAGTTTGAACGTTCTTGTTTCCTTTAATTTATTTTCAAGATCTGAGGTGAATTATCCATTGTCGCATAAGGTCTCTCAAAATATTCAAACTCGCATTAGATGCTTTCAACATTAAATAAAGCACAAAATCAGTACCTGAGATTCTCATTGTCATACTTTGTATGTTGTTGCTCCAGTTTCTAAAATACTTTCGTCGTGTATCGCCGTTGCAGCTGGTTAGGACAAAAACTCTAATTAACATAGAAAAGACGCCTTTTAACGAGTGTTGTGGCATCACATTGTGTCGTGTCTGGTTAGGACACGGTGTAAGTTGAATGTTGGGGCTCATGCCAGTTCAGCCTCTGGTATTTTAATGAGGACCCCTGGCAGCGGGTTCGAGGCCGGTTTGCCGATGCTGGCAGCTGTTCATAGTGACCATTCCAGCATGAGGTTTGTTACGTGTCACTGAGATCGTCTAGTGTTAGTGAACAGACCTGTGTGAACATGAGCCGACTGTCTGATCCACTGACAGCTGCTGATATTGAAAAACAAACAAATGCTAATTCTAACAGTGCCATGGCAGCTTATACTGTCGTATGAAGCTCCTGTCATGCACCATACATTATTCATGCAGAGGTGAGATTTGGTGCGTAGAAGCTTTATGTTTTCTTATGCTGATATCAGGCGTTTGATGGGCTGGATGTGAATTATTAAAGCTTAAACACACATTCTGAGTATCATTCAGAAGAGCTGAAGTGACCACTGTGTGAAAGTTTTTAGGTTCAGTAAGATTTTGTAATGTTTTTGAAAGAGTCTCTTTTGCTCACCAAAGCTTCTTTTATTTGATATATATATAATTTATATGCTATCGTTTGACTTGACAACCTGTAAAACACCATTGCGTGTAAGCGTGTCCTTCGGTGCGGTTCAACAGACTCTGTCCATCAATAACTGCAGCTCCATCTGCAGGGAAGTGCTTGTGAATTTCACAGATGCTCTTCTTCCATTGTTCGCTGGACAAGAGGCTGAGAGGCGCTTGGCAGCTGGGAAAGAGAGCTGTAAGAGGACTGAGAGCGGTTGGTGTTGTTTTAGCGTGGATGAGAGCGGCCGGCTCTGATGGGCTGTGAGAGGGAGTTAGCGCTGATCCATACGGCCGCATTCTCTGGGATCAGCCGTCAATACGCATCAGCGTCGCCTCCTCTCATCCCGTTCAGCCGCTCGCCCATTAGCGGTAAACAGCCCTCCATTATTGTGATGTTTTTCCTTTTCTTTGTTTTCACTTGACCTCGTCTCACCAGACTTCACACTCACACACATTTGAGCCAAACGCTTTCAAACTGGTTTTCACTCCAAGAATGTTCTCTTCATTTTTAGCCTTTGGCTCAATATTGGCTCAAAGTCAAAAAGATGAAGAGTTTGTGTCTGATGTGTATGATTGCATATGAGTGAATCTCAGGAACACTAGGGCACATTCACCACAAAATCAGAAGAAAATAAATCATTGACATGGATGTAATACAATTTATTTTTTTTATTTTTTTTACTGTAAGACAGTAATTTTGTTTATTTAAATCAAGATTAAAGGCACTACTCTATCATGATAATGGCAGTATATATAAGTAAAACAATATTTAGATTTTTTTGTTTTTAAAATAAAAACATGCATCTCTTCTGTTCACCAAGACTGCATTTATTTGATCAAAAATACAGCAAAAACAAAAATATTGTGAAACATTATTTTAATTTAAAATTTTCTATGTGAATATATAGTACAATGTAATTCATTCCTGTGATCAAAGCTGAACTTTCAATAATATTTCTAATAATATTCCACTATTTTAACTAGTTTTGATCAAATAAATGCAGCCTTGGTGAACAGAAGAGACTTCTTTCAAAAACATCAAAAAATTGTACTTATTCCAAACGGCAGGAACATGTATCTGACAGTGAAAACATCAGTCAGGGACACACAGAGACAGCAGCATTAAAGAGAGGAACATGTTTTTCCCTCTTCACTCCAGCGTGTTTTTGAGCGCGAAACAGCGGCTTCCAGCAGTCGAGTCACTGGATTGGAAGCCGGGCGTGATGTTTTCGTTCTCCTGTGCCTTAAGGCCACAGGGTGTAAAAGAGCACCAAAATAAACAGTGTGTGGAGAGGGAATGAAAGGGAATAGTGTTCAGCAGCTCTGGGAATGTCTTTGCCCCGGTCGGATCAGTGCAGCGGCTGGACGCTCGCCGTGAGAGAGCGCTGCTCTTATCAAACCATTCATGCAGCCCTCGGCTTCTGTGAGAAAATGAGCTGCAGAATATTCAGTTTCATTTGAATCTTGATGTTATTTCAGGATCTTATAGTTTGAATTGTATTTCACACTTGTCATTTCAGGAATCACTCATTTTGCACCCAATACAATTTGGTCTTATTGTGAGTCATTCATCAGTGCATGTTATTCCAATATAAATGTTTGTCTTCATAACCGTAACTTGTTCCACCTCTGAAATGCCTTTCTTTGTCACCTAACAGCATCAGTGGCTCTTGTTTTCTTGTTTCAATTTCATATAGAGACTCTTTCACCATGCAGTCGATTCCTCGTGGAGTCCTGTCCTACATTATTTCTTCATTGAATATCTCTTTTTATGTCATGTTATGTGAGTAGAATGGGTTGTGAACTTCAAGGCCCATTATCTGAGTAAACCTTTTTTTACACAGCTAATGGAATATCCCTGTAATCAACAGATTAAATAATTAATCAACAATTATAATAATCATTATTATAATATTAATGGCAATAATTGACAATAATGATTGAAATGGGTATGAGGTGTGGCCAAGCTTCAGGCATATGCTTTCACTGCCAAAAAGCAGAAAAAGTGAGAAGTACTCTAGAGACTTTTGCACAAGAATTGTACTTTTTGTGTTTTAAGTGTTTAGAGGTTCACTTAAAGGATTAGTTTAGTTCAGAATTAAAATTCCCTGATAATTTACTCACCCCCATGTCATCCAAGATGTTCATGTCTTTCTTTCTTCAGTGGAAAAGAAATGAAGGTTTGTGAGGAAAACATTCCAGGATTTTTCTCCATATAGTGGACTTCACTGGGGTCCAACGGGTTGAAGGTCCAAATGTCAGTTTCAGTGCAGCTTCAAAGAGCTCTACATGATCCCAGACGAGGAATAAGGATCTTATCTAGAGAAACCATCGGACATTTTCTAAAAAAATAAAAAATTCTATACTTTTTAACCACAAATGCTCATCTTGCACTGCTCTGCGATGCGCATTACGTAATCACGTTGGAAAGGTCACGCGTGACGTAGGCGGAAGTACCAATCCAGTGTTTACAAAGTGAACGTGCAAAGACTAAGTCAAACGGCCTTTACAAAAAAAGGTAAAACAACAATGTCAGACGATTTTGAAGTTGGAGGAGAAAATGAGATGGAGTTTTTCACCCTACCGCGGTACTTCCGCCTACGTCACACGTGACCTTTCCAACGTGATTACGTAATGCGCATCGCAGAGTAGTGCAAGACAAGCATTTGTGGTTAAAAAGTATATAATTTTTTATTTTTTTTTAGAAAATGACCGATGGTTTCTCTAGATAAGACCCTTATTCCTCGTCTGGGATCATGTAGAGCTCTTTGAAGCTGCACTGAAACTGACATTTGGACCTTCAACCCGTTGAACCCCAGTGAAGTCCACTATATGGAGAAAAATCCTGGAATGTTTTCCTCAAAAACCTTCATTTCTTTTCCACTGAAGAAAGTAAATTGAGTAAAAAGTGAGTAAATTATCAGGAAATTTGAATTCTGAAGTGAACTAATCCTTTAAACTTTTTTTTTTTGCTTTTACAAGATTAAAAAAACAAACATATGTGCTGAAAAGTGATAGATGGTTGATTATTTGTATGACTAAAAAGTATCAAGCATAGCTTTGATATTATGCAAAGTGGCAACAGAAAAGCTTCTTCTAAAACATCTTTCATTAAAATGCTATTGGCCTCAAGTATTTAAATAAAGTGATTTGGTGAAGGTTTTTTTTAATCACTGGAATATATCCTGGTGCATGTAAACATGCAATTTCATTGACTCTATTTGTGTTTTACTCATTTAGTATGTAGCTCAAAAACAGACTGGAGTTTAATTACAGGTCATATGTGTGCATGTTGATTCATTGTGCTGTCATGTGTTCACAGGTCTGTCGGTGTACAGTAAACTCTTCCACACTCAGGGCTCCAAGAACAGATGAATGAGGCCAAAGGTCAACCGTACCAATCAGCTGCTCTCTGGGATATGTTACACACGTCCTCTTCTACACCCTCCGGCTGCTCAGAACATGGGCATGAAGAGTTCAGCTCTCGACTTCACCCATGTCTCTCTTTATGCTGTCTTCTGATAATCAATATTTCCTCCTAGCCGGCCTTGTGTGTGTGTTTTTGAGTGTGTGAAATCCTTGCATCGATTGGATCTCTTCCAAAGCCTGAAGGTTTTTTTCCGAAGGCGTTCTGTCCCATATGTGCAGTTGTCCAGGCTTCATTTTCACCCCGCAACTGATGCCATGTGACGGACAGCTCACGACAGCTGCTGCACGAGCACACAAACACACGGCAACAACAGACCTCGAGCTCATGAACGTGTCCATCATATTTATCCATGTTTACATGTACATATAGAAGATCTCAACGTCCATCACCGCTCGCTAATGATCTCTAATGACTTCTGTTGAAGTGCCTCATTCAGGTGTGATGAACCACATGTCCAGGTAAAGTTACAATCTCTGTTGTTACAAATTACAATCAAATGTTACAAATTACAATCTCTTTTTAACATACAATGACTGTTTTTGACCAATGCCCTGGTAATACTTGATTCACCATGATCAGCACGTGTGCTGATGGGATGACATTGTGTTTTCAGGTTGATTTTAGTTTAATGCCTCACTTTTATTACCTGGCCAAACATGAATAAATGACAGCGCCTCATTCATGCAACGGGAATGGAACAAATTTCTTACATAAATCTTCACTTTGAGTTGATGTAAACAGTTCACACAAATTAATTTAGTGTTTCATGAATGAGGCCGATGATGCAACGTACAGGATTTGCTGTTTTAATGTTTTAGTTTGTACAGTATTTGTATTGCATTTTCTCTCCTGAATTTACTTGAATTTGCTCTCCTGACAAATTATTTGTCATGCTAACATGCTACAGTACCTTTCTAGCGTTCAGTTGTACCAGTAAACTGGAAGAAATGTCAGTTGCTTTTTGTGATATTTTTGTTTTAAGAAAAAAGTTTCAAAAATAATGTGTGGTCACCTTTTTTAATCGCCAAGAAGAATTCATGACAAACTTCAGACTTCATCAACGGCTCTTTTTGTCCAAGACTGTTTAATTAAAAAAAAGTGTTTTCAAGAGTAATAGCAGTAAAAACATTAGCAGTTTGTGATCTAAAAGTTCATGTGTCGGCATACGTCAGCTTCATTGAAGAACTAAAACTTCTGCCGTGTGACAGAGGTAAACCTAACCCAGTCAAAATATTTCTTTCCAGCATGTTTGTATTAACATTATCAGTAACACCGTCACGTTAGACAAACAGTGTGGATTACTGTGGTACACACTAAAACGTTCAGTCTGGGAAATGGCGTGCTCGAATGACTTACGTTGGAACATCGTTATACAAAAAGGCTCTCGTTAAGCCATCAGTCAATCCAGCACGTGTGAATCCGCTGTTGTCCTCAGTACAGATGTTACGAAGGTTCGCACTGCCGTTTCAGAGTTCAGAAATGGCCATGAGGTTCGCCTAGAGGCAGTTTAAAAAGCTGACCAAAAATTACACATTACAAGTGGACAAGTCACTTCAAACGTCAAACTAGAAGTTCGAGGGATCGTAGGGCAGCGTTTGGCTGCGAAGTCGTCTTGGAACGCAACTTACGTAGTGCTTCGAGAAGCCTTGGGCTCCCGGGTTGGATGTAGGTGAGAAGGATGTACAGAGGTATTCTTTTAGAGTCCAGTTCCTTCCTTTTGACCCTCGAGCGTTCGAACCCATGTCAGGCTCCGCGCCAGGGTCTCGAGGCCCCTCAGCTGCACTTGCAGGATTTGACGATCATGTTGGAGAGCTGCTCCACTTTAGGCGTTCGGCCCACATAGTAGAGGATGGTCAGCGGCTCCAGGTCTTGAGGAACGCAGCAGGGCGAAGCGGACGCCTCGGGGTTCAGCGTGTTGTACAGGCTCAGCAGCTGCGCAGAAATCACAGATCAAGTTCATTTCTATAGTGCTTACAATATATAATACAAACTGTTTCAAGCAGCTTCACATTAATAAACAATAGTGTCATTTAGTTCAATTCAGTTCACTGTTGATTCTGTTCACTTCAATAACTGTGTAAAGTTCATCAATTACTAAACAAGTTTAAAGAGTTAGTTAGCCCAAAGATGAAATTTCAGTCATTAATTACTCACCCTCATGTCGTTCCACACCTGTAAGACCTTCGTTCATCTTCAGAACACAAATTAAGATATTTGATGAAATCTGAGTTTTTTTTTATTTTTTATCTCACATAGAAAGCAACGAAATTACCGTCATTCAAGGTCCAGAAAAGTATTAAAGACATTGTTAAAACAGTCGACGTGACTACAGTGGTTCAACCTTAATGTTATGAAGAAACGAGAATACTTTGTGTGCAAAAACAAAACAAAAATAACAACTTCGTTCAACAATTTCTTCTCTCCCCTCGGCATTGTGATGTAGAACCTGGAAGCGCTGCGTTCACTACATCGACTGCATATGACAACAGTTCAAATTGTTAAATAAAGTCATTATTTTTGTTTTGTTTTTGCGCACAAAAAGTATTCTCGTCTCTTCATAACACTGAACCACTGCAGTCACATGACTGTTTTAACGATGTCTTTAGTACCTTTCTGGACCTTAAAAGGTACAATGATGTTACTGCCTATGTGTGGTTCAGAAACCCTCGGATTTTATCAAAAATATCTTAATTTGTGTTCGAAGGTCTTACAGGTGTGGAACGACGTGAAGGTGAGTAATTAATGACAGAAATTTCATTTTTGGGTGAACTAACCCTTTAATTCAGCGGCAGAGCAGCTCTAGAGAAGACAACAGTGTCTCAATTCAGTTCACTAACAGTGTTGATGTTGCAGCCGATAGTGTCAGTGCAGTTAAATCAATATTACTACTGAATATTAATTGTCACCCTAAAATGAATCATTAATCGTTCCCTCATGTCGTTCCAAACCTGTATGACTTTCTTCCATGTAACACAAAAGATTAGTGCACTGAAATGAATTATTTACTGAAACACTAAAACCGAAATGAAAGTTTTCATTTAGCCAAAAAACAAAAAATGTTTTTGCAGAATTATCATCTTTACGTGAGTTGTGCATCGGCACGGCTCCTCAGCGCAGATGAATTTAATGTTGGCTGTCAGTCACCACATCAGTGTGGATACTGTACTTCAGAATCACAGATTGTAGTTTTGGAAGTATGACCAAAATAAGGATTTTCACCGGAAAATGTCATCTGAACAAGTAAGTAACATTTTGTTCTTACCAACTGAGAAAAAAAAAACAAGCATTACAATAAATCGCACTAACAATGGTGATTAAATCTAACGATCGCTTAGCTCGGATCACATCAAACCGTGCAAATTATTCTTATTATTGTTAATGTTAACAACATCAGCATTGCGTGACTGTGTATTTAGTGTGTATTAGCATTACCTCTAGATTTCAGTTTCTGTACAATCTAATCTCTAACGTTAATTTGTCATACCATACAATCCACCATCAAAATGACAAGTTTAATTATTGCAGCTGCTGTGAGAAAAGGCTATAAATGATCCGCCTCACATGATATAGCCTACTAGCTGGGACTCGTTCTTTATGTAAACAGACGTGACATAATGACACAAAGACGAACGGCTGCATGCTCGAATTTCCCGTGGAAACCCACCAGTACCGATTTTATTAGAAAACATTACAAGCTTACCATTGTGAATTGGGCTAAGGTAAGGAGATAGTTTTGAACACTGGCTGGTTATGTACTTGCTCAAAAATTGATTTTGGATCATTTTTAACTTAAAAAGTTACGGACAGCAGCTTTAAATTTGGGTATTTGAACTCAGTCGTAGTGAAGTTCTTTGGCATTGAGCCAGCTCTCGATATTTCAGCCAAACAAATTTTACACATTGGTTCATCGTGGTTTTGTTGACGGTGAAGAGCGTCCACACAGCTGACATGTTTACCTGTTGTAGATTATCCATGTTGTGAACGAAATAAGTGCTAACACAGTCAAAATGTGTCATTGGTGAAGCACTAACTGTTTACAGTCATCCAAAACTATTTGGATGTCGAATATTTTTGGTTGCCAACAATGACCATGACTAGAGGATGGACCGTGTCGAGCTCCAAAATGAATCTGAAAAGCACCATAAAAACAGTCCATATGATTTCCCCCCCAGTCTTCTGAAGTCCTATGATGAGTGTGAGGAACAGACTGAAATTTAAGATGTCTAATATGACCACGTCCAGTCTGATGTGACGTGTCTTGAAGCGCAAAATTTGTATGCATGTAAACATAAATGAGATTTGAGATCTGCAGTGCAGTGGAAGATTGTCAAAGCATCATATGACTTCAGAAGGCACTGCAACTACTTCTATGCCGAGTTGGAGTCTTGATCTTGTGGTTTTGGCCTCCAGACGTCTTGGATCTGGATCTGGGTCTCAAAGGGCCTAGTCTTGGTCTGGGTCTATGACTTTCTTGGTGCTTTTCTGAATCGAAAAGAGCAGCTTGGACATTCTTCAAAAAGAAAGTCACACGGGTTAAACCAACATGAAGTTTAGAAAAGATGGCAGTTTTGGACTCTCACCGTGCTGTGTGTGGTGTCGGCGCTGCGGAGGTACGGACATGGCCCGGAGCAGAAGTTGGCGTGGTACCCTTTGGGCTCATGGATCCACCTCCAGCCCAGATCCTGCCGGAAGTCGATGTACAGCGGCCGAACGCAGCAGTTCTCCTCGTAGTTTCTGAAAGCAGAAGGAAAGCCGTCACTTTCTCCACCTGCCCGTTCACATCCTCGCTCTCTTTCGCTCCTGGCGTGGATTCTGCATTCATTCGGAGACGTTTCCATACACTCTTTTCACTTGGATGTTTCTAAGACTTCTATTTCGGCTCTGCATGGCCTTATAAACATGTCAGACAGTCTTTTGAGGCTCAGAAATTCCACTGTAAGGTGTGTCATTTTTTCCCTCCTGGATCCGACCCAGGTGTGGAGTGCTAACAGAGAGACACACACTAAGGAGCCAGCGCACTACTTAGAATACTGGGACAGATCTAAACTTGCAAGCTCTTGCAGAACCTCCCCAACGCTTCAAGCCGTCAGGTGCCAATTAAAAGGTTCATTCTTACAGGGAAAATCTCTCCAGACACATGAAGTTACTGGAATGTGAACCAGAGATGTGAATTTGGATTTTAAATGTCCTGCAGTTTCTGAGAAGAAAGCAGATCAAGTTCAGCTTGAGTTCCTGCCTTACAGAATAACATTTACATTCATGCATTTGACAGACGCCTTTATCCAAAGTGACTTGTATTGCATTCAAAGTGTGTATTTTATCAGTTCATGCATTGCCTGGGAATCGAACCCATGACCTTTGCGTTGCTAGTGCTGTACTGTTGGAGCTTCAGGATAACATTCTAGCACTCTCCTGATGACGGGATCAGCACACACACGTCCTCACGATGTATAGAGCGCTGCAGTGAGGGTGTATTTTTATAGTCCAACCTGTAATTTCACATCACCCTGGTTCCCTTGACAAAAACCCAATATGATTTTGGAATATTTCAGAAAATAAGGTCTGTGACCAACGAAAGTTTGATTCTTACACATTTTGTTCAAGATAATCTTCACAAATGAACACAACTTTCATGAATTTTGAAGACTAAGTACAATCGGCAAAAGTAAAAAGCTAAACGTAGGCTATAAACGAACTACACTACGGTCACATGACTTCAACGAAACTTTCAATGAAATGAATGTACTATATTTTAGTTTGATCATGTTTTTTATTTAATAGTTTGTATTTTATGATACTAAATTATATTTACGCTGTAGTTATAATCCATTTATTCACTTTTTGAGCATAGACCTGAAAATGAAATTTCCAACTTAAACTGTCATAAATTTTGAATGCTTTAGAGCACAGATTTAATTTTGGTCTCTTTTTAAAGAGGACACTTGGCAAATTATTGCCGAAGTGAATTGTACGTTTATTGTTATGAAAAATGCACAAAAATACTGTTTTCTATTTTGTGTGCGATATATATTTTCAAAAAAACGGTTTTACTGTAAAACTGCAAGAAAATCAAAGCCATGAATCTAAACGTGTTCCAAATTTGAGCTTGATATCACAAAAAATGAGCTTTTAATAACATTGTTTGGCCGCAGTACCAAAAGTTTCCACTAGATGAAAAAAAAACAAAACATAACATTTGTCGGTCAAAAATGACCGAAGAACACCAGAGGGATAAAACTTAAAAAGCGGACTAGTGAGTAGATGAGTTCATACCTGTTCAGTAGCAACCGCCTTCTTCATGACAAGTGAAAGCTTTAATAAGATCAGAAGGGGTTTTTACTGATGTATATGAAACGTGAACATATCTGGAGCTTATTTCAGCCATTTAACCAAAAAGCCACTGACGTCAGGACAATTGAACCGGAAGTGCTAAAATACTTGTTTCCTATATTTGGACTACAAAAGCACATCATCCCTGCAGCGCTCTACTGTGTGATGCTGCCTCCGCATTGGTCCAAAATGAGAAGACAACATAATTTAGTTGTCTAGCTTTTGGAACAGCCTTCATGTCAGAAGCACCAATGATGCCTTCAAATGTTTAAATGCAAAAGTCTTAGCAGGAAGCTCAGTGAGTTTGGGAACAGAGCTACAGTTTGTATTATTATGTTGAAGAAGTGCTCACGAGAAGCAGTAGTTGGTGTCCAGCGCCCGTTTGCGTCGTCTAGAGGTGGGCAGGACGTCCAGGCGGTGTGGCGGCAGCATCATCAGGATAAGATGAGGGAGAAGCTGCTCCTTCTGCTTCTTTAGTCGACCCAAATCCCAACGGTTCTGCTCCTCGTACTCGCCGTCCATCCCTGTGGACACAGCGGAAGCACAGACACACTGAAACAACAGCAGCAATGAACGCTCAGACAGGCTCACATTATAAACCTTTCAGTCTGGCTCATGAATATTAATTAGGTGACCATTTTTCTTTCTTTTTTTTCTTTCTTTTTTTTGAAGACATTGATGTTTAGTTTGGTTGTGTTCCACTCCAGTGTGACAGTCGTCAGATGACTGTAGAGGAACGCAAAACTTAAGATACCTTTTTAATTTGAGTTTATGATATCTAAACATTATCGGAACAAAATATGACAAAATAGTATCTAGTTTAAATAATATAGTTTAAAATGCCTGTTTGAAACGTTTTTAGAAAGTTTCCCGTTTTTAAAAATATAATAGTTATTATGTTGGCTTGACAAATCCGACTTAAGATTTCCGTTAAGCGAACGATCAAAACTACAAAAAGTCCCATAGACTTTCATTGAGGGGGTCAAAACTTTTGTACCATAAGACTTATAGAGTATTTAAGCTGTGTATCACTAGCAAAGCTGAATGACTATCCTAGGACAACATGCTAGCAACATGCTAATTAATGCTATCAATGTGTGCTAAAACATGCTAGCAACATACTAATTTATGCTATCAATGCGCTAAAACATGCTAGCAACATGCTAATTCATGTTAACAGTGTTAAAACATGTTAGCAACATGCTCATCCGTGCTAAAACATGCTAGCAACATGTTAATTCATGCTATCATTGTGTGAAAACATGCTAGCAAAATGCTAATTCATGCTAGCAATGTGATAACATGTTAACAAATGTCAATTCATGTTAGCAATGTGTTAAAACATGCCAATTCATGTTGGCAATGTGCGAAAAAATGCCAACAACATGTTAACTCATGCTAGCAAAGTGCTAAACCATGCTAGCAACATGTTAATTCATGTTAGCAATGTGTTAAAACATGTTAACAACATGCTAATTCATGTTAGCAATGTTAAAACATGCTAATTCATGTTAGCAATGTTAAAACATGCTAATTCATGTTGGCAATGTGCAAAAACATGTCAGCAACATGCTAATTCATGTTAGCAAAGTGTTAAAACTTGTTAAAACATGCTAGCTACATGCTAGCAAAGTGCTAATTCATGCTAGCAAAGTGCTAAACCATGATAATAACATACTAATTCATGCTAACAAATGTTAAAATGTTAACAATGTTTTAAATCATGCTAGCAACATGCTAAAAAATGCTAGTAACATCTTTTTACTTTCTCTAAATAAAACCTTCAAACTTTTTTCAAAGTTATTTTAAACTTTCGGACCTTGCATTGTCAAGCCAACATCAAAGTTTGTCATCAAACTTTACTCATCTAGTTTGTACTCATGTTGGTTTCGTTTTTTTTTTCTTTCCGTTTTTTTTTTTTTGTTTGTTTGTTTTCAGTTGCACTCAATTTAAAGACTCGTATCAAATGAAAAAACTGTTTTCTAAGAGATTTCCTGACCATGACCCAGTCATGAGGGTCTACAGGCGTCTTCTTTGCGATGTCATTAACAAAATGCCTTCTTGCATGTTGATTTGGAAAGTTTGTTTGCTTGTCTATACAGAAGTTTCTGTCTTTTGATGAAAGTTTTTATCTTCACAGTTTATACCACCATGACATACTGCCCCATGAAAAAATACCAAATTGAATTTTAATGTCCATCTTTATGAAATAAATTTGTATTTACATTTCTAATAAGCTGATTGGTCTGGCCACAAAAACAGTGTCACATTTTTGAACCATATAATCTGTATAAATAAATAAGGTGGCATCATGTTTGCTTCAAAGCACTCAAGCACAGATGTTCACAGGCTGTCTGAAGAGTACTGCACTCAAAAAATAGCAAGAGCCGTCTCAAAACATCACAGATCTGATTGGCGTTACGCAATTTCTGGCCGTCAGTGTGCCTCAGTTAACAGTCGAGATACAGTGAGCTCTTCTGAGAAACAACTAGTCGCTGGATTTGCCAGGATCGTCAAGCACAATTTTTCAAGCAAGACAGACTGTACAGTTTTGTCTGTAAAATAATAGATGGAAATTCTGACGTCTGCACACGTTTTCCACTAATGTCTTCAATGTTGTCCACGCAGCTGTTTTCTGAGACTTCTGGAGCGTGATTTTACCGCTGCTTTACGTGTTATTATTGTACGATTTCATAAAACCACCTCAAAACATCACAGCAAAACAAGAACTGCAGAATTGTCAGATTTTTTTGGCCATAATAATAAGCTGCGTCAGGAGCTTTAGCAGACGCTTTTTCATGTCGAAGCGTTCCTGAAGACCAGAGGCCAGATTCACGAAACATACTTAAGAATAAAATGCTATTTTTCATAAAAGAATAAAATTTAAGAATATTTTTATGGATGTTCTTGTCTCTTTTTTTATTACTCTAAAGACAAAACTTAAGAATAATTTGAATTTCTGAGAAGAAAGATCTGAAAAGCACAATGTGCTCTGATTGGTCGGCTGGAGCAGTGTGTTGTGATTGGTGTAAATGTCCCGCCCTTTACCATAACCGCCAGTTTCAACACACTACTAACTAACTCAACCAGGCCCCGCCCCTTTATTCTGCATATGAATTATTTAAATGAGGAATATTGTGAAGAAAACTCAAGATGGAGGCTTTTCAGGAGTTCAGAAACACCCGCTGGAGGGACTTTGTCATGCTCAAACAGCAACATTACACACTAAAGAAAGATGAACATTGAGAAAAACATAATAGGTCCTCTTTAACTTCTTTCTGAAGAAGATTTTCGTGAACCCGACCCCAGCCCCTCTCAGACGGCAGCTCACTCTCCGTCTCCTCAAGCATCTGCGTATTCAATCTGTTTGTGATAGCAAAAGCAGCTCAGGTCCCAGGAGAGGCGTTGCCAATAGATACGGACACCCCTCTTTCATTGAGGGCCAAGAGTCTGAGTGCCCGCAGTGGCGGCGCATTCCAGCCAGCGCGTTCCCAAAACCCCAGACACCCCTGAGGCCCCAGGACTAAGTGAGATTCCATACGCTTGGTTCTCTGAGAGAGTGTCCGACTGCTGCTGGACGGGAGCGCAGAGGCGTTTATCTCATCACAGCGTGTGTGCTGAAGCTGACAGCAGAAAACCTGAGAAAGCTGTGCTGGGATTCATGAGCATGTTGTGGATTTTGTAATGAATCTCAGTGCAATTCTTAAAAAATTTGCAAGTTTGCAACATATTTTCTTCTTAAGTGCTTTGGTGTTACTGTATCTGGTTATACAGCAGTTCTGGCCGAAAACTCACTGATCAACAGTGAAAAACGCCTCGGCTGTTTTGTTGTTTTGTTAATCATCATAAGCACACACACTATTCCACATCACACCATCACTGTGTATTAGTCAGTTATTTTGTGCTGATTGCTGCCGGAAATTGTCGTAATTATAAAATTAAAAACAAGGTCCCTATCAGAGTCAGTTTTTACTGAATTTTGAATTTATCGAAAAGTCACTTCAGTCATCATTGGTGTCACTTCAGAGCACTCATGATCATCCCTACTGATGGTAATATGTATTAGTGTTATGTTGTAATGCTTAATATTTTAATGAACCCAATAAATTCATTAAACATCTTACCTTTTGGGATTTAAGACAAGTGGGGGGTAATCCTAACTTTAGAGGTTATTTACAATGATTTTCAAGAACATTCTTTTCAGGAAGTTCTGTCTTTGCAAATAGCTTAAGAAATGTTTTTGGGAATACAAAAGAGATTCCCATCAGACATCAAACATCATTTAGAAAACAGAACTGTCTGAACAGTGATAAAGACAAAAATGCATGTGCAACCAATTTGAACTACGTTGTATAAATCTAATTTCAATCATGACAACTCTTGAAATAGTTTTGTAGAAATAGCATGTTATTGAATATGGCAATGTTTATGCATTTGGTCTTGGCGGACTACATCTGCTATGTTGCTGCTGCTGCTAACAGATCCACAGACACACAGCTGTGAGCATGTAAGATCTGCTGCTGCTGCATAAACACACACATAAATCCCGTAGCAGATCTAGGCAGGTGGAGCTGGGGAGGTGGAGGGGTTCAGAGGAACTCTGATAACACGCTGCAAGAGCTTACAGTGAACTAGTGATGGGAGAAACTGAGCTTTTTGAAGCTTCGAATCAATTGAACCAATTGCTTCGCAAAATGATTCACTGTTTTGAAGCTTTCAAAACACCACACACTGGTGACCCCTGCTGGTCAGAACAGTGTAAATGCAACAAAAACTCATGCAAACACACAAAAACAGCTTTTACAACCTCCTTACAAATGTTTTATTAAAATTATAATCTATCAGATGCAATTAACTAATCATCTAATACCATTAAATATTAAGTGTCTGTATAATATGTATTCTTTTATCAATTTTCAGGGTTTTTTTTTTTGTTTTTGTTCTATGAATGGGTCAGCTAAACAGAGACTATTAACTACTATTATTCCTTTTAATTATACAAATATCTCATTAAAATGTCTACAAATGTATAAAACTCATCAGAGATCAGGTAATAGATACTAGACACTTGTTCAATGGTTCGTCGCTGGGGGGCGATCTCAGTGAATCCACGTGATTCATGGGTTCAGAGATCGCCTCCAGTGGTGAACCATTGAAATTTCAAAACAGTTATGACATAACAAAGCCTTGTTTATTGAAATCACATGACTTTGGCAGTTTGAAACACGCTCCAAACCACTGCTTCGAAACAAAAGATTTGTAAAGGTTTCGAAGCTTCATGAAGCTGTGTTTCGAAAGCACCCATCACTACAGCGAACACTGAACCAGACTATTTGAATGTTGAGCAAGCAATCTCATTGGCTGCAGGATCAGCAGAGGCCAATCAGCTTGTGCCATGTGGTAATGATGTGATTGCTAGCAGATTGCATGTAAAGAACCGATCAACCTGCGCCCTCTAGAGTTTCCTGACTGGACTAGATATAATATGATTAACAATAATATAAAAAACTATGATGCATGTTTTTTGTTTTATTATTATTGTGCCAAAAAGATGAAGGCAAAACAATGTTGGTTGCTCAAACAGCACTGTTTGGTTTTCTTCACTCACCTCTGAATTTGACCTCCAACACCTCGTTGACGTGCTCAACAATGTCGCCATTGGGGCTGAACGTGTGACACGGGCAGTGAACGCTGATCTCCAGGCCGAGGTTGGTCTCTGAGCGGTGGAACAATATACAGATTGATACACAGAGATCTGATTCCACTGTTCATAGTGTTTGAATATGGGAGTTTCACTGCCAATCACAGGATTAAAGCCCACATGAGACTGACTGAATAATTTCAATAACTGAAGTAATGACTTCAAGTAACAGTAATATGCAGATTTTTTTATGTTCACTAATTCACAGTCTAATGACCTCTGAAATGTTTCGGGAATTTTGTTAATGTCACGATTTTCGGAAAAATGCAAACTCATCTTTAGTCATTCATTGCATCCATTTTCCAGTTATCAACAGTGATTTCTACATAGATTGAATCTTTAGTGACTCTCGAAGCTTGTATTATTCAGTCCAATTAAAAAGAGTTTAAAATGATTCTTTTATATATGACAGTACAGTAGCAAATACAGTTGAGCTGTTCTTGTTTTGGTGCACAAGATTTATCTAATTGCACCATATGAAGCCGTACAAGAAAATACTATTTCAGTCTTTCTACTTCAAAATTGCTACTTGATGTTTCTTTGTAAATGTTTGTGAAATTTACTAGTACTTTCTGAGTGAAAATTGTTGCTTTGAAATTGTTGTCCTACACCAATTTTTTCAGTGCTGTCGATATATTTACATCAGCACAATTTCCAGCAACAGTCTAGAGTATGTGATGTTTGCTAGGCATAAAAGTGCTTGTATTTGATCAATGAATGTAAAAAGACTTAGTAATATATTAGTTCATATATTTGACCTCTGTATAACCTTCATGTAATGGCGTAATAAGATGTTAACTTACCTCTGTACATGAGCCACTCCCGTATGGTCTCAGTGACGTCGAAGGAAACCCACTCAGGCGTTCCTTTAGTTAGAACGTTCTTGCCGCCGATGTAGCGCTGCTTAGCGATGTGCTCATCGGGACGAAGAATCTACCAACAGATGTTTTTGACAATCAGTGAGTTTAAAGCTGACATTTATGTGCCATCAGCATCAACAAACAGAACTTTAAAAATCTTTGTTTCAAACAGGTTTCCTCGACGCTCAAACAAATAGTCCCGCCCCCAAATTCTCTGAAGTTGACATGTCAGGCTGTGTAATATACTCACGGCAAAGTTATTTTTCATTTTTCGCTTAGGGGTAAAAAGAAGTTCAAAATATGTGAGCAGCAATATACTGTTAGTGAACATCCCAATGCTGTCCACACTGCTGAGAGCGACGTTTAGATGAATATGTAAATATGTGCTGCACGCTTTCCTCTCAATAACAAAATAAACACACAACAAAACCACAGTCACATATATCTCTGGTGTCTCCAGAATGTGTCTGTGAAGTTTCAGCTCAAAATACCCCACAGATCATTTATTATAGCTTGTCAAATTTGCCCCTATTTGGGTGTGAGCAAAAACACGCCGTTTTTGTGTGTGTCCCTTTAAATGCAAATGAGCTGCTGCTCCCGGCCCCCTTTCCAGAAGAGGGCGGAGCTTTAACAGCTCGCGCTTCGGTCGCTCAACAACAACAAAGCTGGAGAATCTCACGCAGCCAAAATGAGGATTGTCAGCCTTATGGGGCGTTCACACGAGACGCGACTTGCGCCAATAAATCACGCTATTCGCGCGTAGTTGGACGCTTGAACATTTTGAGTTTACTCGCTTCATTCGCGCGTGAAATTCACTTCAAACAGGCGCGAATTCGCGTCATGAGAGGGGCTCTCCCTCTCCTTTAAATATGTGTCCCTCAGACTCTGCACACTTCCTCTGAATAACACATGAACTCGTCAGCGGGAAAGTAGTTGTAAAATACAGCGAATAAGCTCAATTTGCCGGCTTTAGCTAGCTTGTAGTCTCAATATGTAATTATATATTATATATATATATATATATATATTAGTTCAAATTGAGTAAAGAGCGTCTTTTTACAACTTACCAGATTGTCCGACCTCCTCACTCACTTTCTTCCAAGCAAGATCCTTTTTATTCCTGTTTCTATAAAAGTACAAAGATGTATTGTACAGCGACGATGATTTTTGTCCTCCATTGTTGTTTCGGATTTCTGCCTCCGCTCGCTACGTCGTAATCACGTCACTACTACAGCAAGCTCCTGATTGGTTAACGCGGCGCGAATATTCGCCAAAGTTCAGTTTTTTCAACTTGCGCGATTCGCGCGAATCACGCGTTACGCGCGTCAAACGCCCGAAGCGTTCAATTCGCGCCGCAGGATGTCTATTCGCGTCTTTGCATTGACTTAACATGTAAATCACTTGCGCTTAACGCTTCATTCGCGTCTGGTGTGAACGCACCATTACATTGTTCAAACCGGAGTCGACACTGATGGAGAGACTCAGGAAGAAGTTACAACTTTTAGAATGAAACTGGACGTTTCTAAATGGTTAGTGGATAAATTTATGTAGTTGCTGTGGAGTTGATTCAACTCATCCACTAGCATGTGCCGTCATGTTAATCTTTTGTGCAAAACCCGTATGGACGCCCACTATACATAGCGTACCTGTTTGCCAAATAGAGTCATACACACCAGGCTAACGTTTATGATTGCTATCAAATGCTGTGAATGGTCTAATATTTTTTCCAAAATATCGCTCAGACAGAAACGCTCCTTTTTTATCAATCGATCTTGCCAGGGTCAACTTCAGGCTATCCAAGCTAACGAGACTCTAAATAGTGTTCAGTGCTCGTCTGTGCAGCAACGACAGAACAGTTAGCATGCTTTGCTCCAACTTTTGCCATGGCATTAGAACTGGTACACCGTTGTTGCTTGCAAAAACAAAATGGCGGCGCCGTGGGTGGAAACGTGCAGATTAAGGGGTCGGTAATATTATAATAAGATCCTCTTCCTACGTCAAAAGAGGAGTGAAATCTGAGCGGCTCGTTTTTTCACATGCTTGCAGAGAAAGTCTTGCCAAAACAAAGTCAGTGGGTTGTCCTTTTTCACGTTTTCTGGGTTGGTAGATGCACCCGATTATAGTACTTAAACAATGAAAAAGTCAGATTTTCATGATAAGAGGCCATTCACACAGAAAGCATTTTTGCGGTTCAAAATATGAGACGCACGGCCGTGGAATGAAAGAAAAATTTACAAGATCTAGAGCTTGATCTAGAACTTCTTTTTACTTGAGCGCCGTGTTTTTAGACCACTTTGTCATGTGCAAAACGTTCTGTGCAAATGGCCCCTTAAGAGTCACGGTGTGCTACTCTTCAGTGAACATTAAACAGAGATATGAGAAAACATTTTAACATGGAAAATAATGACACACATGCGCTTGAAGAGAACACAAACTCTCTCCTGCACACGTACAGACAGACAGAGATGAATCCAGACAACGGAGCTGCCCGAGGCCAAACGCTTCTGCTCTCTCACTCATGGAAAAAGTGACTCGTGGAGTCTGATAGCCCATAATACTGAATGACACTCACAAATGAAGAGCAGCCTGATTCTTCACCGCTCTGATTGACAGGTATATTTAAATACAGGTGAAGATTCTACTTCAGAACCAGTTCTAATATTTTTAAATACTGAATCACTGAACTGAATCACTTCCATGATGTTGATGGTTCTCTGTACTAAAATACTCTGGCAGACGTCAGCTCTGTTTCAACCCCTGCTGTCTACACAGGCAGCATCCTAAACAGACACTCATAAGGGACAGATTTAGAAAGTTCTTCATTTGAGTCGGTGCCGATAGCCTCGTGGGCAGCACACCGACATATAGCGCCATTGCGCTTCGGGCGACCTGAATTCGACTCCCGGCTCGCGGTCCTCTCTGTCCCACTTCGCTTCCTGTCTACAAACTGTCCTAACACAATAAAGGTAAAAATGCCAAAAAAAAAAAGTTCTTCATTTGTAGCAAGTCATCACACAACTTTAGAAACCCATTTCTGACACGTAAGATAAAAAAAGAGACATAGTAAGTCATAACAGTGATATTAAAAGCCGAAATTATGACATGAAAAAAATTGAAATTATGACATAGAAAGTTAATTTTGAAAAAAATGATTTTTTTATTATAATTTTAAATTTATTAATCTCATAATTAAGCCTTAGTATGGCATAATTTTTTTTTTGTGTGTGTCATAATTTTGACTTTTCATCCCATAATTATGATTTATTATGTCATAATTATGATTTAGCAAAGCTAATCCCATGCTTTTTTTTTTTTTTTTTCCTTATGTGGTGGAAATGGGCTTTCATTTATACCTTTCAATATTGAATTAATTATATGTATTACACGGTTCTCAGAAATGCTTGATTCTGATTGGTCAGTCATGACATTCTGATGGGGGTTATTCCCTGGTAATGATGCTGCTCACTTATTTCATGTCTTTCATATCAAAGCCCGTTGTGTCTTATTCTAATTGACTTTATTGTTTAAATTAAAATGTAACAAATTTATACATTTAAATTACGAATTTCAATTGAAAATATAGCTGCAACCAAACATTAAGGGGCACAAAGAAGCAAGCAAGAATTAAAATCATTAGTAAAATATAGCATTTTATATCATATACATTATTGTAGTTAGTGGCAATTTAATATTTTGTTCAGTTATAGCACCACCAACAGGTGGAGTGTGCCCATAAATAAGTGTGTCAAATCTGGTGAAAATATCTCATTTCATTTAGGAGTTATAGACATGTATATGTATGAGAGCATAAAAAAAAAAAAAAGACTCATACACGACTGCATTTTTTTGCTACTTACTATAAAAATTTTGGCATTTGGGCATCAGCGTATAGCCAATGACCCATGTTTCCGAATTTCCTACGCTGGTTTCGTCTCGATCAGATTAACGGTTTCGAAGATATTCGTGAACGTTGTTTTAATGCTAAATCACAACGTTGCACAAACCATAAGGCGAAATCTAGCATGTTATGTATCGTTGGACTCTGCAAGGTTCAGGAATCTAAGGAGATGACTCCCATGAAAATAAGTCAACAACATAAAAAGTTATGAGCATATGAATATTTGATTTCACCACTAGGTGGCGCTATCTTGAAACTTCTCAGGCTCCTTCAGGGCATCGTGCTGATGACCCATACCGAGTTTCGTAATGATACACTAATGCGTAAAAAAAAAAAAATACAGCATTTTGCTACAAAATGCAAAATAGTCGACGCCCAAAATGGCCGATATGGTAAAATTGGATATCATTCAACTCAGCATGCTGCCCTGAATCTAACAAGACGAGTTTTATAATTTTTGCCAAACCGTTCGGAATAGTCATTTTTGTTATCTCCAGACCAGTAGGAGGCGCTGTGCCGAAACGCAGCATGTAGCCTCAGGTCATGCTTGTAATGACATGTACCAAAGTTTGGTCAGAATACGCTAAAACGTCGCAGAGATATAGCCTCGTGTCCAATTTGGCATGCTCTTCTTCGAATTTGTTTGCACGTTATTCGAGAATGGTTGGTTTTTTAAAAAAGCTTTGGTAACTTTTTGCCAGCATAGTCTGAAGATGATCTGATTAGATTTTCATGAAAATTGGAGCAACCGTATAGGAGGAGTTCAAAAAAGTAGGTTCTTTGGTGGGAAAATTTGGCAGGAAAAGTTTCATGATGGAAAATGACACCATAGGGTGCAATCGAATCATACTGAGCCAAGGAATCAGAGGGGAAAAAAATGTTTCTAACCCTTATGTTTCAAAAGTTATTAGTGTAAACATGAGTGAAAATTTTGACAGGTGGTGGCGCTAGAGAGTTTGATCTAGAGACACTAAGTTTGCTGTAGTTAATGTTGGGACTGTCCTTTATCAGTGTGCCAAATTTCATAACTTTCCCACAAGCGGTTCTGTGGGCGGCCATAGATTAAAGAGTAGAAGAAGAAGAACGCCAACGGATACAATAGGTGCCATCGTACCTTCGGTGCTTGGTCCCTAAAAATGTAATGGAAAAGTTACTGTCTGTCTGTCATTGATCAGAAGGTGCTCCCAAATGTTTTTATTTCTGCTCCTAAAAAACGTGAGTAGAGCCCTGTAGGTGGAATCACGAGTCATTTAATTTCCAACAAAAGTACACTTAAATGGGTCATGACATGGATTTTTTATTTTATTATGTTCCTTGAGGGTTCACTTATAATGTTAATCATTTTTTTGCACTTTTTTTGCATGTTTTAATGGTACAAAAAGCACTTGAAAGATCAAGGCAAATTTAAAAGCTTCAGTGGGGTTCTATTTAGGGTTCTTGACTTTCAGTAAAAACTCAGAAGACCCTTGAAAGTAGCTGGTCTTCTCACTGTCTAACGCTCCAGTCTGCCAGATAAAATCAGCATACACTCGGAGGTCCCACAACAACTTGGCCCATGAAACACAGGCTGGAATAAGTAGGTTGGAGGACCTAATCTAGCATCCTGTGAGACTGCGGCTGGGGGCGGATGTCCTTGGAGAGCACTTGAGCGGCCCACGCCAGAGCACCGGCCCCTGCCAAGCAGCTCCAGGCCAGCGTGTGGGGGTGAAACGCTCGCTTCACGCCCCTCTGACCCCGCCGCCCTCTCCTGTGGGGTACAGCAGCTTCTGACGGGAGGCCGGAGACCAACGTCTCCTTTACAGGAAATGCTGGAACCCGATCAGGGCTCTCAGGCTCCCGCGGGAGGAAATGAGTGAAAATACAACACCTATAGAATACATACTCACAAATGGAGTAAATCTGTTATATAACTGCTCTCAGGCCTGCAAGTCGCAGGGTTTTATATTGCGGTTAGAAGCATCGGCATGTGAAAGTAAAGCTCTGAGTTTCTCAGAAAGCTTCTTTTGTTCAGTTGCAATTGTGCAAATGTTCTTCTGTGTAATCCATCAGCACCTGGAAAACAGATCAGGCCCGTAAAATGCTGCGCTCGATCTGAATTCAGTGCAGTGCCATCATCTCTCTCTGTGTCTGTGTTTGTTCTACAGTACACAGTGAAACACTTTTAAAAGACACTGTATGAACTACTCATCTGAGATCATGAGACAATATAAAATGACTGATGTGTAATTGATATAAAAAAAACAAGATTTGGCTGTAAAATTAATGTAAAAATATTCAGATATAGGGATTTTTTTATGTTTTTAAAGGATGCTCAACAAAGCTGCATTTATTTGATGGAAAATACAGTAAAAACAGTGAAAAATTATTACAATTTAAAATAGCTGTTTTCTATGTGAATATATAGTAAAGTGTAATTTATTCCTGTGATCAAAGCTGAATTTTCAGCATCATTACTCCAGTCTTCAGTGTCACATGATCCTTCAGAAATCATTCTAATATGATGATTTGATGCTCAAGAAACATTTATGATTATTATCAATGTTGAAAAAAACTGCTTCAGATTTCTGTGGGAACTGAGATACATTTCATGTTTCAAGATTCTTTGATGAATAGAAAGTTCAAAAGAACAGCATTTATCTGAAATAGAATCTTTTGTAACATTATAAATGTCTTTACTGTCACTGTTAGCTGTGAGTTGGCCAAACATTCGTGTCTGTGTTGGTGTACCTGTGTTTGCACGTGATCTAAACTGAGCCTTGTTAAGAATAAAACAGTTTTTTCCAGTGAGAAACACAGATTGACATCTTCTGAAATAAGAGAATCTTTCAGAGTTATGTTGAATTCTTCATCAAAACATCTGACAAAAAAACGAAAGAATCCAGCTGTAAACGCAACTACTCCTGTGTTGAGTCATGGCTTTGCCCATTAGGATCTGCAGAAAGCGCCATAACTCCCATCAGTCAAAATATCATACAACCCCAGTCTAAAATATTTCTGGCTTCATAATACTTTCAGCTACCAATAAGAGTGTCGAATGCTCAGCTCCGTCAAACACATTCTGCCACATTTAAATCCATTCCACATAATTATGCAGGTCTTAACCATATAAAGCTTCTGTATCATATTTGATACACATTTCTAAGGCGTCTAAATGATCAACATGATCTGATAAACCTGTTCTTCTGTCGTCTGATTGACAGTTTAGACTTTATCAAGTTAAAGGTCTTTTAGTATAATTGTACAAATGTCCTCCTTCAGCTCGTGCTTCACGTGTCTTTCTGCTGTGAAATCTGCACTGATTTTATCAAGTAAACGTAAGAATAACTTTGATATTGTTAGTAATATTTCAACTGGACTGAAGCAGCTTCGGTTTACTTGATTATCCAGACATCATTTTATAGAAAAATCATGAGTGTCAAATATGATGATCATCTTTGAGGAAGGTTTATTTGTTCATCTCTCAATCATCATTGTATTGCATTGCATTATATGTTTAAAACTACAGAGATTTGATCAGAAAACTAAGCATTTAAATATCATCTTAAGATGTATTATTGACAAATATTGATATTTATATCATTTTATGTAAGTATCTGCTATACTGTTATAAAGACAGAGCATCTGATCCGCACCTGATAGAGTTCGATGCGCTGCTCGTTTCTCTTGGCGCTGGAGTTCGGCACCCGCAAGGCACGGAATTCTGCCCGGAACAGGTTGGTCGCGTTCTTCTCCATGCTGGAGACGTTGAAGCGGAAAACTTTTGATGTTATGCCCTTGGGGCAGTAGGGAAGATCATCTGCAACATAAGAGGTCAGAGGTCAGTTCATGGAAGCACGGCTCTCGGCCCAAATACGGTTTCATCTGATCTGAATCGATCACTCATCTGTTTACAAGAGCCAGAAGTTCAGAAACCCTGAACTGAAAGCTAAATGAAACTACAGAAGCCCTCAGTTTACACAAATACATGTTTCATGTCATTCACATTAAATGCTTGTAAGTATTTGGGCTCTTCAACATTGTAGAAAAAAGGATTTCCCAGAGTTCTAATTGAAACGAAGACTTCACGTTTATTTCAATGTCTTACTTTGCCATTTCTTTGTGATTAATTGTGAAATTTACTAGCTGTCTGAAGACATACAACATCTTTGAGGAACATTTTGGCACACTGAATGTTTTAAGGTCACTGGGAATCTTTGCACATGTGTGGTTTCAGTTGATTTTAAGTTTAATTGTGATTCATAATTTCACATACACACACAAATGTGTGTATTATAATGAATAGGTTATATAACAATTAATGCAGTGCTTATCTGGCTTACCATCCAAATTCTGCACCAGCTGATCAGTTGACTTAGGCTAACTTTTTTTATATAATCAACTCTTATTTTAGTATTTTATTTAACACTATTAAAATGCTCCTAAGAATAAACAGAAAAGCAACTGTAAAATGTTTCTTCTGCTTTGTCTAATGTCTAATGCTCGAAGTCTGTGCTCACTGATGACAGACCACAATCCATTAGCAATCCATTAAATTCTTGACTGGCTGGATGGCGAGTCAGATGTGGAATATTTATGTAATACGAGCAGATTATGCCAGCTGGGCTGCTGCGGTGCAGATCTGGCCAGACGCACCGTTCATACAGCTCTGGACCTCCTGAAAACCACACGCTTATGCAAGCCTCTGTCTTTTACACTTTTTTCTTTGTTGATTTTGAAAATCAATATAGTTCCATTTTGTGCACCAGTTGATTGACCATCACTGGCATCTTTCAGTAGCTATGTTATCATTCACCTGTTTGTATGTGAATTTTTGGATACTGCATTTAAAAAAAATGTTGGATGGAAAAATGTGCATAAAAACATATGTGCTCAATTGAGGACATGTGCATAAAGTCCCCCTGTAGTCAATAATTTTATCCCTTAAAACTCATCTTTGATCACCAAAATGACATATTTAAACATTTTTTTTTCCCTGTGAAAAAAAAAAAAAAAAAAAAAAAAAAAGTATTCATGCCTTAAAAAAGCTTCAATGTAACTCTACACCCTTGTTTCATTTAGTATACAAGGATTCATGCATATGCAAATTAGCCCCGCCTCCACTCACTCACGCCAGCTCAGAGATCCACTCGGTCAACTTACTGAGGTAAACGCTCACAATGGCAAGTGGAAATACTGGTTCAATTCAGACAAATTGAACCAGAAACTGATTCAGAAGAAGAAGAGGAAGAATGAATTATACAGTTGGACTCATAACGGTAATTAATATGATTATCCTTTTGCTTGACTACGTTATCAAACAGCTAATAATGTGTTGCTAATGTTACACAAACCATGTTCCCGTCAAACAGCTGCCTTCTAACAATGAGTATCCTTACAAACGCTTTGAACACCTTAACGTCAGTGGAGAAAGGCATACAGTTCATCATAATATACATATCATATACATAATTCACCCGCTATATTGCTAAATCTACACGATTTTTCATATCAACAGAAAAATATACCTGGCTTCTCTTGAGAACCCCCTGCTTCATGGCATAGTTAATGATATGCTAAAGCCCGCCGGCACGTTGACGTGATTGGTTACAAGGTAGTTTTTTGACGTCAGAAACACCAGCGTTTTCAAATCGTGTTTTTGAGACTGTCTTTAGATCACTGCAATTTTTAAGAGAAAATACTCAGCAATGGTGTTGACTGATGAATTTGCACATGGTTTGTCTTAAAGCATATTAAAAACACCACAAAAACACATAAACAACATTAAAAACTTGATTTTCACCACAGGAGGACTTTAATAAATCTCTCGATGTGCAACAAAAACTTGATTGCATAACTGGACTAACCAGCGGACCAATCGCATTGCAGCATCTCAAATGTTGGTTTGGCGTTTCTGAAACTCCTGAGCCAAAGTCTGTCATCAGAATGATTTGGTTTGATTCCCTCCAGAAGCGTCTCACACGTTTGTGTTCCCAAACACCAGCATCCGAACGCAAGAGAACATGACTGTTTATTGTGTTTCATCTGAAGCTCTGAGACAAACTCATTTATGATGGAGGAAAAAAGAGCCCGACTGCAGAAACGTACATTTTTATTACTGATATTTTGCACCAGCTTCCCAGAAAGTGATGATTTTGTTCTCTTAAAAACACTGTGTTGGAAACACTGCTTCATTTGCAAATGTTTTATGTGACATTCCAATTTTGTGCACAAGTAACATAGCTAGTGCCTCCAGTCTGAATGCTGCCAGACAGTAAAAAAAAAAATCAATCCAATAAGTTGGCAATATATGCTTCTAATTGATTCAATGCTGAAAAGCAGACAGCTATTTTGAATTTCCACGTGCCTGGCGTCTCTGTAACCTTCTCATGAAGGTGGAAAGCCCCACTCTGAGATTTGAAATTCTAATCAACTCTTTGGTTTCCTTCTAGATGATCTCATTTTTCCTACTGCAGTGTTTTAGGTGGATTTCACATTATGGCTGATTTTCGCCAAGGCTCTAGTGTGTAGCTCATTTGTTCCATGAATGGAAGTACAGGGATTGTTTGCAATGAATGAAGTCAAATACAAAGATTAGTTTCGAGTGATCAGATATGGGTCAATAGAGTGACTGTACGTTTGACCTCGAGGCTTCTCAAACTGGACAGAGAGTTTGACTGTTATTACTTCAGCGCATTGTTCCACCAATAACCCAACTCATTCAATTTCACTTTCTAACGTGATCTCAGAAACAGGCCAGTCATTTCTGAGGTGCTCTCGTTGGTTTGACTCTAAACATGGACCCTATACGGAGCGAACCGGAGGCGTCTCCAGGCGTCCCAGCTCAGATACTGCATCCAGTGTCTGAGACGTCCTTCCTCTCCTGCCAGGTGACAAGATCCAGAGTTCCTGAGAAAGCCATGGATGTAATCAGGGCAGCGCTGATGAACGTCAGAGGAAGGGGTAAACAGAGGAAATGGAGGAGAGGAGGGCAGGTGCTGGACAAATGTGCTCCGAAACTGACACTGTGACGTCTTTCTGCTGTCAGAACTAGATCTTCTAGCAGAAGGATGCCACTTAATCAGTTTATTATGTTTTAAAGCAATATGCCTCTTGAGGATGTGCTGTTGAATGTAGTAACACTTTAGCTGTGACAATAACACCGTGTCCTAACCAGACGCGACGCGATGCCGCAACAGGCGAGTTTTTGTCCTAACCAGCTGCGACGATTTTATTTTAGAAACGGTTTCTATTTTTCTGCGACGTCGTGGCTGGAACAACAACACAAAGTATGGCAATGATAATCTCAGTTAATGTTTATGTGCTTTATTTCATGTTAAAAGCATGCAATGTGATTTTGAATATCATTTATTGCTCCCAGCTTTGTAGCCGTACTAAAAGCAACAATGGATAATTCACCTCAGATCTTGAAATTAGAAACAAACTGTAAACAAACAAGTGTATTCTATGACAAAGATTGTTTTAGTAACGAAGAATGTATTTTTTAATATTGTTTAAATGGTGTAATATTTGTGAATTTGATTACGTACTTATCCGTTTCATTGCGAGTGCTGTCAAGATTAATCTCTGGAGCCGTGCACTTGCCGCGACAGCCCGCCCACACGCTCTTCTGATTGGCTGTGATTTTTGATTGATTTTGTTGCATCTCGTAGTCTTGTCACGTCTGGTGTGGACAGACAAATCGCTTGTCGCTGGAATCTTATCGCATCGCGTCTGGTTAGGACATGGTGTAACACGGCCTCTTGTATACCTTATTTCTTACTTACAGTATAGACAATTATTGATTTTAATAGCGTCAAACCTGCACTTTTTCATAATTTTTTAAAAAAGGTATATTGGTATTTATAATTTTATATTAAAAAGAACTGTTATACCCAATATTGTTGCCTTTTTCAATAAAAACATAATTGTTTATGATGTAAACAAGATTGGAAAACATGGAAACGAGTTGCATTTTAGCCCTTCCGGTTCCATCGTCCTGAAAGTCAGTGGGTTTTTGGTTACAAGCCTGAACTAAGGTCTGTGATGGTGAACACAAGCTCAAGATATTTTCACGTGTTATTCTGAACTGCTTTTATTGTGAACAGCCAAACAGATAAACTCATCTAATCACTTTCACAGCCTCGCTGTGTTTATATTCGCAAACTATTCTAACTCAAACTTTCCAACTTGTAGATTTATTTCAGTATTTCAGTATTCCAACTGACGTTATAAGAATAATATTATATATATAACGTAACACTTTAGTTTAGGGTCCAACTAGTTAACTAGTTGTTTATTATCATGCATATTACGAGGAAATTGGCTGTTTATTAGTACTTATTAAGCACATATTAATGCCTTATTCTGCATGACCATATTCTACATCCCATAATCCTACCCAATACCTGAACTTAACAACTACCTTACTAACTATTAATAAGCAGTAATTAGGAATTTGAGGCAAAAGTTGTAGTTAATAGTGAGAATTGTACCCTAATCTAAAGTGTGATCATGCATTTTTTTTTTTTCCAGAAATTACTTACTCTTTAAACTTTTATCCAAACTGTAGAGGTCAAATAAAACATCTTTATACCACAGAGAAAAAAATATCCAAAAAGATGCACATATAAACAACCTAAATTTTCTCAAAAATAACTCAACATAATAATGCAATACCCCAAATAGAGCGCAGTGAACCCTTGTCAGGGAACATGTTTTGTTTGTTGAAGGCTTAATGATGGTGACGTTGAGGTCATGTGACCGTGGTGTAGTTTATTTGTAGTCTACATTTAGCTTTTGACTTCTGCCAATTGTATTTAGACTTAAATTGTGAGGTTTATCGTGATGAGCAAAACATGTAAGAATCATAAACTGGTCACAGAGCTTATTTACTGCAATAATCCAAAAGCCAATGGAAAAATCCTTGTTGAGGGATCCAGAACTTATGGGTTGGACTATAAAAACTCACTCTATCCCAGTTTGAAGATCAGAAATGTGATCCATTTAAGGATTTTTTTATCATGATCAGAGAGAGGAGCTTTATTAGGCACCATTAGCATGCTGGTTAATATTAGTAGTTAATAAACTGCTTGTGCCAAGGTCTATCCAATATGTATTCTCCAAAAACTGAGAAGTCATTACCATCATCACACCTCATTACAATCTCATTATACCACTTGAAAGTTGGTGATATATCTAATCCAGGAAGCATATTTTGAAGAATTTTCATTTTTCAAGATGTCAAGTGGTCAAAGAATAAGAATCAGCCTATTATGTTCAACGGCATAGTGCAGAACTTTAAGGGTTAAATCATTTCCAACCACCGGAGACTTCACAGCAGATAACAGCAGACTGAATGCAAATCAAAGGCTGACCAAAACACACTATCTTTGAAGAGCATTTTGCTTTCTTTCAGGTCCTGTGCTACCTTTGTTCTGCCTCCAAATGGCGAGTCTGAAGTGAAATGAGGTCATGCAGTAAATATTCTGGGTGCATTTATCAAGAGCTGTATAATAGGCCGTGACCCAGGCTAAGTGACTGTTTGACTCCTGCGGTCGGTTATTTCAAGCGTCTTTGCGCGAGCGGCACGGCGAATGTGGAATCCCTCAAATAAATGACACGGGCCGCAGACTCCAGGATGAGATAATGCACAAAAGCCTGCCGCTGACTCGACCGCTCACGTGACCGCCAAATCAGAGACGGAAAAAAGTGTGCGTGTTTGTGTGTTTTGGCCAGCGAATGTGATCGCTGTTTTGCTTGGAAATGACATCACCTTCTTACTATTAAACATATCAGAAGTGCCGCTTTCTGCAGCTCTGATCCACGTCCATCGCTCTCTGGCAGATACAGCCCTGATTTCCAAAAGCCAGATAGTGTTAACCAAAAGACGCTCACCATCTGCTAACTGGGTGTTCCTCCGTCAACAAACAGCATTTTCTGGAAAGTTTCTCGTGACGATGGCAGTTCAAGCCAGGGATTTGTTAGTTAGCAATCAGTGGACACGAGGCTGGACGCAGGTGCACGGCTGGGACAAGTGTGTCTTTATCTCGCTCTACTCTTGGTTAATGGACAAACAGGTCTGGAATGGCAAAAATGCTTTCCAGTGATGTCACTCAGTCATTTTTGGACGCAAATATAGACACAGAGCCGATAAGAAAACATAACCTGCTGGTGCACTGCTGCTGCTTGGACAAACGCATGACGCGCAGATGAACCCACTCATCCCAACCGTGCATGAAAAAGCCATTAGTTTAGCTGATGTGAATGGAACGTGAATATACATTACTCTACCCACCACACTCTCCCATACTGCGTTTACTCAAACTGAAAACTGCTTGATGGAAAGGAAAGAGTGCCTCTTCCCGCTCGAGTGCTAAAATTCCTCTGTTTGTGCTGCGGGACGAAGGCTCCAGAGGGACCTTATTTAAAAATGACACGCTGAGCGTTTGCCATAGTGGTGTGGGGTGATATTCCTTTAATATGAGGCACTTAAATATGCGTTTATATGATGCAATTACCTCCATTCCCGAAAGCATATATCAACACTGACATAAATAGAAAACTCCTTACAGACAAATGAAAGTTATTTTAGTATCACTGAGATCCTAATGCTGGGTAAAAAACAACCCAAGCTGGGTTGAGAATGGACAAACTTGGGTTGTTTTAACCCAGTAGTTGGGTTAAATGTTTGCCCAAAGTGCTGGGTAGTTTTATTTAACTCAACTATTGTTTAAAAATGACTATATGGCTGGATTAAAATGAACCCAAAACATATTGGAAATTAAAAATCAGACACATCATTACTAGAGGCAACAATAATAATCAAAAGGTGAACATTTATTAATAAGCAATTTAATAAATGTTTATTGTTTAATTGTTATTCATTAAAATTATTAATAAATTTTCATTTATTAATGTTTAATAAATGAAAATTTATTAATTTCCAAACATACTTTGGGTTCATTTTAAACAAGCAATACAGTCATTTTTAAACAATAGTTGAGTTAGATAAAAACTAACCAGCACGTTGAGCAAACATTTAACCCAACCGCTGGGTTTGTCCATTTTCAACCCAACTTGGGTTGTTTTTAACCTAGCATTTTTTAGACTGTAGTTTTTATTAATATTTTTTAATTAGTTTTTATTTATTTATTCTGTTTTCATATTATATTTAATTAAAGTTTTTGACATTTTGTTGTGTGTTTTTGTCATTTTTATTAGGTATAGGCCTGGTTTCACAGACAGGGCTTAGATTAAGCCAGGATTAGGCCTTAGTTCAGTTAAAACATTTAAGTAGCTTTTATAAACGTTCACTAGAAAAATAAAACATTACTGGTGTACATCTTGAGACAAAACAATGTCACTGACATATTTTGAGATATATCAGAACAAGTTACTTTCAGTTAAAACAGCTCAAACATGCATTTTAGTCTGTGAAACCGGGTTTTTTTTAAATTTGTCTACATATTTTTTTTATTAATTTATTTTTTTTTTTAGTTTTTTGGTATGTATCAAGTTAAACTTAAAAAAAAAAAAAAAAAAAAAACACAAGAAATGCTGCCTTGGCTACTAGCTGAAATAAAATATGTTAAAAAAAAAAATAAATAACATTTTGTTTTGTTTCAGTTAACATTTATTTTATTTTTAAGTAACAAAAATGTTTTTTTTTTTTTTGGTTTTAGGTTTAGTTAAATAAAATAATCATAGTACTTTAAGCTCGTCTTTATTCTCCTAAAAGTTGACAAAACCAACCAATGTGCATGTATAAGCAGCATTTCAAAACATTCTTTACTGAGAAAAAAACATTTGGTGACTCATCATGCACTCACAGGCACATGACATCTCTTGTCCAATCAAACGCCCTCTAGAATAAGAATGCAATACCACCTGCCGCCAACAACCAACAGCGAGCAGCAAATCATAGCGCACAGCTGTGACATCAACTAATAACAAAAAGAGACGAGCTCTTCAATATGTCAACAAGAAATACATCAACACTTGAAGGAAAGCGGTGCTCATCAAGTGGGGGTTTAAAAAAACATTGTTAAACCTTAAAAATAAAAAGATATGAGACACAATTCAGACTTCAGATCACCACACTGGCAGAATCGTCTTCAAAACCAGCAGTTCTGAGGAACATTCCAAATGGAACGCAAAAGTTCCTGCGAGAACATCAATTAGTGGTTCCTCCGATGGTTCCATGAAGAACCTTTAACATCCTTTTCCAACACAAAAGGTTCTTTATAGTGGAAAAGGGTTCTTTAGATTATTAAAATGTTTGAAAAAAAATGGAACTATTGACTAAAAGGTTCTTTGAGGAACCAAAAAATGTTTCTTCAGTGGCATCACTGCCCTTTTGAAACCCTTATTTTAAGGTCCTAAAGCACTTGAAATATACATCGAAGTTCATTTAGAGGTTTTCCAGAGGGTTCCCCAAACTACCTTTACATTTTTACATTTCAGGGATGACATACTATAGTTCTACTAGCACATGGTTTCAGACAAAGAGTAAAACAGGTCTGAGAAATCCCGATTGGTCACTCTCCTGAGCTCACCGTTGTCCAGAATCACCTCTCGCACTCTTGTCTGATCTTTGAACAGCTTCTCAAGCTGTCTAGTGCTAAACTAGGAAGACATTCACCCAACTGACTGTGTCCTCAAATAATCTGGGGCCCGTCTGGACTTGGACAGGACCCAGAGACACATGGAAAATTGGTGCAGATCCTTTTGCACTGACCCTTCGGTGAACGAACAGACCAGACAAACCGTGTGAAATTGTTTTCAGATGTGAAGCTGCTCCATTTATTAACAGGACTGATAGTATTTTTCCTGAAAAGTGATCAGTGCACTGGTGTAACGTGAGCAGAGCCTGCCTGTTAACACTTTAATAACATTAACCGACAGAATTACATTATATAAAGCTTAACAGAAGTACATTCTGACTTTGAAAAGTTCTGAAACTGCTTACAATTTTCTTGGTGATTTTGGGTATTTCTTGGTGAATTGTGAGAAAAGGTTTTGCAGAATAAATGGGCATTCATCAGTCACCTCGCTCTCTAGATTATTGTTATCAGTATTGGCCATTGTTAATGACTTTTATAATCTGTTAGTATACCCCTGTCTCCATATGGTCACTTACTGTTTTCAGGGAAGCCCTGGATCATGTTGAACTTGTGTATCTCTTTAGCGTAGTATTCGGTCTCGGTGTTGTCCTGGCCACAGCTCTGATGTCGGTCCCGTCCTAACTCCTCCAGCAGCTCCCTAGTGCTGTTATAGAGGGCCAGCACTTGATAGGGCACCTGACTAGGGCCCAGGGTCTGCGGCGGGCTGGTCAGCCTCAGTTTGCTGAGGATCTGACCCCGGATGGCCTCCACCCGCTTCTTCTTGATGTGGTCGATGTCCACCGTGGTGCAGGTTGACAGAGAGAAACTCATGGTCACACTGTTTAAGAGAAGGAAAAACAGCAGCCCTCTGCCCAAATGCATGGTTTATTCTGTTCACTTGTCACAGTTCCAGTTCACTTGAATAGCTTTAGAAGGATAATGAGAGTGAATTCCAGGTTGTCCTCTTCTCTATGGGCTGGAGTTCAAGTGCTGAGCCTGTTTTCTCCAAGAGATTCCATGCTGCAACCTTATTCCGTGTAAACACTGCACAATAATCCCATAACATCCTTAAACATCCATCATTGGCACTTTACAAGAAAGCAGATTTTCAGCATAGCGTGGTCCAACCGCATTTCTCCCTGAAACGAGCGCTGCGAAAGACTGTCCTGTCAGATGCACGCGCTGGACTGCCAGGCTTATTTCGCTCCCGCTGCGTTTTTATAGTCGGAGGCTCTGTGACGTGTGCGGTGGGCGGAGCCACGCTCACCCCGACTGATCTCCGCAACTTTCCCATTCATGCAATCACTTTATATAATAGCTAACGCATAGAAAATGTAATTGCACATTACGTAACCTCAAGCAATGGGAATATTTTAGAAATGACTGTGTAATCCTAATTATCTAAACTCCAAATGTCCTTCTCTGTTGCGCTCCCTCTAACGGATAGGTTTTACAAAGTCAGTGCGCCTCCTGCTGGATGATTATTAGTCTGAAACTGCCAGCATAAATATCATAGAAGCCGCTGATATCACTCTATATTAGACACTCATCTTGATATTTGATATACTTACATTATATGTTTACAGGTTGAGATGTGAATTACAGTCATAATAATCATGCTGAAATGTACACTCAATCAATGGCGTGTCCATTTGAAGTCATTCATTATTATATTCATGTATGGTTTCACATAACCAACATCGAGAAGATCTTTATTTTGAGCGTCATCACCATCATTTTACAGTTTCAAATGTAGCTGAGCAAAGAAACACCTCATTCAGATTTCACTGTACATGACATACTTCAGTTTGCATGAAATAACTGATGTCATCTTGCAGTGGGAACTTGCATATCAACATCTCTATATATGGCAAGATCCAAGTGTCTTAAATCAACAGGCACAGGCACTGTCCTAAACAATATAAGAGCCCAGATCACTGGCACTGGACCAACTCTCCCTTTAAACACTAAATAAACAATATGGATGTCATGAGCCTCAGTGACCGTCACTGTCCCACGGACAGATTCATCACACCACAGTCAGTGACACAGAATGATGAACTAAACTTCTGAACTTTCCTGTACTTGTTTGTCGTTTTTGTTGTAACTTTGTTTTTGCTTGTCAGTCTATTAATTTCTATGTAAATGTGTGTGTTTATACTGCTGCTGGCTCTAAAGTGACCTTGAGTTTTAGTCAAATAAACTTTAGATGAAATTTTGACCACTTGAAAATTCGTCAAGCTTCTGCGTTAAAACATTTATTACATGTCAGATGATGTGATCATGACCTTGATCAACCTCCAGCTTCAGCTGATCTGTGGTGATGATGATGATGATGATGATGATGATGACGACATTTTTGGGAAAAAGAAAGTTAGATAAACCTTCTACCTGTACCATGTTTAATGATGATGATGATGATGATAATAATAATAACAATAATAATAATAATAATAATCTATCTATCTATCTGTCTGTCCATCCGTCCGTCTATCTATCTATCTATCTATCTATCTATCTATCTATCTATCTATCCATCCATCTATCTATCTATCTATCTAGCTATCCATCATCCATCCATCCATCCATCCATCCATCAATCATACATCCATCCATCCATCATCCGTCCGTCCGTCCATCCATACATCTATCATCCATTCATCTATCTATCTATCTATCTATCTATCATCCATCCATCCATCCATCATCCGTCCGTCCGTCCGTCCGTCCATCCATCCATCCATACATCTATCATCCATCCATCCATCTATCTATCTATCTATCTATCTATCTATCTATCTATCTATCTATCTATCTATCATACATCCATCCATCCATCCATCATCCGTCCATCTATCTATCTATCTATCTATCTATCTATCTATCATACATCCATCCATCCATCCATCATCCGTCCATCCGTACATCCATCAACACATGTATCATCCATTCATCCATCCATCCATCCATCCATCTATCTATCTATCTATCTATCTATCTATCTATCTATCTATCTATCTATCTATCTATCTATCCATCCATCCATCCATCATCCGTCCGTCCGTCCGTCCATCCATCCATCCATACATCTATCATCCATCCATCCATCTATCTATCTATCTATCTATCTATCTATCTATCTATCATCCATCCATCCATCCATCCATCCATCTATCTATCTATCTATCTATCTATCTATCTATCTATCTATCTATCTATCTATCCATTTTTTTGCAGTGTATTTTTTTTCCTTTTTTTATTGTCATTAATTCATTTTATTTTATTTTTTATTGTTTTGTATTTTTTTGACAATCACGTAAAACACTGGATGACAGTAATACATCAACTTCAAAGAAAGAAAGAAAGAAAGAAAGAAAGAATCATGAGGTATTCATCAACTTTAATTTCACTGTTTTACACATTTTTTATTATTTATTGTTTTGAAATTCAGCATGAAAATCACATATTTGGGTATGACTGATGTAATTTGCCTGGGATATAATTATTATGCCATTATATTCATAACATGACCTATAATGACGCGATTCAGCGGTGACGTGGCGTCACTTCCGGTACGTGGAGTCCGATAGAAATGGACGACAGTCTTCAGCTGGCAGACGGTGGATTATCTAAAAATGTGAGTTGAATTCATATTAAACTGTTTTAGAGGTTAACCAGACGAACATGTTGTGCAGACACGGAGCAGCTCGCAGAAAGACTCACACTTGCGTTTGTTTCACGCTCCATTTCAAACTGCAGAAGGCTACACTCGTGTTTTGTGGGCTAAACAACTGATGCCCTGCCAAACGAACTAGTCCCACAGATCACTCAGCTATAATAAACAGGACTAGCATGATCTGGAGTTGTTTGTGTGCTGAAGGGAACGCGTACATTGCGTTTGTTTCTCTTGTATCACGTGTAAACAGAGGTGGCGCGTCGTGTTGCCATAGCAACAGTAATGGCGTCTGACTCTCAAGCTGAACAAACATTAATAAACATTCAAATGAATCTAATAAGAAATACCAAATAATACATTATTATTTAAGTACAACAAATACCACCATTATGTATTAATACAGTACCATTTAAACAATAAGTACCTCATTTTCTTTTAGCAAAGCATGTTAATGTTGGGATGGACTATTCCAGAAGGTGTTGATTGACAGATGTGCTGCTCATGTTGGTCAGGTGGCCAGATCAGGCCGAAGAGCTCGTCAGGCCGCTGAGATGATGAGCGCTGAAGACTCTCGTCAGAGGAAATCATCTTCATCACTCAGTTCTGCCACAGAGGTCAGTCTTCATCAACACAACCCCATTTCACTGAACTGAGTATATGAGCCAAAGAGAAAAACATGGGACTTCATGCACCAGAGCGAGTCCTGATGACTAAAGGAAAACAGTCTACTAGTAATAGTATCTACTACTAGTAAATTAAGGTGTAAGATGTGATACAGGTTTGAGCACACAGTACAAATACCCTCCTATTTTTTATTTTTTATTTGTTTAAATGAGCCAGATCAATATACATGTTTGTCGTATGGGTAAAGAGATATGAATTGACAAGATGCTTCTGACCAATTTGCTTTGGTATAAATGTTTCAGATTATTTCTTCATACAAACTCCATTAAGTAAACCTTTTGTTATGAATACAAAAAAATATGTACGTAATGTTAGGGCTGCACAATTATGACAAAAATCATAACTGTCGATTATTCCCTTGATAATTGCGATTATTAATTACTATTATCACCATTTACATTGAATGATGTTTCGAATAGCTCTATACCATTGTTTGAAGCGACTGCATGCCATATTTTTATATGAAAATAAACAAGCTGAAAACACTCTTCCTGAAAAACTTGTATCGCTTCTCTATAGCATTAAGCCTCAAATGTCAACTATACATTGGTTTGGTTTCTTCTTTAAATAAAAAAAGTAAAAAATATGCATGGTATTATAATGTTATACTAAAACTAAAATTAAAACAATGGAAAAAAACCCTTAAGATAACCAGTAGAAAAAAAACAAAAACATTTTAAGCACGCAGAATAATGTTAGTGGACTTTTTACGCAATTGTGATCACGATTAGAAATTCGATTAGTTGTGCAGCCCTACGTAATGTGACACTCATCAGTCCTCTGTAGGGTGTGAATGTGGAGAATGGTGAACATGAACAGCTTGCCTGCTTTACCAATCCATAAGACGTTGCTTTGTAGATTATAGCATGAGACACGTTTATAATAACATGGTCATGTTTTATATTTTGTTACCATGTAGAGCTTGGTTTTTATCAGAATTGTATTGCCCAGGAAAGTAAGGAAGCTTGTTTCCGCCACAGAATTTTTTTTTTTTTTTTTACTTTTTATATCACAATTCTGAGAAAAAAGTCACAATGGCACGTTATGAACGCGCAGTTTTGAGAAAAAAGTCAGAATTGTGAGATAAAAAGTCGCACTTATTTTTATTTATTTATTTATTTTTATTCCCTAGCAGAAACAGGCTTCCATAAAATAGTCAACATTAAAAATAATGGTGATAAGATTTTGTGATCTTGTCTTGGTTGGACAATAATTTTTTTCAATGATGGTGATATGATTTTTAAACACATTTCCGATATTTCAATATACATTACAGCATCTGTCACTGACTGACATTTTTTCCGAGAATAGTGTATTGTTTTCAATGGGAGTGCCGTGTTTTTAAAACGGCAGGAGCGTAACGAGGCGCTGAGCATCTGTTTCACGCTGAAGCGCTGAGGGCTCTGTGTTTTTTCCCCATTCCACTGCCCGTGTCTCCCGTTTTTCAAAGCAAAAACGCGTTCTGTATGAAATGTTCAACTTTGGGTAAAACGCTGCGCTCATCACTGTCATTTTTTACCCAGCCGTCCAATCACAGTGGAGGAGGGGCGGGACAAATACACCACCGACCAACCGCCACATTCTGCTTGTACAACGTCAACAGATGACAACAACAAGCATAATAACGGAACAAAATTATTTAAAACAAGAGCCAGAGCAAATGTTTTACATTGTATTGACATTTTTATAAAGAAAAAGTACAGAAATAAACTATCTGTGAAATGAGATACTAGTTACACTCCTGTGGATACTCCGTATCATAGCAAGCAAAACGTCTCAACAGAAAAAACGCTGCGCTGCCAAAGCGCTCTCAAGCGCTGACAGCTAGGCGTTTTCAGCAGAGCAGCAGCTGGCTAAAACCGCTTTGGTGGACACGGCCTTATGTTTATTTGATGGTGATTTCACATTTCTTGTTAGTACGAAGGCTAAACACAATAATTTATTTATACCGTATTTATTTCTAAAATATTATACAGTTTTATAGGAGGAGGTTTCATAGACTTGGCAAATTCATTTTTCAGAAGTTTGTAGGTACAGACATCCATTGTGGGCATTCTTGGCATTTTTTCTGAGGCTTTTATATTGTTCATATCGATATCAGTTATGTCGTATTGACCAAAATTAAGAAATATATTGTGATATAAATTTTGGCCATATCGTCCAGCCGTATCCTATCTGAAAAAATAGTGATATAATGGTATTTTTGCCGTATATCACCCACTCTTAATATAATGTGTATTTTTATTAATTGTGTCTTAGTAAATGTTGGCAAATTAAACCTGCATGCAGTGCAAATCCTGTTCTGAGTGTGAGTATGACTGGTTTATTCTGGTGTGTTCTATTTTAAGGAGTTTCCCTCAGTGAACTCTCTCTCTTACACATGAACTAAAGATTGTTTGAGACATATTTCTCTGCGTTACTGCAGGGCATCGGCATCTGAGGCATGCCATCTTTGGTCGCTCTTGGTTTGTCCCCAAGAGTGCTGAGAGCCGTACATGAATTCTGCTCGGAATCCGAGCTATTTTTTTTTTTTTTTTTTTTTTTTCTGTAAACTTTCCAAATTAGGTTGCGTTTTCCAATGTAAAACCAGGATTCTCGAGTCCCCTGTGACCTCACATCTAGATGAAATACATTTTTCTGGCATGATGGGTGACAGGCCTGTTTTCCCTATGTCTTGATAGTCAGTGTTTAATTTTGCTTCTTTACAAGTGTATGTTTTACTTTTATGAAGCAGACACATCTGAGCATCCAGTGTTGAGATCTTCCTTGTAGACAATTTACTTCATGCTAAACACTGGGGTTGATTTTATTTTATATTAATTTTTATGAATGTATACATTTTTATATTTATTTTATTTGACTCGCTGATCAGTGATTTGAAATTATTTGTCTGAATTATCGTCTAGTATTATTCTAGTAAACGGATTCTATTCTAGTGAATTATTCTAGTAAACGGATTGCTTTCCTAGGGCCAGTTTACACAACACCGTATTCAACTAAAAACAGAAAACGTTTTATGTGGTTTGGTCGTTGATTTACACGACAACAGTGTTTTGGGGGCCTGAAAATGCAAACTTTTGAAAAACAGGTTTCAAAGTGCAAGTTTTTGAAAACGATACAGTTATCATCTCTGTGTAAACTACAAAAACGTGAATTTGTGAAAACAGCGACATCATGCGCATGTGTATTATGTGTTCAGTCTATAGACATGAAGTGTTTCTTTACAAAGTGACATCTCCATCTACTGGCCTGGCAGCAGAATACAGCGTTTTTAGTCGTTTTCGCGGATCCGTCTGAATGGGGATAATTTTGACAACGTTGTCGTCTGTATGCGAAAAACGCAAAGGAAAGACTTTTCTGTTTTTAGTACATCGCTGTCATGTAAATGTGCACTCAGATTGATTTCCAGGGGCATTTTTACCTTTTATAAGTGCAATTTTTTTATAACCTTAGATGTTTGCATCATCTTTTATGTCAAATTCCTACATTTAAATTCAGTTAGTATAATAATACACTATATTTGGAATACTGAAATAATAATTTTTATGATTTTATTATTTTTTAATGATTTTTTTTTTTTTTTTAAATGAAATGATACTTTTAAATATGAACCTAAAACTGCCAGTAGATGGCGGCAAGTCACTGTCTGAATTGAGTCATTGAGTCATTCACTTAACCGATTCATTCAAACAGCTGATTCAATCAGGAACGAAGCAAGTGACTGGCTGCATCTGAAATCGAAAACTTGACGATGTTCTTCTTCCATGAGGGGGTTTGGCATCAAGACGGCTTTGTTCCCAGGCGAACCATTAAAGAATCTGCCAGAAATCCTGTAGATTTCAACCAATCAGATGACAACTTCGAAACTCCTGAAGTGTTTTCAGTTTTGTGTGCCATATGCATGAAACGTTCAGCCAACGGTCCATCTGAGGCTGAGACATTCGCCATGTTGTCACAGTCATGTGACCTACCAGCGTCAGATTTTTTTTTTCTTTTGATATTTTGACTGTTTACATATTCATACAACAAAATATTCTGGGGGCCATGACAGTTTTGCGAATATGATCAAAAATGCTGGCGCTGGCTGGCAAATTAAAAATGATAGGTTGACGGGGAAAGACAATTTCTCCCAAATGTAATGATCTACATTATTATGTCAACATAACTCGTCAAAATAATGCTTGCAACTTTAAAATCAACTTAACAATTTAGACTTTTTAACTTGCTTTTATTTAAGTTCTGGTAATTGATCCCCTGAGTCTATTTCTATTATAAGTTCTTTTTTGTGGTTTGATTTTTATTCCACTGTCAGCCTGAGAAGCGCTGAATTGATCAGCTCATATCTTCAGTACAGAAGACTTTTATGTGATTTTATTCAGGTGTAATGATGGCACCTGATGAACACTCTTGTGTCATTATTCACTTCCCTCGTTCTCTCTGCTGACCCATTTTCCACGATTTACATGAAACACTTGTTCGCTCATAGCGTCCCATTTGAGCTGGAATGCAGAGCGACCCTTCCCCCCCGCAGCCCTCTCCGAGTCCTGACATCAGGATTTACAAATGACCCTGCTGAAGGAACCCAGGAACGGAAGTTTATTTGCTCTGCTGTGTTTTTTATGTTGAAAGTAACTGAATTCCTGCAGGGCTCTGGCTTATTTGCAGACCCAATTTGGTAATGAGAAATGCTTTTTTTTTTTTTAAAAAAATGCATCTGTGGGTTGCCCACCCTCGTTGTGCCCCAAGGAATTCTGTCATTTTAAAGCTGGACCGTTATTCAGCTGCTCATAGAACCGCCATCGAAGCCCAAGTGACTATTTTCAGAATTAAAGAATAAAGTGAGATGCGTGTTTTTTTTCCGCTGTGAAGCTATTTTGGGTCATGCCGGTCAGAGCAGTTCCCACACTTACACCCCTCAAACCCCTTCAGCGCTCTCTGAGTGTCCTACACTCCTTTATTTCATCACAAAATGTAAAAATATTCTCTCCCAGCTCTTTATACAAAGTTGAATATATTAGTACACTACTGGTCTAAAGTTTGGAATAATAAAGATTTTTGAACGATGTTTTTGAAAGAAGTCTCTTCTGCTCACCAAGGCTGCATTTATATGATCAAAAATATAGTAAAAACAGTAATATTGGGAAATATTATTACAGTTTAAAATAAGTGTTTTCTGCATCATTACTCCAGTCTTCAGTGTCACATGATCCTTCAGAAATGATTCTAATATGATGATTTGATGCTCAAGAAAAATTCCTGATTATAATCAATGTTGAAAACAGCTGTGCTGCTTCAGATTTTTGTGTAAACCATCGTACATTACCGTACAAAATTGCTTTTTAAGGACTACAACAAACGGCTGGTAGGGACTACAACGAGCTTCTTCCCGGGTTGGTGACATCACTAACCCTAAAAATTTACATAAACCCCGCCCCCGAGAACACGCAACAAAGGGGGTGAGGCCATGTTGGGCTGCTTTAGAGAAGAGGAAGAGTTGTTGTAGTAGAGTGTTGTTGTCATGCCGTCATTTTACGCCGGACTGCTTCACAAACGAGGGTCAATTCAACGCTGGATTTGCACAAAAGATTAACATGACGGCACATGCTAGTCGATGAGTTGAATCAACTCCACAGCAACTACATAAATTTATCCACTAACCATTCAGAAACGTCTAAAAGTTGTAACTTCTTCCTGAGTCTCTCCATCAGTGTCGACTCCGGTTTGAACAATGTAAGGCTGAACACCGTTACTGACAATCCTCATTTTGGCTGCGTGAGATTCTCCAGCTTTGTTGATGTTGAGCGACCGAAGCGTGAGCTGTTAAAGCTCCGCCCTCTTCTGGAAAGGGGGTGGGGAGCAGCAGCTCATTTGCATTTAAAGGGACACACACAAAAAACGCCGTGGTTTATAGGTCCCCTTAAATAAAAAGAAGGAAAAAAGAAAATAATACTTCTCTTCAGCAAAGATGCATTAAATTAACCAAATGTAACATTTAAAGACATTTATAATGATTCAAAAGATTTCTATTTCAAATAAATGCTGTATTCAACAATGGTAGTAATGAGAAATGTTTCTTGAGCAGAAAATCAGCGTATTACTGAATTTGTGTTTCTCACGATCTTAAAAAGCATCTGCTTCAGTGCTTGAACAATATATTGTGCCTACGAATGAATTGTATTAATTATTTGTTTGGTATATTTACTTAATTTGCTCTAAATTAATGAGTTGTAGCAGATAGTGAAGGAGACATGTTCCTCCTTCACTATTATCAAAGTCCCTTTAAGACAAGTCATTTCACTCGGCGGCCATCTTTGAAAAACCTGTCGGGCATGCTCCTATCTCTTTGAATGGGAAAACATCAAATTCTCAGAAACTGATCGCCAAGCTTTCAATTAAATGTCATATTTGAAATCACCAATGAAATCTGACAACAGCTGTCTCAAACAAATTTTGTTTCTAAACGCTCAAATCATCACAAAAAACTGCATTTTTCAGGCTGGATCAAGCTAATGCGCATGCGCAGTCCTAAGTGCGAATCTCTACCAGAAACACGCATCTGACCGGAGCTTCTAAGGACAGCTGCAGTGATGCAATGACTTTACCAATCGGCGACTGGCTCTTATTTAGGAGGCAGGACTTATTTTACCATATTCACGTTGCACTTTCTCCCATTCACAATAATAAGTGCACCGTCTTTCTATATATAAAGTCTTCACTATATTACTCTAAGATATGGAAAATAGTCATAATAAAGAATCAGAAGAATCATTATCTTGTCTTGATGTTGTTTTCGGGCTCTATTAAAACAGGTTTTCCTGCTTGAATGTTGATTATTTTCCTCATATTCTCCATTGTTGCAGCTCCTCTCTTCCCAGGCTGCATTCCAGTTCGTTTTTTTATGCCCTTCCCTCACTAACTTCTCTCAGTCTCATTGACTCAGATGTACGTCATTGCTTACGTTGAGTGCCCATTACTGGGGGAACCCTTGCAATGGGCTGAATTGGAATGTCCTAAGCCCTTGATCACTTGGAATCTGCTATGGAGTTGATTTATTATTTACATTTTTTTTTTTCCCTTACGAAACTGTTTAATGCAGCATTCTATATGTATATAGGTGTGTTTGGGTTGTTTTAGATATTTAAAAAAAAAAAAAAAATAATAATATATGTATATATATATATATATATATATATATATATATATATATCTCATAGAGTTGTTTGTGGTGGAGTAAATTAAACACGATATATGGTGACGTCACGATCGTGTTGCATTGTGGGATATGGAGCTGCCTGAAGTGTACATATGAAGTAGACTCGCTCAGAATCGAGGGAGCGAGGGTCTGTCCATATAAACTTCCCTCATCCACTTCACGAAGTGGAACGCACTTCAAAATGGCGGCAGGGAAGTTCGCTTAGGGAAGTTCGCGAGTGTATGTCTAAAAGTGGAGTGGAATGCAGCCCCAGTCTGTCAGTAACGCTCTATTTAGTTCCTGTCTCTATGAAGCCCCTCCTTCTGAAAAGCACAGTGTGCTCTGATTGGTCGGCTGGAGCAGTGTGTTGTGATTGGTGTAAATGTCCCGCCCCTTACCATAACTGCCAGTTTCAACACACTACTAACTAACTCAACCAGGCCCCGCCCCTTTATTCTGCATATGAATTATTTAAATGAGGAATATTGTGAAGAAAACTCAAGACTACAATGGAGGTGTTTCAGGGAGTTCAGAAACACTGACACTGATATAGAGAAGAACTCCCGCTGGAGGGACTTTGTCATGCTCAAACAGCAACATTACACACTAAAGAAAGATGAACATGGGAAAAGAAAAGCATAAAAGGACCCCTTTTAATTCTGTATTAGCAGACTATGATTTTGGCTACATGACCATACCTGAAATATTAGTACATGTACCTTTTGAATATCTGAGTTAATGTGAAGACACACATCTGACTGAGTGCTTGTTGTGAGACGTGTTGTTCTGCTGTGAATGTACTGATAGTGTGTGATGAATGTGTGTTTGATCTCAGGGTCCTCCACCGAAACCGGCCCGTCGGCAGGGAGGATGGGCGGAGGAGAGCGCAGGAACCGGATCTGCCAAGTGAGTACACACCTGAGATACACAAACGTTCCTCATGTTTTGCCTTTCTAAAAGCCCACAAAGTTCTGTCCCTACATCTAGTCAACAAATAAATTGCAAATAAAATGCAAAGACTTGAAAGATTTCCACACACTGTCTTTGCTTGCAATGCTTTATTAAACAGCAGTGTTTCAGTCCAGCACTTTATTAAACAGATAATGGGTAAATCCATAAATTATTATATCAATAAGAAAGAGTAATAATAATTACTACTCTTTCTAGTCTCTAAATGATGTCTGAAACTTTGTATTTCTAACACTTCTTGTGTTTATTGCCTCTTTAAAGTGAATCGCTTGTTGTATTCCTCATTTGTAAGTTGCTTTGGATAAAAGTGTCTGCTAAATGAATGAATGTAAACGTAAATATACATTTTGTATTATTTTTAATATATATCAGACAGGAACGTGGATATGCATTACGTGTGAGATGTGTTTGCACTCCAACAATTATTCCAGTATTACAGAGTTGAGCATTTCTTGTTATGTATTTTATCATAGTTCTCTTTTCTCTCTTCATTTTTGTTATTAATGTGTTTTTCCTTCTTTTCATCAGTGTTAATATCCTCTTATCTTTCTAATCTCATTTCTTATTTGGGTTTTTCATTTCACTGAACTGCTTAAATTACATAAAGTGAAGTTCTTGTATAGCCGTAGTTGGTCAAATGCTTTTCTTTTTGGAGATGGTTGAGGAGTAAAGTACTTGCATTATTGAGAGATGTAAAACATTTTTAATAAATTATACTGAATCCTACATCAGTCCTATAGGATTTGATGTGGACCCCTAGAATCGCTCCCACTGTTTAGAGGAGGAGAAACAGCAAGCAATGACCGTCAGTCGCCACATGATGGCATCATCTCCTGTTAAATGTGTTTTACTGGAATGACCAAAATGAACATTATGATCACTCCTAATGGCAGCATTTATTTCAGTAATTCTCCTGTAAACTCTAATGTGAGAAAACAGAAACACCTCATGTTTCAAAGGTTGTCCACAACTTGGGGCCAGTAAGATTTTTTTTTTGAAGGAAATTAATAGTTTTATTTATCAAGTATGCATTAAATTGATCAAAAATTCATTTAAAAGATTCTATTTCAAATAAATGCTGCTCTTTTGAACATTCTAATCATCAAAGTTTCCACAAAAATCAGCAGCACAACTGTTTTCAACATTAAAAAATTATGATAATAATCATAAAAGTTTCTTGAGCAGCGAATCATCATATTAGAATGATTTCTGAAGGATCATGTGACACTGAAGACTGGAGTAATGATGCTGAAAATTCAGCTTTGATCACAGGATATAAATTACATTTTACAATATATTCACATAGAAAACAGCTGTTTTACATTGCAATAATATTTCACTGTTTCTACTGTATTTTTGATCAAATAAATGCAGCTTTGGTGAGCAGAAGAGACTTATTTTGAAAACACACCACAAACTTTTCAATGGTCTGTAAATAGAAGCAGTTAATTTGCATTTCTAATTCATTTTCATGTAAACATGATCAAGGAATGAGTAAAAAATGCATGTTAAAATAGTGGCTGATATTACTTCCATTTCATGCTTCACTCTGTAAATAGACCGGTCAAATTCAGTAGTTAAAATGCATATGGAAAATGTGCATATGTGCACAGTATATACAGGAGAAATTAAAGTGCACTCTCAAAAATAAAACTTATTTATTGGTATCAGTGGTTCGATAAAGAATCTTTAACTTCCATGGAATCTTTCCATTGCACAAAATGTTCTTCACACTTAGAAAAAAAATGGTTCTTTTAAGAACTGTTTACCTAAAGGATCTTTGGGAAACCTAATATTTTTGTTCTATTGCATCAAACCCCCTTTTGGAAGCTTTATTTTTAAGCGTGTATGTTTGCATGCTTTTCTGATCACATCTATTGGCTCAGTTACCAGAGAATGAAGCAAACTCTACACGTCTCTCAGGAAAGGTCAAAGCGTCACTTCTGCATGTCTGCCAAACTTATCTTGATTCTCTCGGCTGGGAGGTGTTAAAGGGCTTCTCGACGCATTGATTCTCCTTCTAAAACAAAGTAATCGTCCCCTCTGAAGAAGACAAGGACTTTTTCTTCATCTCAATGTCACCCCTCGTGCTCAATCACCGGCGCTCTGTTCCCACTAATCCCACAGCAGAAATCCCGGGATTTGCAGATCTATCACTCCTAATTGACACTAAATGATCTGTCAGTTTATTGATGAACCTTTGAAGCCAAATTGTCACAATATATTTTATCCCAAACAACTTTTTCTAGACCGTTTTACCATGTTTATCGTGCTGCGTTACACGGGTCTTAATGGAGAGCGCCGTAATGAGAGGACGGGCCGCGTGTCAAGGGCTGTACACGCTAACACCCGTGATTATCAGCATCTGCCTTACCATTTACATATATGAGCCAATCAAAGCACACAGAAAACACTGAAGTGCCATAGTTGTCATATTTATGTGACCTTTGTTTCATCTCTAATTGCCCCTAAATGTTAAAGTCTGCTGAAATGTTTATTATTCCAGCACAGTTTGACACAGATGTCGTATATTGTGCTGCATGATGAACACAGTCCAATCTCAGGATCCATTAGGTGGCGCTAAACACCAGCAAAACACCAGTAGGATTCTTGTACATCACGTTTAAACAAGTAAAGCCTGACATAGGGAGTAATAGTCAAAAAAATCTGTTTTTTTAACTGAACAGTTTATTGAATGTTTAGACAAAATATATATAAAATATGCATGTGTTTTTTGAGTATCATATTTGATGCATCAGGCTTTTATGGCTCATATAGTCTGATATAGTGAGAATATGGAGGGAAAGTTTTATTCAGAGGCCCAAACTGAGAAAAAATATGCAATTTGGTGCAGATGCTGATATTAATATGAACAAAAAGTAAGATTAATTTCTGATGCTTGTAAATCAATGAGATCTTTATAACAGTATAGCAGATACTTACATAAAATGCATATAAATATCAATATCTGCCAATAATATGTCTTAGTAAGATGATATTTAAATGCTTAGTTTTATGATCAAATCTCTATAGTTTTAAAACATATAATGCAATGCAATACAATGATGATTGAGAGATGAACAAATAAACCTTCCTCAAAAGATGATGATCATATTTGATACTCATGATTTTTCTATAAAATGATGTCTGGATAATCAAGTAAACCAAAGCTGCTTCAGTCCAGTTGAAATATTACTAACAATATCAAAGTTATTCTTACGTTTAATTGATAAAAATCAGTGCAGATTTCACAGCAGAAAGACACGTGAAGCACGAGCTGAAGGATGTTTGTACAATTACACTAAAAGATCTTTTACTTGATAAAGTGTGCGACGGGTTTTATCAGCAAAGTTTTGATCATTTAGAGACCTTAGAAATGTGCATCAAACATGATACAGTAGCTTCATAGGGTTAAGCTGCACCTGCAATAAAGAGTATATTCTATTTTCCAAAACTGAAAATTATTATTCACCACATTAAAAGATAAAAATGATTATTTTAAAATGAAAGGTGATTAATTAATGCTGTTTAAACTATGCTGTGTGTTCTAGATGAGAGGATACAGTCGGAGAACACATTTCAGCAGACACAGATACACACACTTGGAGTGATTGAGTGAATTAGACGAGTTGTGATTGTGACGGCTGATTGTTGTAAGCTTTGATTTGTAATGTCCTCCACAGGTCTGGAAGACGGCTGGCTGCTGAAGAGCTGGAGGAGTGAGTTCACTACGTTTACTGTCTTTACTTCCTTCTTGATTCAGTTTAGCACGCAGTGATTAGGAACAAAAAATCTTAAGAAAAGGAAATGTTTGTTTACGCTCTTGATTTAAGGAGGAAATTACCGTCATATTGAAATTGTCCTTGGTTAATGTGAGAACAATCACTCTGATTAAAACACATGATGGTGGAGTTTACATATATAACCTGTGGTTAGGGACTAGATCACTAGTGTTGAGATCACTAGAACTGGACGACAAGTCACATATTCACAATATATTCACAATGATTTTACTGACAACAGAAAACTATGCAACAGTGTGATTATCACTGTTATTTTAATGCACGTTTCCTAAAGATTACACTTTTGCAATTACTCATATATATATATATATATATAAAATTACAGAATTTACATAGTTAATAAAAATACATTTGTTCATTGTTTTTTAATGTTCACAATGCATTAATGTTAGCAAATACAAATAAAACATGTATTAGTAAATGTTGAAATTAACATTAACATTATTATTAACATTAAATTATTTTCATGACTTATCACAACATTTTTTTTTTTGTCAAATCAACTTATATAATTAATGTGGTTCAGATAACTTGTTTCTGTTGATTAAACCAATCGCCTTCATTGTATTAACTCAAATTTTTAATTTCAATGAACTCAAAATTTTAAGGCAACCAGGTAACTTACTTTTTTAAGTTAAACCAACAATTCTTTTTTTTTTTACAGTGTAGAAGTACTGTTCGTTGTTTGTTCATGTTTACTAGTGAAGTTAACTAAAGAAACCTTATTGTAAAGTGTTAAAAAGCATTAAATGTAAAGTATTTAATTTCTGCGCCACTAGAAGGACCAAACGCTGCAAACCAAATGCAAAATAATAATTATTTTCAAACAAGCTTCCTGAACACCATTTAATGTCATTATTTCTTAAACGTTTACATTTAATTTTCTTCTTGCATTCAAACTTTTTGAAGCTGTTTGGCTTCAGCCGCAGTTTGGTTAAAATAATCTTCTGATTTCATTCAGAGTAAATGCATAAATATTGAGGTATCTTTTTATTTTTAGCTATATCTCCCAGATCTAGCCGGACACTGGACAGATTATATATATATGTGTGTGTGTGTTTTGTATTTGTCCCTGATCTCTTTTGTTTAACATGATGTCTGAAGCCGGCGGCTGAGGCCACAAACCCCCGAGGGCTCCGACAATGAAAGTGGTGAGTAGATGATTCCCCGGAGCTCTGCTTCACTTCAAACACATTTACTCCACCATGAAAACTGCCTTATGAAATTCAGACAGAACTGAAGCTAATGGCTGCTAATTTATTGTACGACATTCCAGAAGGGTGCTGGATAAAGAAGCTTATTCAGTGAGCTTCCAGCTGCTATGATTGATAAATTATTACACATTCTGAAACAGTATTTCATGACATACACCAGCGACAAACACACTTACATTAGGCTTAAAAGACCTGATAGCTTGAGGCGCAAAAACACACTATCTTCAGGCCATATGCTGCACTCATATATGATAAAGAGACCTTAAATGATTAAAAAATAGAAATTACTATTGGATACAGCTGCCAGAATATTCAATAAACTACATTCAAATACATCAATATGCATAAGATAGGCTTTTTTAAATTTATTTTTTATTGATTGAATGTCAAAAATAAACTAAGCAAATTTGATAACAGAAAATGAATTGTTAGATATAGAAATTAAAGTGTCCAAATATCAACAAATTAACCAGACTAATGTATTGTTTCAGTTATTATAATTATTTCAGTTAGTTGCATTTCATTTAAGTACTAAAATAACTAAAACTAAAATAAACTGCTAAAACTTAATAAAACTATACACACTTTTAAAAAACAAAAAAATAATAAAAGTGACAAAATGACACAACAAAATTACTAAAGCTTATAAATATGATAAAATAAAAATAAAATTTCATTCAGAAATTATAATGGTATGTCAATGATACTAAACACATATCAAACTCATAACTAGTTGGTGCCTATGTGATCCGTATCAGTAATATATTCATGTTATGCATATTACAAATCATAACTATCAGACACATACATTCTTGTTATCATTCATAAAAAAACCATACAGATCTCTGAACAGTGTCATCATGAGCTCATACACTGAATATGATCCTTCTTTACTCTTTCCTATGAAAGTTGCTTGAACTTATGAATAAATAAGAGAATAATGTGATCATCTCAGACGTGACACATGACTTTTTGATAGAATCAGCATCAAAAAGCGGTTTCTGGTACACGTCAGTGTCGGATCCCTCTCGACCTTGTGTCACAGGTCGTATCGCGACCTCATTAAAAAAACGTTGTTTTCTCTCGCCACTTAATCATGGCGTTTGCATAGCGAGAGCTTTTCCTCTCTGCGCTTCACATTGAACTTGGGCAGAATTGTGTCGATGGTGCATTATTCGGCGAGACGCAGGGAGGGGCGGAAAAGTTCAAATCCAGTAGACTGTTTGCGAAGGCTGGACACAGAGGCTTTTTGATGTCATTGCTCTAAGACCATTAAATTTGACTGCGGGTCCGCGGGGGCCCGAATCTGCTGAACGCGCTGCTTTAGAAATGAGGGGACAGTGTCACCTCGCGCTCATGAATATGAAGCAGCGCTCGTGCGCGCCTGCATTTATTTGTATATCAGGAACACAGATGAATCTTGTCAGTGACTAAACGAGGCTGGCATTTTTAATTAGCTTTAATTAAAAATGAGAGAAAAGGAAGAAGTTATCAATGTAGGATAACGGGGCTTGTTATGAGGGTCAGGGAGATGAAGTGAACGTGGCTTTTGTGACAGGATTCAGAAACGCAAGCGAGGATGGAAGTCTGAGAGTGAATTAAAAATGGCCACGTTTATCTCCTTGAGACTTGTGGAGGGAGTATTTTAAGGCATCATGGCTTCTGTTCCTGCTTTTTTTCTGTTTTCATTTACACAGTGGCTGTCATTTTCATGACAGATTTATTTAAACATACATTAAATAATCAAGACATCACTAACAAGTTAAGTAAAATATAATGAATATGTAGGCTAATATAGTACATATAGCGAAAGAGTTCATTTCTCTGGTGAACTAACAAGCTGTGGACTCACCTGACGTGACAGTGTTCACAAGCTGTTTTATTGACGTCTTTCCGCCATTGAAACACTTGATTGAGTGATTACACGAGATATTATACATTTCAGTAAGTTGTACTGTATCTTTCAACATACCTTCAGATGTTCATTCACGTTTATTCTGTAACTAGTATTAAAGAGGAAGAGATGATCGCGTTCACTTGCGTTCCGCTGTCGCTTGAACTGAGGCGCCTGTACAGTCACGCAACATTAATGAGCTCCAAAACTAAATTTTTTGTTTGAATTTCGTGATAAAATGGAAAGAATTTGAAAGATGACATTTGTTTCTTATGGAAAGTAACAAAACACAGAGCTTATTGCAATTATTGGTGGTTAATGTTTGGCTACAACGTTGTATTCGTCGTGTAGATCAGGGCCAGGGCCGGGCAGGGGGTTGGGTGTGTTCGGTACGCCATGAGAGTATTGCAGTTCGTACCGTGGGTGGTGTATCGTGCTTTTTCGGTTCGGTTTGAATATCATTACACCCCTATTTAATTGGCTACTTTAAAAAGTTAAAGTTTTAGGTCGACGCGTATAGCAGAGAATAGATGGGCACGCGACTGTTACTTAGGGTGCGTTCACACTTGTAGTTCGGTTTGTTTGGTTCATTTGGTCCGGACCAAAAAAGAAAAGAAAAAACATTTAGTCCTGGTCCGATTAGCATTCAGATTGGCAATTTTATCACCGAACCAAAAGATGCTGAACCTAAAGGCATAGGGATACATTCACAACCTGATTGGTCGGATTTTATGTCGTATTGATTATTTTGAGACGGAACTTACCTGTGTGCTGAGGTAAATGCGCTCGTTGTATGTGTGTAGCCTGCATATGATGGTATTTTGGCCAGCTGGGAACTCGTGAAGAGCTTATAAAATGTGTAAAGGAGTCAAAACAGCGGCGGGAATCCATCCGTCACCCACACAAACAATCTGCTGCATGGAGACGCGCGTCTGATGCCTGTGATGGGCAAACTCGGGACTATGACGAGAATAACCGATATGCGTGAGGATTCTGTCCTTTTTAGGGTCTCATCTTCCTGTTTTTGGTTCTTTTACATGTCTTTGGTTCATATATCATTCGAACCACACCAGAGTTCGCTTGGAAGCGGACCGAGACCCATCTTTTCAGCGGTCTCGGTCCGCTTGTTTGTTGCGCACCAGGGTTCGGATGGCAGCATTCACACATGCTCAAATGAACCGCACTAACAGAGCAATCGAACCAAACATGCCAAGTGTGAACGCACCCGTACATGTGATTTGCTTGATGTTAAAAAGAGTTAAGTGCAGTAAGCTGCGGAAAACAGCTGTCGCTGTCTGACACAGACAGCGTGCGATCCCGAATTCAGCTCTCTTTTCGTGGCTTATTGTACTCGAACGGTCAAATACACACACAGTTATGTCAAAATGTCTGTCTTGGCGAGTATTCATGTTAACACTGTCGGTTATGTCGGTTATGAACGTAAACAATTGGGAAAGAAATAGATCTAAAAAACTTAAAGCACTATTTCATTTGCGTCTTTCTTATACTGTATTTGTTCTGTTGTTTGTAATGTGCCTCTTTGTTCTTATTTTTAATAACAAAGATAAACTAAAATAACAAAAATAACAAATCGTCCACTCCTAGTTCCAGGTGTTTTTGTTTACCTGGATGTTCTTGATGTTTTCAGGTTGATTATAACTATATATTATTTATATGATATATAGTTATATCAATTTAAATACCGTTTTTAAATACCGTTTTAGTGATCTTCTGGTCTGTAGATGTGGCTCGGGTTCCTCCTTCAGTGAGCTTGAGCATTTTGCTCAGTTTGGGCCTCTGAATAAAATTGAGCTGTTTTTTTCTACATATTCTCACTATATCAGACTATATGAGCCATAAATCCTGAGGCATCAAATATGATACTTAGCAAAAAACATATGTAAACTTTTTTTTTTAATTATTTGTCTAAAGGTTTGATAAACTGTTCTATTTCAAAAACTTAGATTTTTCTGACTATTGTTTCATATGTCAGGCTTTAAAGGACTGTGAAACCATGTTTGCTGGATATTTTATGTGTGCTCTAAGAAAACTTTTAGCAGAATGTCTGAGCCGCTCTTTTCCATACAACTAAAACTGAACTGTTCCTTTAGGCATTACATAATGTTACAATGTTTGTTAATGACTTTGTATTCATGAACAGTCATGAAAGTTATTATAAAAAGTGTTACCCACTTATTTCAACATTGGCTGAATATAAAATGAATCCCTTGTATTTGGATAGAAGCGTCTGCTAAATGAGTAAATGTAAAGCAAATGGGGAAAAAAACAAAAAACATTTCAGTCATTTTTGAACTTTTCCACTTTAAGTGGTGAAGGTGACAAGTTTTGTTCTGATTTTATTAACAAAACTTTTCTTTATAAAGAAGAGCTATGCTTTCTTCCATTTAAAGCACTGTCAAACTGCGTTTGACGGTGATTTTGTAAACGTGTGCTCTCGTGGCACACCTGAACACACTCCAGCAAAAGTCTGTCCAAAAAGAGGAGAAGGGCTGTGAAAGTTTGTCCTTCTTTGGGAGCGATGCCACGCTCTGTCCTGTCGAGTTTTGCCAATTAAAGCGGGTTCCCACTGTTCTGGGCAGCGGGCACGTGGCTCTTGGCACCGCGGCTCCTGCCAGGCCGCGCCGTGACTTCCGACCCCACACAGATGGGCTCGCAGGCAGGCCTGCGCGCCTGGAGCCCGGCCCGGCCCGAATGGACACGGAGGTCGCCGCTCTGGCCTGAAGGGTCCTGAGGGTGGCCGCCGCTGACAGGGCCCAAATGCTCGGCGCCGGGATGAGTGCGAGTGTGTGTCGGTTTCTGGGGAGCCCCTGGCCGGAGCGCCGCCTCACAGCGGGAAGAGATACTGTCTTGATCACTGAATATTCATGGCCGCCTGGTCGCCGTGACAGGGGGGCAGCATGGAAGAGGATGTCAGTGCGAGAGTGAGAGAAACGCAGAGAGGAGGGAGGAAATCAAACGCCAGTTCACACACAATATAAACAGAGCCGCGCCGAGGAGACAGACAGCATCTGTGATGATTGGAGGGATTGTGGGAAATGCTGCAACTCGCAGTAACACCCAGCAGTAGCTGCAGCATATGGCTGCGTGCGTCTCGAGAAAAACTTTGTAGCTAGATCACATGTTCAGTTTAAATCCAAGATGAGCAAAATTGGCTTTGGCGAGTAAATAAAACTGTTGATTATAATAAGTCAATATTTGTTTCTGTAAACTACCAGTTACGTTAGCTTGTGTAAAGGTTCGTTCATGCCAAGAACGTTAATTATATTAGCATCCACACCAAAGTACGATAACCTTCTGTTGTTTTGCTGTCTGCCCATGTCTGAATGTTGCTGTCTTTAGTCAAAAAGAAATTAAGGTTTGTGAGGAAAACATTCCAGGATTTTTCTCCATATAGTGGACTTCACTGGGGTTCAACGGGTTGACGGTCCAAATGTCAGTTTCAGTGCAGCTTCAAAGGGCTCTACATGATCCCAGACGAGGAATAAGGGTCCACAAACCACAAATGCTCGTCTTGCACTGCTCTGCGATGCGTCACGCATTATGTAATCACGTGAGAAAGGTCACGCGTGACGTAGGTGAAAGTACAGATTTGGTGTCTACAAAGCGGATGTGCAAAGACGAAGTCAAACGGCCTTTACAAAAAAAAAGGTAAAACAATGATGTTGGACGATTTTGAAGTTGGAGGAGAAAATGAGATGGAGTTTTTTGCCCTACCGCGGTACTTCCGCCTACGTCACACGTGACCTTTCCAACGTGATTACGTAATGCGTGACGCATCGCAGAGCAGTGCAAGACGAGCATTTGTGGTTAAAAAGTATATACATTTTTATTTTATTTAGAAAATGTCCGATGGTTTCTCTAGATAAGACTCTTATTCCTCGTCTGGGATCGTGTAGAGCTCTTTGAAGCTGCACTGAAACTGACATTTGGACCTTCAACCCGTTGAACCCCAGTGAAATCCACTATATGGAGAAAAATCCTGGAATGTTTTCCTCAAAAACTTTAATTTCTTTTCAACTGAAGAAAGTAAGACATGAACATCTTAGATGACATGGGGGTGAGTAAATTATCAGGAAATTTTCATTCTAAAGTGAACAAATCCTTTAAAGGGATACTCCACCCAAATGAAAATTCTCTCATCATTTACCCATCCTCATGTCGTCCCAGGTGTATATGACTTTCTTCATATGAACACAAACAGATTTTTAGAAAAATAATTTATCTCTGTGAGTCCATATAATGAAGTTGGATGGGACCCTCAAAGTTGACACTTCAAGAACCCCACAAAGCGAACACGACGGTTATCCACACGACCCCAGTTGATGAATCAATAGCCATGTACACACTGTAAAGTTTCAGCCGTGACAACCACATTTAAATACAGGAGTGAATCCCCTAAATGATCATTCCATGTTTATACAGAACACGACTCGCTGCTGAAATTGTGATGATTGACACCATGGTAACCACAGCAAAATGTGTGAGAAAAATACTAATATTTTTAACTTTTATAATAATAAACCATCCCTTCCGGCCAACGGTCATATGATTCATGCTTGATGTAAATGTCAGCACAGTTACTGTACAGTTCTTACACACATTTTTTTTTTTTTTTTGCTTTAGAAAACTTTGATTCATCAACTGGGGTGGAATGGATTACTGTTGTGTTTTTGTCTGGGTTTTGAAGCGTCAACTTTGAGGGTCCCATCCACGTGCATTATATGGACTCACAGAGATAAATTATTTTTCTAAAAACCTCTGTTTGTGTTCATATGAAGAAAGAAAGTCATACATCTGGGACAGAGTGTGGGCGAGTAAATGATGAGAGAATTTTCCTTTTTGGGTGGAGTATCCCTTTAATGGCAGCAATTTTACATTAGGTGTATATTACAGGTCTTGTTAGAGTTCAATGGAAAATGCATTTCACCTGCTTTTTCTAGACATCCCAGTGATTCCAGACCTGGAGGAGGTTCAAGAGGAAGACCTCACCATGCAGATCGCTGCTCCACCAAGGTATCAAACAATCCAAACGATACTCATCATCTAAAAAAAACTCTCATATGCTTCACTTTCCCACAAACAATTGTGACATCATCCTGAAACATGTCTAGTTGAGCACAAAAAGTGACCCATTTATTATTCTTATATTATTATTTTTTATTTATTTATTTTTTGAAAATAATAAGCAACAGCAAATATGCAAGTTATACTTTCCCAGATAGAAGTAATTGGTTTTATATTGTCACTGAACTGAAGCCAAAACAAATCATTAAAGTATCTGGAAAACATTTACTTAATATAAGGTTAACAAGAAACCAGAAGATAAACATTTTTCAATTCAGATTTATTTGAATAGCGCTTTTTTCACAGTAAATGTCATTCCAGACCAGCTTTACAGAGAATATTGTGCCTGACAAAAAAACAAAAACAAAGTACAAATAAAACTAAGCTAGTCGTAGAATAGAATAGTTCTTGATTTTTATTTCTTGCTAATTTTAGGGCTGTCAAGGAATAAAATAATCACAATTTCTGATTTTTGACCTGCCTTAAGAAAGCTGAATGGAAAATGAAACCATAATAAAAACAGTTGATTGCCCTAAACATATTTAATTCATATCTTAAGTCAATGTTAAAGTGTGAGTCATAATATTTTCATAAAGTCAAAGTTTCAATTCATTCTTCATTTGAATGATGGTGCTGAAAAGTTTCAGAGTATTTTATCTGGTTGTCTGTGAGCAATTTAAGATGATGTAAACAGACAGGTGTTTAGAGTTCTCTCTTGTCTTCAGTATCCAGGTGAACAGAGTTATGACCTACAGAGACCTGGACAACGACCTCATGAAGTACTCTGCTTTTCAGACCCTGGTGAGACACTCACTCTACCCATCATTCCTAAACAACAACACAGACTGTTCACTCGTTCAAATCGAGCATCTTGTAAGGCGGTGTAAAGTTACTGCTTAATTTTAGAACATCCTTCCCATCCTACAGCGTCTGTGTTTGGGCTGAATATGTGGTCACATGCTGACCTGGCATTATATTGCATAGCTTTCAGTAATTGTTTGCCTAATGTTTTATCTGTATTGAATGTTTCCCAGGATGGAGAGATTGACCTGAAGTTGCTCACGAAGGTTTTAGCCCCGGAGCAGGAGGTGAGAGAGGTGAGCTCTGTCTGGCTCTTTCTAGGGCGTGTAAGAGGGTCAGACCAACAGATTTATAAAATCAGGACCAGCGTTCTTCATCTCATACTTTCCACAATGTTTTACAGCGATAGTCCACCCAGAAATTAACATTCTGTCATCATTTACTCACCCTCATGTCATTCCAAATTCACATGACTTTCTTCTGTGGAACACAAAATAAGATATTTTAAAGAACCTTCACTCTTTTAAACACCAGCTAGCAGTGAAATGTTTGAAGTCATTGTGATTTTTTTTTTTTTTTTTTTGAAAGTCCCTAATGTTACCAAGGCTGCATTTTATTTGATCAAAAATACAGTAAAAACAGTAATATTGTGAAATATTATTATGATTTAAAATCACAGTTTTCTATGTGAATATATAGTAAAGTGTGATTTATTCCTGTGATCAAAGCTGAATATTCAGCATCATTACTCTAGTCTTCAGAGTCACATGATCCTTCACAAATCATTCTAATATGCTGATTTGCTGCTCAATTATTATAATTTATTATTGGTGCTCAATTATTTATAATCGTTCTTATTATTATCAATGTTGAAAATGTTTTGCTGCTTCATATTTGTGTGAAAACCATGATACATTTTGTTTTTGTGAATCCTTTAATGAATAGAAAGTTCAAAAGAACGGCATTTATTTGAAATAGAATCTTTTGTAACATTATAAATGCTTTTACTGTCACTTTTGATCAATTTAATGCGTTCTTGCTGAATAACAGTATTAAAAAAAATCTTACCTCCAAACTTTTGAATGATAGTGTATCACGGTTTCTACAAAAATATGACGCAGCACAACTGTTTTCATCATTGATAATAATAATTAGAACTGTTTGTTGAGCAGCAAATCATCATATTAGAATGATTTCTGAAGGATCATGTGACACTGAAGACTGGAGTAATGATGCTGAAAATTCAGCTTTCATCACAGTGTTACAGTTTACTATATATTCACATAGAAAACATCTATTTTAAATTGTAATATTTCACAATATTACAGTTTTAGCAGAAGAGAAAAACATTCAAAATATCTTAATTATTCCAAACTTTTGACCAGTAGTGTTACAATGACAGTCCATTATGACAAGGACCATAAAAACGATCAAAATGATTGAAAAAAGCACCGTAGTCTTCTGCAGTTGATGCCGTTTCTGAGGAACTCAAGTCATGGAGTCTACTTTATTGTTGTTTTTCATCCTTCTTGGAGCCTGATAGACATGCTCACTGTGAACTGCTATATATATAAATATATATATAATATATATATATATATATATATATCACATTGTTTCCTTACAGTGTGATATATATAGCAGTTTACAGTGAACATAAGATAAATAGATTTTTTTTTTTTAAAGAAATGTCCTTTTGTGTTCCTTGGCATGAATGTTAGTAAATGATGACTTTTTAGGTGGGCTGTCCCTTTAAAGCCACTGTACTCCTCCCGCTTCCCAGCCTCTTTCTCTTAATGAAGTTCCTATGATGGGTTTTCATGGTTTTCAGGAGGATGTTGGTTGGGATTGGGATCATCTGTTCACTGAAGTCTCCTCTGAACTCCAGACGGAATGGGATCAAGGAGAGCGAGATGAGCAGTCACCACTTCCTGTGGCCTGAGGAGGGACGAGCAGCAAGATGCGTCTCTGTAGGGTTACATTTACACTTCATGTGTTCAGATATTGTTCATATTGAATGATTCTTGACAATGTCATTGTTATTGCCGGTGACATCACACGGCTTTATGCTGTGTGTGTTTCTCATTAAGGTTAACCTTGCAAACCCAGAAACATTGCTTTTCTTAACTGGATCAATCTAGAGACATTTGTCACCGTTTGTAGTATCTGGAAAAAGCGTAAATCCAAGGTTAATGAGCAGGTAAACTGAAATCCAGTTGATTGAGTTAAAATGAACTTTGCTCATCCGAGCAAGCCGGCCTTATCATTATTGACCAGACCATCGACCGTGAACGAAACGTCCGGTTCTCAGCTATTCCAAACACAGTGAGCTTAATTCCTGTGTTTTTATCATGCCTTGTTTGTTGGTTAACATAGCATGTTTCATTTAAGTCAGAATATCAAATTTCACTCTTTGAAAAATGTACGTTTCTAATGAAATTATCCATAAACAGTAATTAATTATTTACCTTTTGTCTGTAAAATGTTTTAATGGTCATGCTCAATATTTTTTTTATCCTTGATGATATTCAGTATATATCTTGTATATTATGTATCCAGTATATATCTTGTATATTATGTATTTGTTTTTAAATGGCTTAAAAGGTTAAAAGAGGAACCATTGTTTTGACCAGTAGATTCTAAATAAAAACAATTAACAATAACCACACTCTGTGAAACATGGTGTTTTCACTAAAACTAACACTTTTAAAATTGGTTTTGACAATTTAAAAGAATGCTAAAATAGAATTAAAATATAAATATTAGATGAAAAACTTAAACGAAAATTAGAAATGTTTCTTTGGAAACTAACTAAAATAAGTTGGAAGTACTAAAATGACTGAAACTTAAATATAAAAATTAATGAAAGATAACTAGAAATATAAAACAAATAAAACAAATAACATTTCTAAAACTTAAACTAAAATGAAAATATCAAAATTAAAAGCTAATTCAAAATACTATAATAGTATATAAATAATACTAAAGTAACACTGGTTTCCGTATCTGTCAGTCACTTCGACGTGGTGCCGATGACTGACACTTGGGGTCATACTCAGGAGCCCCATTACCCCTGATATTCTGAGAAAAGGCCAATAAAAAATTGCAAATTTGCATGGCCCACTCCCCCGGACATGTGAGTATAAAAGGAGCAGGCATGCATCCACTCATTTAGATTTGTTCAGAACTGAGCGAAGTGTCTTCTATATACAGGCTGGTTTTCATTCGCCTCGTGATCTGAAAAAGCAAATTTCCTCTAAAAGAGCAATCACAGATGGAGAGCATCTTTTTAAAGAAGACTTTCTGCTTGGGTGTTTCTGGGTGTGGTCGATATCTCTCGTCCTCGGACGGCCATGATCTTTGTCTTACATGTTTGGGTTGCACGCACACTGAGACAGCTGTCCTCCTTTTCTAGTAAAAGGAGTGACCTCAGTTGCTCCTTGTCCCGGTCCTTCTACAGTGCACAAGGCCACGGCGGCTAGCGCTCAGGGCAATCTGAGGGCAACAATGGGAACTTTCCGCCGGGTAAATCCCCACGGACCTCCCATTCCTCGTCTTGCACATTGTGCCCAGTGGAGTTCCCGGGTGAGTTCGACATTGCGTCACATGCAGTTCTCAGATGAGGATGAATTATCGATCACTGCATCGGGGATGGGCTAATGCCTTCTGATGCTGAGGACTCAGCTGGACCACCTGCGAGTGTGGTAGACCAGCCCCAGTTTGATGCAGAGTTGGCAGCCATGCTTGCCTGGGCCGTCACTAGCATTGTCCTGGCGTGAAATCCTCTGCCCTGTTCCGAGCGTTCGCGGTTGGATGAAGTGCATGAAGAACTGGCGAAATTGGGGAGGGCACCTTTTACTGCCCGGTCCCGCTTTGTAGGCTCTTCCATCCTCACTACCCTCAATGGTGGGGCAGCCAGGGGGTACATGGAGGTTCCTCAGGTGGACTGTGCGATTGCTGTGCATTTATGCCCACAAAATGCGGCCAACTGGCAGAATCGTCCTAGACTCTTGTCCAGGGCCTGTAAGTTTACTTTGCCTCTAATGGTGTAGGCTTACAGTGCCACTGGACTAGCTGCTTCCACCTTGAATGCCTTGGCCATCCTGCAGGTCCGTCAGTCCAAGGCACTTAAAGATCTGCACGAGGGTAGTCTTGAGACGAGATTGATGCAGAAACTGCGTTCGGTGGCCAACTTCGCTCTACGAATGACAAAGGTCACGGCGCAGGCTCTTGGCTAGGCAATGTCTACTATGGTGGTCCAGGAGCGGCATCTCTGGCTGAACCTTGCTGAGATGCGGGACGCCAACAAAGTTTGCTTTTTTCGACGCCCCCATCTCACAGGGTGGCCTCTTCGGCGACACTGTTGAGGACTTTGCCCAGCCATTTTCAGCAGTAAAGAAGCAGACGGAGGCCATTCTTTTTCACAACGAGTAACAGGGGAGTGGAGAATCCATCCCCAGGCAGTCCAGATGATTTAGTGTTGATTTGGCAAAGCGTAGGTAGACCTGTACGAGGCGGCTGTATGCTTTGAAGTGGAGTCTGTTCGCGAACTGGTGTTCTTTCCGAAGGAAGACCCTCAGAGATGCGCAGTAGGGTCAGTGCTCTCCTTCCTGCGAGAGGTTGGAGGGCCGGCTGCCCCCTTCTATCTTGAAAGTGTATGTGGCAACCATAGTGGCATCTCGCATCACAGTGGATGGTATGTCTCTAGGGAAGCATGACCTGATCATCAGGTTCTTCAGAGGCGCCAAGAGGTTGAATCCTCCTAGGTCATGCCTTATTCTCTCATGTGATCTCTCTGTGGTCTTGCTGGGCCTACAGGGAGCTCCTTTTGTGCCGCTGGAGTCAGTTGAGCATAGGGCCCTCTCATTGAAAACAGTGCTCCAGACTGTGCTCATCTCCATCAAGAGGGTTCGGGACTTGCAGGCATTCTCTATCAGAGAAATGTGCCTTGAGTTCGGTCCGGCATACTCTTGCGTGATCCTAAGACCCCAGCTGGGCTACATGCCCAAAGTTCCCACTCCCCCTTTTAGGAACCAAGTGGTGAACTTGCAAGCGCTGCCTCGGGATGAGGCAGACCTAGCTTTGTCATTGCTGTGTCCAGTACGTGCCCTGCATGTCTACCTGTACCACACACAGAACTGCGGAAGCTTTGAGCAGCTCTTTGTCTGTTTTAGGGGACAGCAGAAAGGGGAAGGCTGTCTCCAAAAATAGGATGGCCCACTGGATTGTGGATGCCATTGCCTTTGCATACCAGGCCCAAGCATGCTATGCCCTTTAGGAGTCTGTGCACATTCCACAAAAAGTGTGGCTTCCCCCTGGGCTTTAGAAAATGGTGCCTCTCTAACAGACATCTGTAGAGCAGCAGGCTGGGCTACACCCAATACCTTTTTACATTCTCTGTGTTGAGCCAGTTTTGTCCTGTGTGCTATTGGGTACAAACAGGGAAGTTACAGACAACGGGTAGGGTGTACCGCTTGCATATACCGCCTTTCCCCTCCCCGAGGGAATAATGTGCGCTTCTTTGTCCACGTGAGTTCCCCAGACCAGCAAACCCTGGATGAATCTTTGCAGCACCCTGCGGCTGTCGAATTCGACTGAGGAATTCAGTGACAGGCCCAGTACTTGTGATGCATGCTTCTTTGGGTCAATATGCATACTAGAGCTAAGTGCTCCATATGTAGTGATTCTCTGATGGTAATCCCATATGAAGTATCCTCCACGATACGGTTTTCCTGACAGTAAACCCGTGTCTTCCCCTTGGCGGAGCTCTGTTTCTGCCGCCAAGTTACTGTGCTTGTCGAAGTTCCTCCCTCTTCAGGTAGGACCTACCGCAGAGACTTCTTTACATGTGTGGTACTTTCTGGTGGGTAAGTCCATGCAATGTATTCTCCACATGTTCACCTCCCTTAGGAGGATGTGGTCTCTGTAGTGTTTTTTTTCCACATAGAAAAAGGAAACGCTTCCCCGGCACTTCCTCTGGTCTGCACAGCTGTGAATTAAAAAAAAAAGGAAAATAAGAGAAAAGGTCAAAACACCAGCTGAAGTGACCTTTTCCCATGGTAAGTACTGTCCTCTCTGTCCCCGCGTGGTATGAAGGACTACATGGCTTACGTGAGGCATTGGGTAGGTTACGATTGCATTTGTTAATCGGTATGCGAGAGCTTGCTGACATCTGCACCGCCAATACCTCGTAACGGTTCAGCTGTTGTGCCGTTTTCCCCGGGGGACCCCTAGTGTCAGTCACCGACACTATGTCAAAGTGACTGACAGATAGGGAACGTCTCTGTTACTGTTGTAACCTCCATTACCTGATGGAGGGAATGAGACGTAGTGTCCCTCCTGCTACAATGCCGAACTGCCCGCTGAAATGGCCTAGACACTGTCTCGGCTCCTCAGCCCAACCCTGAATGAGTGGATGCACGCCGTCTCCTTTTATACCCTTATGTCCGGGGAGTGGCACATGCAAATCAGAGGTGATTGGGGCTCCCAAGTATGACCCCTAGTGTCAGTCAACGACACCACATCTCAGAGGTTACAACAGTAACGGAGACGTCTAACACGCTGTTTTTCACTATAAATGAACACAATGCAAATATTTTTAAATGATGGCAAGTTAAAGTTAATTGACTTTTAAAGTCAACGTCATTTACACTCAAGATAAAATAGAGATCACAAACCATTTTTGAGTGAAACAAGATGTTCAATTAGAAAAAAAAAAATGAAGCAGGGACTCAATTTTGTCCATTGATGAATTGAGTAGATGAGGAAAAGTGTCTCTGATAGGTGGTTGTATAATAAGAGGGACTGATGACTTCAGTCAAAATGGATTTCACCCAAAAATTATCATTCTGTCATCATATATAGTAGATGTATACAGATGTATACTCGATCAGATGTATACTATATAAATGTAAACTTATGAAACCTAAACAAAAATGAGAAATGTTGCCTTAGCTAATAAGTAAAATAAAGTTAAAGTACTAAAAATACTACAACCAAATTTGTAATAAAAATAAATTAAAGCTAAATCTGCAGCCTATTATTTTTTTCTTCTGTGGAACATGAAAAAAGATAATTTGAGAAATGAGAAATGTTTTTTGTCCATACAGTGGAAGTCGATGGGGTCCCACTGTTCTTCAAAATATCTTCTTTTGTTTTCTGCAGAAGAAATAAATGCATATAGGTCAGGAATGACATGAGGGTGAACACTATCATATTTATGAAATAAGAAGGATCAATTTAGGAAACATGATGGCCAAATAGAAAGCAAATTATAATTGTCACAGTTTTGCTTTATTTTATATCACCAGTGAAATGTGCTCAAGGCAGGGTTATTATTATTATTATTATATTATTATTAAAATTACTTTAAATACCATAAACATTACTGAAATTTGATATATATATGTGTGTGTGTGTGTCAAACCAATATTTATTCAGACACCTTTAACATTTCATTTATTAATACAGTTTATTCACTATAGTTTAAAAAAATGGTAATAAAATATTACAAGATCTCAGAGTTAAACTGTGTCAGAAAAAATTAATCTTAATTATGTTAGATAACACTTAAGCAAAACGTGGTCAGGTCAAAGTGTCTGAATAATTTTTGGTTCCAAATTTTTATCAGTTTTACTGGTAGTCCACTGTATGAAGAATTTTTGGGTATAATATGTCACAGTTTCCTTTATTTTGCTATCCTCACTTACATAAATGAACTATAGTGTCCTGCACCCACTAGTAAAAATATATAAAAATATCAAAAATGTCCGAATAATTTTTGGTTTGACTGTATATCAACTTATTTGCACTCTTTGAAAATGTACATTTGTCATACAATTATCAGTAATTAATTATTTACCTTTTGTCTATAAATTTGTTTTAGCCTTTTTACAACACTGTGTGAAATATGCTATTTTCACCAAAACTAAAACTATTAAAAAGCTATTAAAACTACAAAAACTATATTTTCGACAATTCAAAGAGCTGAATAAAATATAAATACTATTTGAAAAACTTAAACGTTTAGTTCTTCAACAATTAGTTGAAGTACTAAAATGAGTAAAATTAAAGGTAAATTTAAATGTTAAAATAATTAAAAATTACCAAAAAACAACATTTCTAAAACTTCAAATTAAAATGAAAAATTAAAATACAAAAATAAAAGCTCATTAAAAATACTATAATAGTATATAAATAATACTAAAGTAACATTGGATTTACACACAGTTTTTCAACTTTAAATGAACACAATTATTAACTAAAATTAAAACCATAAAAAACATGACTTAAACATGAACTGAAATAAAAAATCAATATAAAAAACTTATTTTATTTCAGAGAATAAGTAATAAAATTCCAATTTTCCTTTAGTTTAAGTTGAAGTACAAAAATAACAAAAAATGAATAAAATAAAACTTAAAAATGTAAAAATGAAATTAATTCAAGATATTAACAAAAGCGATATTAGTATAATAATGATAATAAAATAACACTGGCTCAAGGTCTAATACAACTTTCAAGCATGATGCAAGACTTGAGAACCTGTGATGTATTTGAATACACAAAAGTGCGCTCACACACACACACTCGCTGTACTTTGTTTCTCTGTCTCTCTGCTCACATGAGCTTTTTTGGGCTCTTTTAATGAATTCTGCCCATATGCCCCGAGCAGCTGCCGCGATGCCCCTTCCTCCCCCACCCGCCGAGCTGTGAAGTGCCCATCCATGTACAGACAACCTCTAGCTGTCTCTCTCAGGGATGGCAGCGCCCACCGCCGCTCACTGGCACCGCGCGAACAGCCAGTTTAGGAGGCGGCCGCTCAGATTAAAGCCCTGTGATAGCGGGTAACTGACCCGCCTCACACAAGCGCTCCCAGAACCGAGCCGTCGGACTGAGGATTAGGTGACAGCGAGAGAGAGAGAGAGAGACGCTTGGCATGAGACTGAGTCCAGCTCCTCAAAGTCACCTCTCTCTTTCTCTCTGAAAGCAGCGTTTTATCTGTCTCCATCTTACTGCATCTCTTATTAAAGAGATAGATCACCAAAATATGATCATTCTGTCATCATTTACTACCCAGACCTGTAAAAGATGTTGGACAGAATGTCTGAGCTGCTCTTTTACATACAGTGAAAGTGTATACTGTTATACTGTCAATAGCCTTCTGGACAGACTAACGTTCATTTTAACCCTGTAACGTCTAGTGTATCATTTGTGATAGAACTTTCTAAGGCATCTAAATGATTAACATGACCAAATCTTTGCTGTAAAACCTGTTGCACTCAATCTCCTACAGTCCTTTTGTCGTCTGATCGATAGTTTAGACTTTTTTAGCAAGTAAAAGATCTTTTAATATAATTATACAAACGTCGTCCTTCAGCTCGTGCTTCACGTGTCTTTCTGCTGTGAAATCTGTACTGATTTTATTAAAGTAAACGTAAGAATAACTTTGATATTGTTAATAATATTGATCATAAAAAAGATTTTGATCATAAAATTAAGCATTTAAATATCATCTTACCAAGACATATTATTGGCAGATATTGATATTAATATGCATTTTATGTAAGTATCTGCTATAAAGATCGCATTGATTTACAAGCATCAGGATTTCATCTTACTTTTTGTCCATATTAATATCAGCATGTGCACCAAATTGCAGTTTTGCTCAGTTTGGGCCTCTGAATAAAATTAAGCTGTTTTTTTTTCTCCATATTCTCACTATATCAGACTATATGAGCCTTAAAAGCCTGATGTATAAAATATCAAGATTTTTAATATTTTGTCTAAGACTTCAATAAACTGTTCCATTAAAAAAAAGATTTATCTGACTATTATTTTATATGTCAGACTTTACAGCATTAAGATTAAAGACTCTCAATAGAGTTGATGTCACTGAGGCCAATTGGTTCGCAATTATCGTGTAATTGAAATTCAAAACATTTTCAAAAACACGAATGAGAAGAAAATTAACAGTGAAGATAAATTTAAATTTCAGTCCATTCCTCACAGAAAAAAAAATTGTCCTTTGGAGCTTGGCGAATGGAGAAAAAATCGTGAATAAAAGATGACAGAGTTTTCGTTTTTTACTTAAAGACAGGTGAAGTGATTGTCTTGTGTATGAGAACGTCTATGTTACTATTGTAACCCCCGTTCCCTGAAGGAGGGAACGGAGACGTTACGTCGATACTGATGTAATGGGGTCTCGCCTGGGAGCCCAATCACCTCCAAGTGGTACAAAATGAGCCAATCGAGATTGGCCAGTGAGATTTACATGCCGAGTCACACCTACCCGGCACATACGGGTATAAATAGGACCGGCATAGTCACTTCATTCATATTTTGCTGAGGAGCCGAGACAGGAAACCCAGCCATTCAGCGGTGGTGGCAAGGGGACGTCACGTCTCCTTTCCCTCCTTCATGGAACGGGGGTTACAATAGTGACCTAGATGTTCCCATTCAGTCAGTCACGTTCAACGTTATGTCGATATTGACGTAATGGTATAATGTTTTTTTTTTTTTTTTTTTTTTTTTTTTTTTTTTTTTTGTGGTATATTGTTTATTGAAATATTGTGCTGTATATTGGTTATCATATTGTTTCATTGGAAATTCTTCTTAAATTGTTTTCTATTTAAATTAGATGCTTAGCTTGCACTAATTTATGTGTGATTGCACTGTATGGATTGCTCTAATTTCGCTGTACTTTTTGTACAGTGACAATAAAGAATCTTGAATCAATAAAGAATCTTGAATCTTGAAATGGAAAACGCCATAGGCACTGAACTGTGTTACGAGTGTTGGAGACGCAGATGCTGGCAAGCTGCGGCATGCCCCATAACAGCTGTCGCTCACAAACTTCGTAACCTACCCAGCGTCTGAGGTAAGCCCTGAGGTAAGTGGGGGCTGCCGTGAGGAGTATCAGTTCTGGGAACCAGGTCCGGTTGGACCAGTAAGGCGCAACTAGCAAAACCTACTCCTTGTCCTCCCTGACCTTGCACAGTGTCTGTGCGAGAAGGCTCACTGGGGGAAACGCATATTTGCATAGGCCTCAGGGCCAGCTGTGTGCCAGTGCTTCCGTGCCGAGGGTCCCCTCGATCAGGGAATAAAACTGGCAGTGAGCAGACTCCTGGGAGGCAACAGGACTACCTGTGCATCCCCGAATCAGCTCCAAATCAGCTGGACCGCCTGGGGATGGAGTCTTCATTCTCCCGGAAGCGCGAGCTGTCGTGAGAGCGTGTCGGCCGCACGATTCAGCTCTCCCGGAATGTAACTCCAGAGGAGGAGATGGCGGACGAGTTGCGACATGCAACGAGAGCGTAGACCATCCTGATGTACGCCACGGTCGATATGCTTTCCGTCCGGACCAGTACATGCTTTCCGTGCAGCAGCGGTCGAACCTGGTGCTGGGCAAGAAGTACTGCTAGCAACTCGAGGCAACTGACATGCCACTGCAGTCGAGGTCCTGTCCAGGAGCCCGAGGCAGCATGCCCGTTGCATATGGCACCCCAGCCGGTGGTGGAGGCATTTGTTGTGACAACAACATGCCTGGACACTTGTTCCAGAGGCACTCCAGCCTGTAGAAAGGCAAGGTCCGACCACGGGCTGAACGTTTGGCGATGGTTAGGTGTGGTGGCCACCCAGAGCATGCCCTGGCGCCATGCCCATCTCTGGACTCGGCTGTGTAGCCAGTGCTGAAGCGGTCGGTCTCATATGCATCAATCCAAGCAGCGTGACCGCGGCTACAGATGTCATATATGCCCCAGGAGCCTCTGAAATTGTTTCAGTGGGACCGCTGTCTCCCGCCTGAATGTATTCAGGCAGTTCAGCACCGACTGTGTGCGCTTGTTGGTGAGACGCGCCGTCATACTGACTGAGTCCATCTCCATACTGAGAAAAGAGGTGCTCTGCGTAGAGGAGAGCTTGCTCTTTTCCCAGTTGACCTGAAACCTCAGATGGCTGAGGTGCCTGAGCACCAGGTCCCTGTGTTCGCATAACTGATCTCGAGAGTGAGCCAAAATAGGTCAGTCATCAAGATGTTCAAGATGCAAATGCCCACCTCCCTGAGCGGGGTAAGGGCAGCCTCCGCGGCTTTGGTAAGACGCGGGGACACAGGGACAGCCTAAATGGGGAGTACCTTGTACTGGTATGCTCAACCCTCAAAGCAGAGCGTAAGAACGGTCTGTGTCGAGGTGAAACGAGAGTACATGTCCTTCAGGTCGATCGCTGCAAACCAATCCTGGGGAGAACGCATATGAGGATGCATTCCTGCGTGAGCAGCTTGAACGAGAGCTTGTAATAGTGCATCTCTCTGCCAGCAGTACACATGCGTCAATTTGTTTCACTGCTAACTAGCGTTATACAGCAAGCGGAATGAAGTGACATGTGGCCAAGTATGGTGACCCATACTAGGAATTTGTGCTCTGCATTTAACCCATCCAAGTGTACACACACAGCAGTGAACACACACACACCGTGAACACACACCCGGAGCAGTGGGCAGCCATTGCTGCGGCGCCCGGGGAGCAGTTGGGGGTACGGTGCCTTGCTCAAGGGTCTCACCTCAGTCGGGGTATTGAGGGTGGAGAGAGCGCTGGACAGTCACTCCCCTCACCGACAATCCCTGCCGGACCTGAGACTCGAACCCATGACCTTTGGGTTACGAGTCCGACTCTCTATCCATTAGGCCACGACTGCCCCGATTCAAAGGGCCCGATTCAACAGGCTCTATTGGGACAGGCTCTATTGCGTCCTTCGCCAGCAGGGACGCAATCTCCACTCACAGGACAGGGCGTCCTCGTCTGCCATGAGGCAAACAGGACACCGCTGAACCTGGGGGACTGCCTGGTGAACTAAATCGCATAGCCAAGTCTTGACTGTCCGAATGGGCCAGCGGTACTGGTTGGGAAGCTCTGGCAAGGCTCCCAAGGCCTGTATGAGTGGCACCAAAGGGACAACAGACGTACCCACGGGGGCAGCGAGGGCACTTGGGCCTAACCCGGGAAGCACAGCGTCCTGAAGTAGAGGCAGTGAGTGTGGTGCACTTACTTACCTGGCTCTGTGGGTCCCATGAGGAACTGGCTAGGGAGGCGTGAGGAAGCAGTGCGTCCTCTAATGCACACTCCCTGTCTGTGGCGAAACAATAGGGCCTGGGAAGGAGGAAACAGAGCGTTGCTCACTGCCCACGCACACTCTGTATGACCGGAGAGTCAGGAAACCACTCTTTCTTGAGAATTTGGGTACCACTGGCCAGCAGACTGGACCGCGGCGACAGAAATGTCTGCTTCTGTACTGTCGGGTACTGCAATCCCCGGCAGTGTCGCCGAAAAGATCACCTTGTGAGATGGGAGCGTCGAGAAAGCACATTTTGTTGACATCTCGCATCTCTGCAAGGTTTAGCCAGAGATGGCGTTCCTGGACCACCAAGGTGGACATCGTCTGACTGAGGGCCCGGGCCATGACTTCCCTCGCCCAGAGGGCAAGGTCAGTCAGTGTGCACAGGTCCTGCATCAACCCCGGCTCAGAACTACCCTTGTGCATTGCTTTGGCCTACAGGACAGCCATTGCATGCAAGAAGGAGGCGGTCTGTCCAGCGGCACTGTGAGGCTTAACAGCTAGAGCTGCCATCACCTCACAGGCACTGGATGGGAGCCACGGATGATTCCTCCAGGTGGCAGCACTTTTTGCGGGCATAAACACGCCGCAATTGCACAGTCCACCTGAGGAACCCCCATGAACCCCCTGACTGCCCCACAGATGAGGGTAGTGAGAGAGGAAAAACTTTTGAACAGATTTTGACACTAATGTACCTCCATACTGCCAAAGCTCTTCATGCATTTCCGGGAAGAACATGGAGCGGGGCGATCTTTCGCGTTGCGCTCCGAGCCCAGAACCAATCCTCCAGCCGCAATCGCTCAGAAAGAGTCTGAGCACGCGGCGACCCTGGCAAGCATTGCTGTCAACTCTGAATCCGATTCAGTATGAACAAATACCGCCAAAGCGGGAAGCTCAGCGTCATTTTCTTCCTATCCAGAGGGCGATAGCCCTCTCCGTGATGCAGCTATCGACATCTGATCCTCATCCGGAGCGCCCAACGACGCGCTGGGTTGCCGTGGCAACACGCGCTGTCAGCCGGCAGCTCACAGGCACACGACACGCTGAGCAGCGGGAGATCCGCAGGGGTTTTCCCGGCGGAAAGCTCTCGCTGTAACCCTCAGTCTCCCAAAGTGTTGGACAGACCCGCGGCTGTGCTTTACACACAAGCGGCAGCTGGGCAACAACAAAGGGGACTCAAGCCTTTGTGAGAAAGGAGAGTCACGACCTGCGTGTCGACGTGATCATGTTCTCTTGAGAACATGAATCACCCATGAACGCTGTATCAACATGCTGGGCATGTGAGACAGCGATCATGGCCATCAGATGAAAACAGGAAACGACCGCATCCAGGAATGTACGGACAGAGAGGTGTCTTTAAAAAGATGCTCACTGCCCGTGCTTTCTCGTTTAGGGAATACTCTTTAGTCGAAGTGCCCAGGGGCGAATGCTGCCCTGTGTGCACAGCAATCTGGAAGCAAACACTGCTAGAATGCGCCGTCACACCTGCAGAGAGATCCCACGACGAGCTGCAAGCAAAATGAAGTGAGTATGCCGATCCTATTTATACCCGTATGTGCCGGGTAGTTGTGACTTGGCATGTAAATCTCACTGGCCAATCTCGATTGGCTCGTTTTGTCCCACTTGGAGGTGATTGGGCTCCCAGACGAGACCCCATTACGTCAGTATCGACATAACGTGACTGACTGAATGGGAACTACATTTGATAAATAACACGACTGTTCAAAAGTTTGGGGTCGTTAGATTTTTTTAATGTTTGTGAAAGAAGTATCTTCTGCTCACCAAGGCTGCATTTATTTGATCTAAAATACAGTAAAAATAGTGAATTATTATTGCAATTTAGAATAGCAGTTTTCTATGTGAATATATAGAAACATTTATGATTATTATCAATGTTGAAAACAGTTTAATATGTTTGTGGAAACCGTGATACATTTTATTTTTCAGGATTCTTGATGAATTAGTTCAGCATTTATTTGAAATAGATTCTTTTGTAACATTATAAATGTCTTTACTGTCACTTTTGATCAATTTAATGCATTCTTGCCGAATAAAAATATTAATTTCTTTCAAAAAAATCTTTTTTACATTGACGCACACGCTCAACTTTAATCAATCTACTGATCTGTTACTATATGCATCATATTATGAATATAGTCACAGTGATGGCTGCATTAACAAACATCATTAATGACTTTATTTTTCCTCAACGGTCTTTTCCTCCTGTCTCTCAAACAAACCAGGGGAAATCATAGATTTTTATTAAAAATGCCCTGTGGTCCAGAGCTCTGTCTCCATGTATTTGGGTAGAGTCGGATGCTTAATTGTCGTTCAGAATGGAGATAATTGTCTCTGCTGCCGTTCTAATATGTTTGGGTGGTGACAGAAGCTTCTCCATCTTATCTGCTCTCAGTATCGCCCATCCATACGGCGCAGGGCAATATACGGCCATGTAATTAAAGTGTAAGAAAATGTGCAGATTGAGAGATATGGGAGAGTGAGGGGTGCGGACAGACGTGACCAAGCGTGGAAGTCACGGGATGTTATGAGAAGACGCTTATACCTGCCGGAGCACGTGCCGGGCCTCAGGTCTCAACCTCTTATCAGGGGCCGTATTGTTTGATTCCTCACTGGCTTTTGGCTACAAGAACATCCCAGAACAGGAGAAAGCACATGACTTCATATGTGCAGATACCCCAGACTGACTAGAATTAGCCAGTAGAATCTCACCATGAGGAATCAGATTGTCTTTGATCTTTAGAGTTAATAGTCATTCATACTGTAACTTTCAGAACTCAAAGGAGAGAATATACTGTAAAAACAGCCGTTCTGAATCACAGATGAACAACACGTGATCATTAGGGCTGGGTATCGAAAGAGAATTAATTTTATTATTTGCCCAGCCTTAGTGATCGTCCACATTTACACGTCAATGCAAACTTGTAATAATCAACATGGTCCAAAAAGGGCATAATGTCAGTGTAAAAGTAATTCAATACAACTCAAAGTCTTCTGAAGCGATACAGTCACTCTGTATGATGAACTGAGACATTTAAGCAAGCATTGATCAACTCACATCTACAAATCAAATAGAGCGAAACTCGATAGCATCAAATCTCAATGGTTCTTCTGTGATGATATCATCCAAACCCAAATGCTATCAGTGAAACAAAGTAGGAGAGATTTTGAAAGGTAACATACTTTTTAACCACAAATGCTCATCTTGCACTGCTCTGCGACGCGCCACACATTACGTAATCACGTTGGAAAGGTCACGCGTGACGTAGGTGAAAGTACCGCGGTAGGACGAAGAACTCCATCTCATTTTCTCCTCCAACTTCAAAATCGTCCGACATCATTTTACCTTTTTTTTTTCTTTATTTTGTAAAGGCTGTTTGACTTAGTCTTTGCACGCTCACTTTGTAAACACTGGATCAGTACTTCCACCTACATCACGCGTGACCTTTCCAACGTGATTACGTAATGCGTGGCACACCGCAGAGCAGTGCAAGACGAGCATTTGTGGTTAAAAAGTATATAATTTTACTTTTTTTAGAAAATGGCCGATGGTTTCTCTCCAGATAAGACCCTTATTTCTTGTCTGAAATTGCAATTTGGACCTTCAACCCGTTGAACCCCAGTGAAGTCCACTATATGGAGAAAAATCCTGGAATGTTTTCCTCAAAAACCTTCATTTCTTTTCAACTGAAGAAAGAAAGACATAAACATCTTGGATGACATGGGGGTGAGTAAATTATCAGGACATTTTAATTCTGAAGTGAACTAATCCTTTAAAAATATCTAAAAGTATTACAAAGTGCCAATTTTCATTTCTGTTCTGTTCTTTTCTTTTTTTTTTTTCTTTTTTTTTTAAAAAAAGGTCTTTTTTACCCCAAACTTTTGGGTAGTAGTATATCACGGTTTCCACAAAAATATGAGGCAGCACAGAAGAGACTTTTTTCAAAAATAAATTGTAATGATTCCAAACTTTTCACCGGTAGTGCATGTGAATTTGCTGTGTGTGTGTATGTGTGTTTGTGTGAGTGTGTGCATTTCACATTGAACATGAAATACTGTCGGTGCATTTGTCATGTATTTTATTATTTGACCCTCACTCCTCTCTCTGCCGGACATGTGGCCCCTTTCATTTTTCACATGACTGCTTTTCTTATCACGCCGGCGCTCACTGCCGCTCCTGCCTCTGATTCTCAGGCAATAAAACACAAAACATTCTGTAAAACATGGAGCCATGAGAAATTATGATAATAACTCAAGAGCTGAGGTGATCTGGGTGTCGGGATCTGGGGTCTGCGGAGGGACGGGTCAAGGTGGTCTGCACCGCGCTGCCCTCCTATAAACCCTCTCCATCACTGAAGTCGTTGGGCCGCGACCGAGCGCGCGGGACGGACCGTCTGTCCCGCCGCCGCTGGCAATAAAGTGGGATGGATAGGAGACGGCGTTTGCATGTGAGAGCACGTGGAGGTCAGGGCCGCGCATGGCCGTATGCTTGATGTGAACGCATAAAATGTTGCAAGTCGAGATCAGAGCGCCATCATCTACAAGTCATATCGGATGAGAACCTGATGTGAAGAATTTGGATGTGTTTGGCCAGAAACACACTTGCTGCAAGAAAGAATTGGTGCCATTATACCCAGCTAACAGAGAACATTCTGGCAAGGTTCTCTCAAAGTTATGAACAAACAAATTTACTTTCTTTGTACTTCTGCCTCATGAAACGTTTTTTGAATGTTAGGGGGAGAGTGGGGTAAGATGAGCCAGTGGGTAAGTTGACCCATCTCCTGTATCTTGGCAACCATACACTTTTATTGTCATGTGACCATATATTTTAGGAACCACCCATCATTTCTGCCAGAAGCACATGGGAGCAGTGGAAGGAACCCATTTACTTTAAAAACTGTTTTTGGCTTGTCAAAGTTTAGCATAACAGATGTCATGGCTGCTACATCAAAGCAAATTTATCCAGGTCTAAAAATATTTATGATGCACATTGGTGATTTACCAACGTATAAAAACATGCAATTCATTTAGCTAAATATTAGCCTGAATTGGTAAGCTAGCTATTTTATTTTTTTTTACCCAAAATGGCAGCTATGGGGCAAAGTGAGCCAAATGCTGTGGGGTAAACTGAGTCATTGTTTTAACTTACCCCATCATGAGGCACTGAAGTCAAGTTAAATCTCTGAAGTATAAACTGGTATAATTTCAATGTAATATTACGCAAGTGGTATCGTTTATCTTTTTGTTTGTTTGAGTTTATTTGATAGGAACAGTGTAAGTAAACCAAATCCTTCTCTGATACAAACCAGAAGATGCTTCATCATATATATCTTTCCACCTGTAGTCCCTAATGGCTTAACATGGTCGACATTGCAGAAAAACTACCATGTCAAGAACCTTTTGCCAAGAACTAAAATGTTTATTAGTTTCAGTGACATTTATTCATTCAACTCAGTTTTTATTTAATTTTACTCAACTCTCTGTTTAGTCTGTTTTTGGGAAGGTTACAACTTTGGTGTTCAACATATTGTTTCAGAAATGCAAACGATTAAAGATATTGAAATTTAAATTTCATTTTGTTGGTTTTATTTTGGACTATTTGTAAAAGGAAATTTGATTATTAAATTAATTTTTAAAAGAGGTAAATTATCTTTACAATACGATTCAGATCGATGGTCAGATTACACCCAGATGGTGCAACTTACCCACTGACTTGGATCAACTTACACCTAACCTGGGGTAAATTGAGCCACAGGAGCACTTTTTTTATAAGAAGCCATATTTTTAGATCCCTTTGTCTTATATTTTATCTTGAGGACCACATAAGTAAAAAAATGGCTCATCTTACCCCACTCTACCCCTACTAGCAAATTAAAGTTGGTCTGTGCTTTCATTATATGCAATAAGTTCTATAAACTCAAAAATATATATATTTTTAATTAATTTTTTTATTTGTGGATGCAAGTTCAATAAGCTTTGATTTTTAATCTGAGCATTGACATTAACATTAATGGTGATGTAGAACTCTCTAACTTGTGCATCAGTTTGTTGAAATAACTAAAAAGGTTAGTTGTTTTTGTTAACATTAGTTGACGCAGCTAACATGAGCAAACAATGAACATTTGTTAAACTAACTTTAACAAAGATTAATAAATTGCTCATAGTTTGTGTTAACAAATGAGACCTCATTGTAAAGTGCAACCATTTTTAAGTCATTCATACTAAATGGCCAAAAAAAATTATGCAATGTCAACTTTTTCTACATTTAGTAGTTCCCTTTCAAATGTAGTTTGTGTGACTAGATGTAAGTTGGATGCTTTACAGTGTACTTTGTGTGGCTGCTGTATAATAAAACACCTTTAGTCTCACATTTTTGACCCGGCGTTGGTTTTCCTGGATCTGGGAGCTTTGACTGGCGTTCTGTCCGGTCTGAAGTGAAGCGTGAGGTTGATCACACACCTGCTGCAGTTCAGCTCGACTCAGACACACCAGCTTCCTTTGGCATCTGCGGCCACTGCCATTCTCCTTCCTGTGTGTCAACCCTCTCCTCCTTCCCGGCTTCCGGGGTCGGCCGCTCCATCTGTCCAGAGACGGCGGGGGATCGGGCAGCCCTACAGAGGCGTGCTGAGAGGGTCCCGGACCCTTGTGGTGCGTCTGCCGGGGTCTCTCTGTGTTCCTCTAAATCCAAACACTTCCATCGTGAGATTCCGGTGCCAGCTGGCCAGACTCACCTCCTAAAACCAGCGAGGTAACGTCCACCTCCACGTCTGCTTCTGCCGCTCTCCTTTACTCGGCTGTCTATCCTTCAAAACTCGCCAATGGATGAGTAATTAACTACTCAAGCACATCCTTTTGTCTGAGCGACTTCATAATGTGAGTACATGTTTCTGATTTCAAATAAAGTGCCAAAAAACTGCCATTTTATTGACTGATTTTTATTTTATCAGAACCACATGATCTTATGACACATGAAAATATTGAATTTTCTTCACAAGTTAATGAATGGAAGTTACGCCACATAAGGAAAAAAATTACGCTTTGGTAAATCATAATTATGACAAAAAATTGAAATTATGAGATACTCTGTCAGAAAGTCGAAATTATGAGATAAAAAGTTGAAAATATGAGACTCATAATTATGATAAAAAGTCACAATTGTCAAAAAGTCGTAATTATGAGATACTCAATTATGACAATCACAATTATGTCAAAAAGTCGAAATTATGAGATAAGTTGAAAATATGAGATACTCATAATTGACAAAAAGTCACTATTATGTCAAAAAGTTGAAATTGAGATATTCAATTATGACAGTCATAGTTGTCAAAAAGTCAAAATTATGAGATAAAAAGTTGAAAATATGAGACTCATAATTATGATAAAAAGTCACAATTGTCAAAAAGTCGTAATTATGAGATACTCAATTATGACAATCACAATTGTCAAAAATTCGAAATTATGAGATAAGTTGAAAATATGAGATACTCATAATTGACAAAAAGTCACTATTATGTCAAAAAGTTGAAATTGAGATATTCAATTATGACAGTCATAGTTGTCAAAAATTCGAAATTATGAGATAAAAAGTTGAAAATATGAGACTCATAATTATGATAAAAAGTCACAATTGTCAAAAAGTCGAAATTATGAGATACTCAATTATGACAATCACAATTATGTCAAAAAGTCGAAATTATGAGATAAGTTGAAAATATGAGATACTCATAATTGACAAAAAGTCACTATTATGTCAAAAAGTTGAAATTGAGATATTCAATTATGACAGTCATAGTTGTCAAAAAGTCAAAATTATGAGATAAAAAGTTGAAAATATGAGACATAATTATGACAAAAAGTCAATTATTTCAAAAAGTTGAAATTATGAGATAAAAAGTTGAAAATATGAGTTACTCATGACAAAAAGTCACAATTATGTCAAAAAGGTGAAATTATGAGATAAAAAGTTGAAAATATGAGATACTCAATTGACAAAAGTCACTATTATGTCAAAAAGTTGAAATTATGATACTCAATTATGACAGTCATAATTGTCAAAATTATGAGATAAAAAGTTGAAAATATGAGACATAATTATGACAGTCACTATTATGTAAAAAAGTCGAAATTATGAGATAAAAAGTTGAAAATATGAGATACTCATGACAAAAAGTCACAATTATGTCAAAAAGGTGAAATTATGAGATTCTGACAACTGACTTTAATAATTATGAGTAAGTCAAAATTATGAGAGAAAAAGTTGAAAATATGAGATACTCATAATTGACTCACAATTATGTCAAAAAGTCGAAATTATGAGATAAAAAGTTGAAAATATGAGATACTCATAATTATGACAAAAAGTCACAATTATGTCTAAAAGTCGAAATTATGAGATACAAAATCGAAATTGTGAAATCAAGTCATAATTATGACAAAAGTTGAAATTATGACATAAGTCAAAATTATGACAAAATCAGAATTAAAAAGTCATAATTATGACTTTTTATGTAATAAATTTGAATTTTTTTTAATGTTTCAATATTCCTGTCGTGTTCTGCATGCCTGTGCTCTTGTTTTGTGGACGTTTAGTTTTGTCTAGTTCTTATTTCCTGTTCCCTGTTTTTTTCCTGATTGTTCTCACCTGTGTCTCATTACCCTCTTTAGTCTGTTTTTTTATGCCCTACTTCTGTAGTGTCGGGGTGAGACCAGTGACATGCGTTAAGAAAATAGGGAAGATATAATCAGTTCTATTTGATGCTGAGTTTGAATGATTTAGCAGTGGAGCAGTAGCAGGACTGGCTGAGTCTGAGTGTATGGTGAAGAGGTGTGCTGGCAGACGCTGCTCTAGATCTCACTGTGTTTGGAGGTCATTGCATTATTGGACGGCAGTGACAGAAGCTCTTGGATCTGGACTTTCATTTGGACAGTAAACTGAGACTCGAACTGGCCTCAGCTTCATGACTGGACTTTGAATTATATTAGCAATTTTTACATTATTACAATATGAACATTAAGAATCCCGATAAGTTAGAAGTTTTATAATATACATGTAAATATATACACAAAATGATCTGCTGCATAAATAGACATTTTTGTGGAAATTATTATTATTATTAGTAGTAGTAGTAGTAGTATTGTCCATTATAAATATTATATATTATATAATATTATAATAAATATTTTTTCATACATAATGTTTAGTACATTTGATTTAAATGTACAGATTACATTATTTTTAACCTAAATCTTCCAGTTATTCAAAACATTTCCATAAGGCTTTATTTTGGTTGTTAATTTTAGGTGTAGTTTCTAGATCATTTCGCAAACTAAACTGCAACTACTAAAAGGTGTTGTGCTTTCTCGCTGCTATTTATTAACAGTAATATCACAATAAACAATCACAAAGAATTAACAATATGTGTCTCCAGAATGAGCATTGAGATCATGTGATCACATTCGTGATGTCAGATCATGTACTGGTGTTCAAAACCACACTGAATTTTCTTCACATTAAAATTGAGTTAATGAATGGAAGTTATGCCACATAAGAAAAAAAAAAGTCATGCTTTGGTAAATCATAATTGACAAAAAATTGAAATTATGAGATACTCAACTTATGACATAAGTCAATTATGTCAAAAAGTTTAAAGTTTATGAGATAAAAAGTCAAAATGATGAGATGCTCATAATTATGACAAAAAGTCACAATTATGTCAAAAAGTCGAAATTATGAGACAAAAAGTTGAAATTGTGAAATCAAGTCATAATTATGACAAAAAGTTGAAATTATGAGATACTCATAATTATGACAAAAAGTCACAATTGTGTCAAAATATCCTGTCATTTTTACAGAAACAATTATTAAAATGACACAAACATTAAATGTGAAGTGCCACACATGAAATTCTGGGAATGATTTTGACCGTAAATTATAACGTTTTGTTCTTTTTTTACTTAGTAATACATTTAACTGTATTTTACTGTAAAATGACATGAAATGTGGTTAGATCTATTTTACAGTCTCCCCCACATTTGATTTAGCCATTGTGGTGTTTTTCTCCTTCATTAAACATTGATTATTAAACACTTATTAACATTAAATTATTTTGGATTTTGCCTGTTTTGTTTCCTCTCATTGTAAGAATCACCCTTCAGAGCAAATACAGAATTACTGCACCAGAAGGTTGAAAACTGTTGAAATGTTTTATATTTGGTGTCTTTACCATCATTTGATTTAATGCACTTATTGTGTACATGTTTTACATTGTACTTACATTTGTAATTTGTAATTAATTTCTGTAACTACATCTATAATTACACTGTTGACCCCTGAAACAGATCTAAACCTGTCCTAACCTCACCCGTATCCACCTCAATAGCAGCACAAGTGTTTTATAATACAACATCAATGGAAAAAGTACATTGAAGCATATTTAAAGTATAGGTTAAAGACACCGAATATATTTATTTTACTATATCATCCAGTTCTGTTGAGAATGAGTCCATAAATAAGCTTCTACGTGTAGTCTTTCCACTGAGAGACGAACAGACATGATGCTTTATCTCAGTCAGGACCCTGAGCGGTTCTGCGCTCTCACGCTGTGTTGGGACAGCAGGGGTCCGTCCAGAGAGTTAACATGAAGACAGACCGGCAGCGAGATGCTCGCTGAGACCGCACGAGTGTCGTGTCCGTGAGCTCTCGGGGCACGGAAGCACAAAGAAAGACGCTCTTACTGCAAATCAGACGTGTGGAGATCCTATTGAGCTGTCTGTGACACTTCACCCTGTATCTGCCCCCTCCACCGTCCGGCCCGCGCCGAGGGCAGCTCTGATTACTCTTATCACCGCCTCTCAGGGGATCCAGGGCTGTTCCTCTGTGCTGCCTTCATAGACAGCATTTCAAAGGCATCATATGCACACTTCCCAAAGACAGGCAGCAACATTATCCTGCCTTACAAGATGCCTTAACTTGACTAAATTATAAAAAAATCTGTCCATGAACTTTATGCGTAAAATCAGTGCAAATCAGTCAATCAAAATAGTTCAAAAATCAATGTAGAGTCATCCATTGTTAGCAACAGAGGGACCACCATTAAGATTAATAAATGTGTGTTTTGGTTGCAATATTGCAGTGTTTATTATAAATGATTTATTGGTACACTTCATTATTGTTTTAAATTCATGTTCCTCATAATCTTGAATCAGAATAACTTCCCCTCCCTCTTGCAGCATCTCTTCTCTTCTCTGATGACGAGGGCGGGGCAACCTGTCACTCACATGAGATCCACCAATAGCAAACCACAACCATCCAATCAATTCCCCACTGACACAATCAAGCCCCGCCCTACATTTGTTCTTGTTTGAGAAGCCGTTTCACTAAGTTGCATCCTTTGTGCAAAAACCAATCCTATAATGCAGAAACTCAGTGAGAAAAAAAATCCATCATGACGTTTATTTTAAATATACTTATTACACAGCTCTGTGGAATACTTGATTCTGATTGGTCAATGGCGCCATCCAGCGGTATGTAATCCCCCGATAACAACCGCTGAAAACAGTTAACACAGGCTCATCCGGGTTACTGAAGTCTGTAGTGCATATGCTTGTTAGGAACGGGTTTTCCTCGTGGAAGTTTTGCCTTTGGTGAGCTAATAAAATATTAAAAAGCAGTCAAATTTTGTGTAGTTATTTAATTATGTCATCTGGTATCGTGGACTCGCTCTCTCGTTTCATACAAACGCAGCTGCTGCCATTTTGCAACTATTGTTTTGTTCACTGTAATGGATTATAAGATAACAAACAGGTACGATTTTAAATCAGTTTAATCTCAGATCAATATCTTATCCCCATAATTATTTATGTGGCGAAATGCCGTGTAATCTGCTGTATGACTGTACCGTAATCTCTTAAATGTGTTTCTGTCTAGTTTGAAGTTGCCGCGCGAGCAACTGCTCTCTCCGCGGAAGCGGACTCAGATCGACTCAGATCAATATTTTGTGTCTAATTATTTACTTATGTGGCAAGTAGCTGTGTAATAAGCGGGATAATGTACATCCAGCCGGTTGTTATCGGGGTTTATTCTGAGATAACAACTGGCTGGATGTACATTATCCCTTACTTAAAATCAGTGCAAATAAGTTGATCAAAAAGGCACTATTTTACTCAATATTTCTGTATTTTATGTATATTAGAGTAATGCATTGCTAGCATCATCTTTACTGAAATTAACTGTGGATCAGCTTGGCTTTTGAACCACCATTCAGATTAGTAGTTAAAGGTGACCTATTATGCCCCTTTCACAAGATGTAATATGCGTCTCTGGTGTCTCCAGAATGTGTCTGTGAAGTTTCAGCTCAAAATACCCCACAGATCATTTATTATAGCTTGTCAAATTTGTCAAAAACACGCCGTTTTTGTGTGTGTCCCTTTAAATGCAAATGAGCCGCTGCTCCCGGCCCCCTTTCCAGAAGAGGGCGGAGCTTTAACAGCTCGCGCTTCGGTCGCTCAACAACAACAAAGCTGGAGAATCTCACGCAGCCAAAATGAGGATTGTCAGTAACGGTGTTCAGCCTTACATTGTTCAAACCGGAGTCGACACTGATGGAGAGACTCAGGAAGAAGTTACAACTTTTAGAATGAAACTGGACGTTTCTGAATGGTTAGTGGATAAATTTATGTAGTTGCTGTGGAGTTGATTCAACTCATCCACTAGCATGTGCCGTCATGTTAATCTTTTGTGCAAAACCCGTATGGACGCCCACTATACATAGCGTACCTGTTTGCCAATTAGAGCCATACACACCAGGCTAACGTTTATGATTGTTATCAAATGCTGTGAATGGTCTAATATTTTTTCCAAAATATCGCTCGGACAGAAACGCTCCTTTTTTATCAATCGATCTTGCCAGGGTCAACTTCAGGCTATCCAAGCTAAGAGACTCTAAATAGTGTTCAGTGCTCGTCTGTGCAGCCAACGACAGAACAGTTAGCATGCTTTGCTCCAACTTCTGCCATGGCGTTAGAACTGGTACACCGCTGTCGCTTGTGAAAACAAAATGGCGGCGCCGTGAGTGGAAACGTGCAGATTAAGAGACGGTAATATTATAATAAGATCCCCTTCCTACATCATTAGGGGAGTGAAATCTGAGCTTTCAGAGAAAGGCTTGCCAAAACAAACTTTCTGGGTTGTCCTTTTTCACGTTTTCTGGGTTGGTAGATGCACTGGGGACCCGATTATAGCACTTAAACATGGAAACAGCCAGATTTTCATGATATGTCCCCTTTAATAAATATGTGTTTTGGTTATTAAGCCATCACCTCCAGTTGTCAGGTATATATTTCTTTAATTACACAAGTATCTGATCATGGTCAGACACACAGAGGTCAGAGCTTCCTGAGAATGACCGTTACACTGGAATCCTTCCTTTGAGCAGTAAAATAAATTATTTTTCTTTTTTTGGACTTCTGTTCGGCTCATCTTATTGACATTACCAAGGACAAATGTGTGGAGAGATTTATTCCAGCGTTCACGTCTGATCTCCTCTCATGTCCGTCAACATGAACTCGGCATCATCTATTCGTCCAATCAAATTACTGATATTTCAAGTTTCCTCCCTGTCAGTAATATGAAATTTGTCCTGAAAGTCAATCTGCCTACAAATGTACATTTGTATCAATGCAGAAATGAAGAGGATTGTAAATGATGCAGACGTCTGACGTGACATTGAGCTGTGAGAGTCCGGGCCGCTGCCGCGAGCCGTAGGTGAGACTGCAAACCTCCATCCGCTTATTCTAACTCACTCCTTCCTTTGCATCAGACAGAATGGATTCTTAACCTTGAAACACAAGGACGCCCGCCACCCGTATCAGTCGCCGAATCATTCTGCTATCTTTACCAAAGTGTTCAGAGAAACACAGATCTTGATTCTTACAAACTGTACGACTCATTCAGAACGATTCACAGAGAGAGAGAGAGAGAGGGAATAGGGTCACACTTTATACTTAAATAGGCACAATGTAGTTATTGTATTCATGTTGTATTGTAAAACAATTTTGCTTCTATTGATGTGGATACGGGTAAGGATAGTACAGGTTTAATGGTATGGGTAGGTTTATGGGTGGGTTAAGGGGTCAAGGGGTAATTATATGTAACTAGAAATTAATTACAGCTGTAATAACATGCAGGTATTTTCAAGTACAATGTAATGTACACATTAATTGCACTGAATTGTAAATTATTAATTTAAATGTTAGTACAGAGCAGTTAAAGACACTGAAAGTGGGAAAAAGCAAGCAGGAAATTTGTAAAAGATAAAAAAAACTAAAAACAAGAAATAAAGCTAGTGAAAAAGAAAAAGTGGTAACACTTTACAATAAGGTTAAATTTGTTAAAGGCACAATATGTAGGATTTTTGGATTAAAAATATCCAAAAGCCACTAGAACAGTGTTATATATTTTGTTGACTTGTGTACTTACATTATCCCAAATGTTTCCAAGAATGTTTAAATCCAGAGAAATAAGCAATTTTAACCAGGACACGGACCGTGTCCGTGCATCGCCTATCAATGACATCATACCCCATTACCCTCAATTTCCGGTTTTATTTTGTAGAAACCATGGAAACACCAAAGACGCTTTAATATATTATGTGTTTTATTAGACAGGTGAGCAACTGTTTGGATACATTCATCGACAGAAAACTAATCATGTTATATAGCTCAACACTGTAAGTCTTATTGTTTAAATCTCATTTTCTTGATTTACCGCGAGTACCATGTTTTACCATGACTAATATCGATCTATCTTACTGCAGTGTGCAACAAGTGTCTCATAGCAGCCGCCGAGTGAACGCAGAGTAGCACTATATCAACTTTCAACACACAAATGTATCTAATATGATAAACAGCGCTGCTTTACCCCACATACGCTTGACCGGAAGAAGCGGAAGCGGCGACTGCGGCATAATAAAAGTCCCGCTGCTCTCGAGACGTGTGTCGCGCTCGTCTCTCATTATCAATCGCTCCAGCGGCCTCGTTCAGCTCCAACACCCTGCTTCATACTACAGTAACGTTAATAAATCTTTAATACATTAGCTCATCCATGAATATGATTTCTGCCCGAGTCCTGTCGGATTCTTAGACGTGAAGACAACACCTGCCATGATTCCACGCTCAACATTCTAAAAAACAACTGTAAAAAAAAAAACAAATTTACACAGTAAAATACAGTTTTTCTATTGAAACAGTAATATACTGAAAAACAATGCATTCTGGGTAATATTATTTGCGACAAATATTACCCAGAATGCATTGTTTTTACCGTATATAACTTCTGTATATTACAATGCATTCTGGGTAATATTATTTGTCATTTTTGAGAAAGTAGCCTTTAGGCCTCTTTTCTTAAAACAACAAATATTACCCAGAATGCATTGTTTTATGGGATATTACTGTTTTAATGGAAAACGGTATTTTACTGTGTAAATTTGTGTAGTTTTTTTACAGTTATTTTTTAGAGTGAAGCTACGCCTTTGTTATTGTTTTGAATAAGCGACCTCTAGTGGCGAAATATTACATATTGTGCCTTTAACATTAGTTAAACAGCATTTATTAACTCCTTCAGTCCTGTTTTTCAACTGAGAAAAAAAAATGTTACCTGCTTGATATCTGCCCTTCTTCAGTGTGGAAATGAATCTAAAAAACAAGTTTTTTGAAACCCATTTTTTCTTAGATTTTTTTTTTTACACGTCAACTACAGTGGACTGATGCTTATTTATAATGTTAATCTCAGCGTTTACTAATACATTATTAAAATCAGAAGTTGCATTTGTTATCATTAGTTAATTATTAGTTACATTAACAAAGATTAATAAATGTAAAAATATATTGCTCACTGCATATGTAAGTTAACAAATGAGACCTTATTGTAAAGTATACCGACACACTTAATATAAAGTAGTTTTGCTAAAAGGAAAAGCAAGAAATTTGCGAACGATACAAAAACGAGAAAGAAAGCTGCAACAAAGGTGAAAGAGAAATTCTGGCAAAACAGAAGAAAGTTAGAAAAGAAAGTTGGTTGTGAAAAGAAAGCAAGCGGAGAGGAGCAGCAGAAGACGCGGTGCCTCTGGAGTGATTTATTTGGCAAATCAGGACACAATGAGCGGATTATGACGCTCTAATAGGAGAGAGTGTTTGGGGAGCCGCTAATTGGCTGTGATTGAGTTGCAGGCTGGGAGAGAGAGACCTGGGATCCGCGCGCGTCTGTCAGCCAATCATCCGCTAATCAGAGAGCTCAAATTAAAAGTGCGTGTTTGGAGTCGAGGACGGGATAATGGAGCCTGTGCAGCAGTGTGCGATCACTGTATCACACACACCCGCTTCATTCTTCCTCATACTGTACATCTGTGAACGAGGTCCAGTTCACTTCATCTTACTTCTATCATGAAAATTGATTTAAGAGCATTGATCAGCTGACGTCCGTCTGAATCAGACACAGTGTGTAATCACACACATCAGACAACATATATGAAGACGATATAGATTATTCCAGCTGGAACAGAATGAAGGTTATTTATTAAACGCTGTCCAGTGCAGTGACTGTGCAGTAGGGGTCAGTGTTTCTCTGCTCTACCACACACACACACACACACACACACACCACAGCATTACCTTTCAAATCAAATCTGTTCAATCTACACTACGAAATAATTCATCACGACTGGTGATTATATTTATTTTTTCCCCCTAAATCCCAAATTGTAATGCCATCCAAACATTTAAACATAAATTCTGCTTGTACAAACATACAAACGTTCAATAAGTGATGTTTGAGTCTATATGAATGTCTTCATTATTTAATCTTTTAAATACAAGGTGATCTGATGTTCCAAAGTCATATTTAAATATGTTATTAACATGAATACATGTTTATTAACATATTATTTGAAAAATCAATACAAATATTTAACATATTGAACACACACAAAAGATTAGATCTTGATCTAAAGCATTTAAGGCAATTCAAATGCAGACCTAAATAGTTTAAAAATGATCTGCTAATGAGATGACAAATATATATTTATTTAAACAAATTTATTGAATCACCCTCATCAAAAATGTGTTATCTCTGTATTCTGAATGCAAGAATACTTAATTCAATTGCATGCATATAAATGAACAATTCATATAATTATAAATATAAAAATCATACAAAATAATTATACAATATGCAATGAATTGAGTTTCACAAACAGCTTGTAGATCCTCACAGCACACGCTTCAGTCTGATTGTTTTAATTGTAAATGTGTTTTTAGAGCTTCAGTGTAAGAGACTGGAGTGGGTTTGGCTGTAAACTGGATTAATTCTCAAAGAACGTCCTTTAGTCTTCCTTGTGTAATTTCATTTGCGGCTCCATACGGTGAATAGCAAAGCAGAGGCTGCGGCCTTCAGCTACATTACACACACACACACACACACACACACACACCTGCTGTCCATCTCTAAAACCATTATTATACTCATTATTGTCAATATCAATGATCTCTTCATATTTTTAATGATGCTATTTTTGTCTTGTTTTCAAGTTTAAAATAAAAAAAAATAATAAAAAAAAAGTTGACCTGGGATGCAACATTTCATAACATACGAAGACTTCATTTGTCATGTGGCACTGTTAATTTGTTTTATGTTTAGATCTGCCAAACAAAAGACACGTCCAGTGTTGTTATCAGATGAGAACATTTGAGCTGAATAACACGAACGTCTTCTGCTTTACAGCTGAAATTGAGTTTGTTTCACATTCACACCGTTACTGAACTGAATTGAATCAGAATTAAATTGAGTTGAATAATAACACTATTGTCTTTTTAGAGATGCTTTACAGCTGAAATTGAATGTTTCATAATTGATGAATTGTACATTAACATTGTTATTTCCCTGTTTATCCCTGTGAAGCTGCTTTGAAACAATCTAAAGCGCTATCGAAATAAATGTGATTTGACACAATAAAATAAACACAGCCTTTCAGAGTATATTCTCTAAAAACATGTTATATCTCTCACAGTTCTGCTTCCCAGGGAAAATGTATTTCTCTCTCCTTTTCTAGTAAAAACATCTAAACATCTTTAAAACAAAGATGTTTAGATGTTTTTACTGGAAAAGGAGAGAGAAATAAGATATGAGCCAAAACATTATGAGCAGTCACAGATGAAACGAATGTCGTTGATCATCTTCTAACAGGGCCACATATTAAGGTCTGGTTAGATTAGATGGTCAGCAAACAATCAGTTCTTGTAATAATCATGTTGGATGCAGGAGAAATGTGCAGGAATAAAGATCTGAGCAACTTTGAGCCAATTTGTTATGGCAAGGCTACTGGGTCAGAGTATCTCAGAAACGGCAAGGCTTGTGTGTTGCTCCCGGTCAGTGGTGGGAATTTACTAACAGTGTCCGAGGAGGCGCCCACACTGTAAACCCTAACGCTCAAAATAATTAATTGGTTTGAGTTGGACAATCTTAAATTAAACAAATTAGTTCAGTTAAATGAACTGTCATGAGTATTTAGCACTTTCTTTTTCTTTTGAGTTCACATAATTGATATATTTTAAGTAAACTGAACTGTTATATTGTTTTGAGTTGTTTGAACTCATTTCTTTTATTTTAGACTAACTTAAGTTTAACTGAAACAGGGCTGGGATTTCTATTTCCCAGCATGCTTTGCCCATGACACTCAAAAGGGAGAGTAAATGCTAAAATTAAGTGTTATATAATGTTTTTTTGTGCAAGATTAATGGTAAGGGAGATTTAGTAGTGATCAATATTTTGTTGTGCTAATTTAGAAGAGTTTCTGTTAATGTGGGTTTTGGAGAGTTACCATCATGGTGACAAGTTTGGTTTGAGAGCAGGTGTTATACCATGATATTGTTAACATGTTAGCAAATTAACAAATTGGCATTTTCTGAATTTGTTTGTGAATTCTGAATTAGCAAAATATTTACATTGAGATAACCTGATAATTTTAAGTTAAATATATAAATCAGTGTACTCAAATATTTTAAGTTAAGAACAATAAAAATAAAAATAAAAATCTTGCTTAAACTTTGAGTTTCTAAACTTAAAAAAAAATCTCATTCAACTTTTTTTTGAGTTCTGACAACTTATTAGGGTTTACAGTGAAGCAAATAACTAATTTGATTTGCAAGAACTCAAAATAAAAAAAGTTAATTAACTAAATCTTTTATGTTAATTGCAATCAAAGTGTATGAGTTAGCTAACTCTTCAAGTTAGGAGCAATTAACATGCATGAGTACTACAAACTCAAAACTTGATAGTTCTGCTTACTTAAAATTGGGAACATCATAACTCAAATGTGATGAAAACGGATTACCTCAATTTTTTTGAGTTAGCCCAACTTATTCAGGTTTACAGTGCAAGAATCATCGATGCATGAGGTCAATGAAGACTATCCTGTCTGTCCTGTATGTGTGCTGCATTTAGCTGGGGAAGTGATGCACTGTGGGACGACGACAAGCCGGTGGAGGGAGTGTGATGCTCTGGACAATGTTCTGCTGGGAACCCTGGGTCCGGACACTCATGTGGATTTAAATTTGGCATGTGTCACCAACCTAAACATTGTTGCAGACCAGGTACACCCTTCATGACAGTGGTGTTCCCTGGTGGAAGTGGCTCTTTCATCAGGATAATGCACCCTGCCACACTGCACTCATTGTTCAGGAATAGTTTGAGGAAAATGAAGAGATCAAGGTGTTGCCCTGAATCTCAATTTAATTGAGCATCTGTGGGATGTGCTGGACCAACAAGTTCGATCCTCGGTGGCTTCACCTCACAACCTACAGGACTTGAAGGATCTGCTGCTCATGTCTTGCTGTCAGAAACCACAGGACACCTTCAGGGTTTTAATAGTGTCCAGGCCTTCGCGGAGGACCAACAGCATGTTAGGCAGGTGGACATAATGTTTTGGCTCATTGGTGTATATGTGCTCCTGCACCAACTGATCTGTTGAATCATACAAAGAAAGCAAACATAAAGAAAGTGATTCATCAAGCGCAGCTCTTCCTTAGCGTGTCACAGATGGGATGGGTCTGTGAGACGGTCCTGTTGGGCGTGTGACGGGCCCCGGGCCCCTTCCCCCCTCCAACCCCCGTGGAGCGAAGCCCCCTGCCTGTTTTTTGATTTAATTAAAGGGAAGAGGGCGCATCAATTTCATTGGCAGTGCAGAGAGATGACAGCACACAAATTGAAAGCGCGCGCCTCGGCCGGGAGGGAGGAGGGAGGGCAGCGCTCATCATTAACACTGAACACAATCCTGTGTGCCATGTAACAAGATTAGAAACATTATTATCATTCTCCCGTCCACACAGACAGAACGAGAGACACTCGAGTCATTTGTAACACAAATACTGAGTAAAGAGAGGTTACAACATACTAAAAAACACCTGAAATCTCATTGTTGCTTCATTGCTCTTGTGACACACATATGATTTTGTCACATGAAAACATCAGAAAAAAACACTTTCAGATGTCATTTCAAAAACAGTCTCAAATGCTGCAGTGATTTTTCTCAGAACTAACTTTGCTTTTCAATAATATCTTAACTGTTTCATTTCAAACTGTGCAAATGCACTTTGCATCTTTCCCTTCAAATAAATGACATTGGTTATTATTAATAGATTGTAATGCAACGCTGGGTTAAAACAACCCAATCACTGGGTTTGTCCATTTTCAACCCAGCATTTAATGTGTAATGCATTAAAACACGTGACAAACAACCAATTCCAGATGGAACAAAGAATCTGCAAATATTATAATGCATTTTAACTTATTCATGCAAGTCCACAGATTGATCGCATCCAAAATAAAAGTTTGTTTACATGATATATGTGTGTGTAATGAGTATGGCAGTCATCATGCCTCTGAGACTCCAGATAATATAATATACTGTGTATATTTATTATGTATATATAAATACACATGCATGTATTTATTTAAGAAATATTTACATATATACATGTATATTTATATTTGCATATAATTTATATTATATAAAGCTTTTATGTACAAGACATATTTTCTGTAACTTTCGAAAGCAAGAGATTCACTCGGGTACAGAAGTCAATCATGGCCTCAGACTCACTATATGACTAATTACATGCAGTTATAGAAATAGTTGAATCAAAAGAGTCAAGTGAAAACATGTTGAAAAATGATTTAAATGGACTACTTCATCCAATATTTGTGTATGCTGTTAATTTATGCTAATTGTTAGCTTAGCAGCATGCTAATGTCAAATCGTGTTGAATTCAACTCAAGTCGAGTCTCCTATCTGATGAAGATGTTTGATTGACCTTGAGGAATGTGATAAAACTCATTTAAGTTTGGCTTACATCATAACATTTAGAGAAGTGAGGATATATTTTATTTGTTCTTCCTTTAAATTTAATACAGAATCTTATAAAACAGCATTGAAACAGCAGTCTGAGTGCGAATCATATTATTTCCTACAAGTCTCCTCATAAACCTTCCAATATCCAAAATGAATGACATTTTTATGAAACAAACACGCTTTTTACTTCTTCCAAACAAAGTCACAAGCTTTCTCTGATAAACTGCTGACAACTTTATGTCGTGTGGACCTAAGGGGAGTGTGAAAAATGGAGGAAATCAAGCGGATCAGACGGTGTTTACTCTCATCAGGTGTCGCTGAAACACACACTGGGTTTGTGGGTATTTTCCTGATGTGACGCAGGTGAAACTCAGTACCGCTGCTGTGAAGGTGAGATTCTTGTGAAATGAGATATCTGAGCGAATGGACATCGATATTAAGAGACGGACACATTTTACCCTGCCGAGGCAAAGGAAGTCAGGTCATAAACAGACAAGATTGCATAATCATTTCAGTTATACATATCTATATATCTATAATTAAAATATATTTTCACACATATAAAAATGTTGAAGGATCTTGTGTGTGTATTTGAATGTGTGGTTGTGAAAAGACATGCAGAAATAATACAATCAAAGCACTTCACTTTAGTGTTTGTGTGTTTACTGTCACTTTTGATCAATTTAATGCATCCTCACTGAATAAAAGCGTTAATTTCTTTCAAAAACAAAAACAAGATGAATAGTGTGTATTAAACAGGCAGCTGAGAGAAAGTTTCCCTTCAGGACACAATTAATAAAAGCTAACATGGTCCAGTCATAAATACACCATCTGCTCATAAAGAGCATCTTCATTCAAAATCTGTTGTGTTTTCTGATCAAATAAACGTTCAGCTTTATGCAGGTGTTATAAACCTCCTTGAAGTGCACTAGAATATGAGTGACCTCAAACCTGACAAAAATATTCTACTTCATGGGGCCTTTAAAACAGTGTTGATCATACTGACAGGAAACATTTATAAAGTAGACAAAGGTATACTGTGAGATCTAGTGTTCGGCAGTGTGTGAAAGTGATAACAGTGGCATTGACACACATTTTCTCTCATTATACACATTGTATGTGTGTTAATACTAACAGCACAACTGAACTGAAATCACACTATTTGTGTGGCTAGAATAGTTGCTGCTGTGTAGAGCGCTCTGTCTTTGAAGAGAGCTGTCTATGTAGGGAGCAGATGGCAAGGCAGCTCACCACTGCTACATTTTACAAAAAAGTAATGTGCTGCAATAGTGTGTTACTCCCTAAAACAGTAACTAATTACTTACTTTTTATGAAAAGTAATCCATTACATTACTTTTTCTCAGCTGGCGAAGGCTCACTCTCTTCCAGGCCTTGCAGGTGTTTTTTACTGAGAAGTTCATTTTTACAAGCGTTTACCGCAGTAATGCATTCAACAACATGACGTATATAACATTCACCTTCATTTTCTTTTAAAAACACAGAATATTATTATATTCTGAGCACTTAGAATATTTCCTGACCCCAAGAGCGATGTATATCATACAAAAGATCTCTTAACATTATGGGTTACATGCTCATGTCCAAGTGACTACATTATGGAATAGAGAGAGAATTTTAATTCAGTAGTTTAAAAAATGCTTAAGTCAAGTCAGCTTTATTTCTATATCCTTTTCAATTCTGCTATAAGCAGCTCTACAGAAGACAATAGTGCAATTATTCAGCAATTTAAGATCCCGAACTGAAATATAACCTTTATTACCTTATTTTTAAAGTAACTCAAATATTAATGTGTAATGTATGGAAGCTTGTTTCCGCCATGAAATGAAAAACTAAAAAAGGTAATTGCGACTTTTTATCTCACAATTCTGACTTTTTTCCCCTCTCAATTGCGACTTATAAATATAAGATATATAAGTTATAAAGTCAGAATTGCGAGATATAAAGTCAGAATTGCGATATAAAGTCAGAATTGTGAGATATAAAGTCAGAATTATGATATAAAGTCAGAACTGCGTGATATAAAGTCAGAATTATGATATAAAGTCAGAATTGCGAGATATAAAGTCAGAATTATGATATAAAGTCAGAATTGCGAGATATAGTCAGAATTGCGAGATATAAAGTCAGAATTATGATATAAAGTCAGAATTGCGAGATATAAAGTCAGAATTATGATATAAAGTCAGAATTGCGAGTTATAGTCAGAATTGCGTGATATAAAGTCAGAATTGCGAGTTATAGTCAGAATTGCGTGATATAAAGTCAGAATTGCGAGATATAGTCAGAATTGCGAGATATAAAGTCAGAATTATGATATAAAGTCAGAATTGCGAGTTATAAAGTCAGAATTGCGTGATATAAAGTCAGAATTGCGAGTTATAGTCAGAATTGCGTGATATAAAGTCAGAATTGCGTGATATAAAGTCAGAATTGCGAGTTATAGTCAGAATTGCGTGATATAAAGTCAGAATTGCGAGATATAAAGTCAGAATTGCGAGATATAAAGTCAGAATTGCTTGATATAAAGTCAGAATTGCGAGTTATAAAGTCAGAATTGTGATATAAAGTCAGAATTGCTTGATATAAAGTCAGAATTGCGAGATATAAAGTCAGAATTGCGAGTTATAAAGTCAGAATTGCGAGAAAAACAGTCAGAATTCTGAGATAAAAAGTCGCAATTACCTTTTTTATTTTTTTATTTAGTGGCGGAAACAATAGTAGTGCATTACTCATTATATCAAAAAAGTAATCTGATTACGTAGTGCATGTTACTTGTAATGCATTACTCCAACACTGATCATCAGTGTCTACTAATTATCGATACCGGAAAAGTTTTGCCTTTGCATTGAGCACTTTTGAATTTTTATGGCCTCTGAATTTTTATGGCCTCTTTGAAGATTTTTTCTCTAAGGACATTGTGTGTGGGCTTTCACGCTTTTTTTTTACTATGATCTTTTTGTAATTATTTGTGAAATTGAGTAAAAATTGTTTCAAAGTAAATCCCACCAAACAATTTTCTGCCAGCACTTACAACCAGCACAGCCAAAAATGCTTCAAAGTTTCAAAATCTACTATAACCAAACATGAGTTGAGCTGCACAATCTCACTGCATGAAGTTGAATATTTTGCATGAACATGCCGTATTGAGCATTGAGCGCTCTCATAACATTGTAAAGATCAGCGGTTGTGGAGGCAGACAGTGAATCTGAAGCGGCGCGAGCCCCCGGTGGGGAAATATGGGACTGAATGGAGTGCGCCGGTGTAGAGCCGCTTGGCTTTGATTTGTTGTGAAGACAGCAGCAGCGAGACGCGCCCGACTCCAGGCTTTTCCCAGCATGCCCGTGGAGAGTGACACTTCCTCTGCCGTCTGAAGACGTGCGCTGAAGCCGTGCCAGATCTCAGCACCAGCCTGACATTCATCAGCAGCGAGCAGCGGGAACACACTCCACCTGCGTCTGTATGTGTGTGTGTGTGTCTGTGTGTGTGTGAGTGTGTGAGTGTGTGTGAGAGAGTTCACATGCTGCCACAGTGTGAAGGTAATGATGTAATTGAGCGCTCATATGCATCCATGTTTACTCTATTTCCCATATTTCACTCCAAGGCCATCCACTGACCACAACAATATTCAAAGGCCCTGCGACTTTTTCGGCTGTTCATGATTCACTGCATAAGGAGTTATATGAATATTTTTTACTCACAATTTCTACCCAATAAAATTATTATAAAATGTCATTATAAAAATGCCCACGCACTCTTAGATAAAAGGTTCAGTGGTGTTCTATATACAGTAGTCATTTGAAGTGGATCAAAAAAGTTAATCAAAGTTGTCCTAAGACGAGAACGGGTACTGCATTTTGGTTTTAGGACAACTTTGATGAAAGGTTTTGATCCACTTCAAATGTTGACTAGTATAGAAGGGTTCTTGACTCCTTATATGAGTTCTATATAAGGAGAAAAGTTTTAAATGAATGCATAATACTTTTTTTTCAATAAACTTTTTGTTCTAGTGACAAAGTATGTTAACAAGATGTTTAATTCACAAACTTTAATTAAAATTAAAAATGAATTATAACAAAATTAATTAATTAAAACTGAATCCATAAAATAATTCCATTATGGGAAGCCCTAAAAGGTTCTATATATGAAGTGTCTGACGGAACCATTTTGGTTCCATATAGAACCTTTTCATTTAAAGGATACCTCTAATGCCCCGTTCACAAGATGTAATATAAGTCTCTGGTGTCTCCAGAATGTGTCTGTGAAGTTTCAGCTCAAAATACCCCACAGATCATTTATTATTGACAAATTTGCCCCTACTTGGGTGTGAGCAAAAACATGCCATTTTTGTGTGTGTCCCTTTAAATGCAAATGAGCTGCTGCTCCCGGCCCCCTTTCCAGAAGAGGGCGGAGCTTTAACAGCTCGCGCTTCGGTTGCTCAACAACAACAAAGCTGGAGAATCTCACGCAGCCAAAATGAGGATTGTCAGTAACGTTTCACGTTTTCTGGGTTGGTAGATGCACCAGGGACTTAAACACAGAAAAAGTCAGATTTTCATTATATGTCCCCTATAAAAGTGTGGAGTTTTAAGAGTTTTATTCATTCATATGACTTTTCCAGGTGTAGAAATCACTCTTTTAAAATTAGTCTTCTCGTATATGCAGGTTTTTCAAGACCTTGGGAATCCCAGTTCTTCAAAGGAAAAACAAAAATATTTAAAATCTTTATTTTTAAATTAAAATAACAAAAGTCTTGATTTTTTCTTATTTTAAATCATTTGTGGCTTGGCTGTATTAAAGCTGAAGTGTGTTGTTTCTGTGGCACCAAACAAAAACATTCATTCATTCAAAGAGGAACATTATTTGTAATATTTCTTAATTAGCATTGTTGGGTTGATTTGATTTCTGTGGGTTTGTAAATAAGTATAAAAACTAAATGTGCAGCTTATGACTCTTGTACACAACAGACTTTGAGTTTTTCAGTATATTCTTTAAGAGACATCTGGACATGTCAGACATCTGGACAAAATAAAAAAAGGTCTTTCAAAAACATGTGAAACGAACACGAAGATTTAATTTCATGAACTTTAATACCCTCAGAGACCCATGCAGCGTAGCAGAATTGCAACGGTTGTATAAAGCAATTAATTAATTTAACCAATTTTCACTAAATATAGGTAAAAACTAACAGTGGCTGGGGAAATTTTAGACCGATTTTAAAATCATAGCAAAAATGCAATGAAAAAAGTTTTTCATCTCATTGTTATAGCAATATATACTTTACAAATATGCTTTGACATGAATATTTAGTGAAATTTCTTAACTTTTCATGACTGTATCCTGGTTGAAATATATTATTTTTAATATATTACACAAGGAATAGGAATGTATAGAGCTGGTGAATTCTGTGGAAATCAGCAGAGCTCTGAAACTGATTTTGTGTAGCTCTGGCTATTAGTCAATAAGACAACACTGAAAAACCGTACAAAAAACCTTGTTTCCTTCTGATTGTATTGATGTCTAAAAACAAACAGACCCTCCGCCTCTAAACAGAACAAATGCGTGTGATCTAACGGCCTGGGAGAGACTGAGATGTGCCCTAAACACAAGTGATTGGAAAATTATAGGGACTTTGTGAAGTCTCTCTCCAGTGACTCAGAGCTGTGTTTGTGGAGGCAGAGAGCTGGAGCTGAGGCTTCTGGGTAATCTGGCAGATGTGGGAAAGCACTGTGATTGTCTTCCAATCACTTCAAGAGAACTGTGGTCATCACACTATGAGCAAAACTTCCCGCGAATGCGAATGCAGGCTGATTTTAGCAAAGGGGAAGTACACTCTTTAAAAAAAAAAGTTTCTATATATATGGGGATCTATATAGAAGTATGTTTACAAGCTGCTTAATTAAAATAATGAGCTATTTAATTAAATCCATGAAATGATCCAGTGATGGGAAGCCCTAAAAGGTTCTATATAAGGAACGCCTGACGGAACCTTTAAGGTTCCATATAGAACCTTTTCATCGAAGGGAGTTTTCAGACCTGTAGATCGTTTGCTTTGTTCTGAAACAGGGATATAATTTATTACAATGTTGCAGTTTCTTCCTGGTTAACGATATTCATCCGGATCAAATGAAACGAGTGAGTAAGAAGAGGCAGGTTTGTGTGTCAACTCGCTGTCGGAGAGATGAGAGAGAGAGAAAGAGCAGCTGGTATCGTGTGCAGAGGTGGAAAGTAACTAATTACAAATACTTTTGTTACAGAACTTGAGTACATTTTACAATTTTTTTAAGTATTTAACTTCGCTACATTTATTTTTCACCAAAACTACAAAGTACTTTGACAAAGGCACTGATGGAGCAACAGGGCAAGCTGACACTTTTCAAACTACTGTGATGGAGCTCTACATTTCAGCCAATAACAGACAGGTCTGACTCGGGTGATGAACCAATCAAAACTTACAGTTTTGGGGGGCCGGGCGTTCAAACCGCGCTTTGACATTCAGTCACTGGTTCTCACATTTTGAATCAGTATCGCTAATGTTTCAATATTTTAGTGAATGTAAGTGAGCTATGCTCATATTCTGACTTTAAATTGTAATTCTGGCAGCTCCTGAAATGGGTCCTGAGCAGTTGAATTAAATAGAAAACTTGGCTCATATAAGGATGCAGTTATTGCAGGGATGGAGCAAGAACAATGTAAGTGTGTAAAATGAATGCACAGTTCAGTTAAATGGTAAAGCTTGCCCTCTTTAACAATGCAGTTAAACTAAATGTACGAAGCTGAAATAACCTCAACATTAGCAGCAACAGTGAAATAAGATTGCATGATTTATCTGCATGTAATTCGTTCCTATAGCAGCAGTGGGCTCCCGACACATTTTTGGTAGAACGAAAAAAAGAGCATTTTATTTAACATGTTAAACCCATTCCCCACTTTATTTTTTACTGACACTTTTCTATTCATACTGTTTTAATCCCTCATTTCTTTGATCAGACCTTCTTTGCTTTTGCCCTCCTTAAAAAACATTCAAATGATTTTACTTTTCAAAATTAGTAATAAAACAATCACTTTTGGCAACAGGGATAGCTAGTATGTTAGCGTCAAACACAACAATTTGAAATATCATGTTTTGCTCCAAAATCACTGTATAGCCTATAGGCTATATACACGTCAGTCATGTTTGAAATAACTTCTGTGGTCCATGTTGCTTCTTAACACAGAGTGAGACACAAAATATATTAGGCTATGTTATAAAATTCTATGATACAGGCTATGTCGATTAGCATTGCATTATAGATATACATTATTCTTATGAAATAAATACAGGAGATGACTTGAAGAACACAGATGAACATCTGCATGTTATTGAGCTGTAGCGATATCTTATGTCCATATAAGGGATTTCCTGGAACATAATAAGTTCACTTTTATGAATCTCATTTGTGGACTTTCTGTGTGAGGACACCCTCTGGCTTCCAGTATGAATTTTGCGCTCCATATTGTGAACATCACCTTTGTAACGTAGTAACTTGAGTAGTTTTTCAGCAAACTACTTATTCACTCTTACTTGAGTCATATTATTTTTCAGTACTTCTACTTCTATTAAAGTAAATTATTTCTGAAGTAGCAATACTTTTACATAAGTACAATTTTTTAGTACTCTTTCCACCACTGATAGTGTGTAGTATTGGGAGTGTTTCAGATATTTCAGTATCGATATGTATTGAAAAATCTACTTTTGACAACACTACATTGCACTTAGTTTATTATTTCAGATGCCTTTTTAAAAGTCTACAACTGAAAAATGTATATATTTTAAAAAATTCAACCCGCCAAAGTGGCTAGTAGGAGTGACTGTGTTACACGCCACTGCTGAAATACACCCGCATTTGGCGGATTGGCAGGTGTTAATGTCAAGCGCTGTGAGTATATATACACAAATATTTCAGTATTTTGACAGCATAGAGAGATCGACTTGATTACATCATTCACAGTGCTTCATGGAGTGATTTGCTTACTGTGACTCACTGATTGGTGGAATTCTCTGTACAGCATTATGAGTAATGTAGATTTTTACCACAAATTCAGCTGTCACACACAATTATTTATAAAACAAGGGGAAATTATGCAAACAAATGGCTTCAACACAAACACATATACCAACCTCGTAGCTCACAGCAGGTCTGTCTTTTAGGGTTTAAAAGTTATCATTAAAAATCAATTCACCTATGGAGAAAATGTTTTTATTTCCCAAACCCAAACAATTCCCTCATTTGCAAGTCTTCTGAATGTGAGGTACAGACCATTCAGACCAACATCTGCTTTGGTGTTCCACTGAAGATGAACGTCATACAGGTGTGGAACATGAGGGTAATGTATTTGTCATAGCTGATACTCATAGTTGGTAGAAGTGAGCCTTAGTAACAGTCAGTTAATCCATTAGTTTGTGTAATTCCTGGAGTTAAAGTGGGCTGGGTTCAGTAATTGCCGGTTGTGTCTTTAAACGTCAGCACAGTAATTTCAGATTTGTACTCGGGTCTTGATCAGGGATATAGCTGTGAGGCACTAGAGCTGCTCCAGGGATAAAAATACCTGTTGCGTGTGTTGATGGTAATTACGGCCGTCTCTCATAGATGACTCTTAGAGAGCCTGAGAGCTGCGGCTTCTGTCTTTGATTGCTGCTCTGGATCCTTCAGTTCTGCTGTCCATTAAATCTTGATTGGTCTTCTCTCTCTCTGTATGTGTGTGTGTGTGTGTGTGTGTGTGTGTGTGACAGAGAACCTGTTGAACAAAGCTAGTTGAACAAGTTTCAGAGTATAGAGTTGACAAAATCCAACCTGCTTTAAATGAAGTTCAGCAGCAAATTTAAAGCTTTATAAATTCTTAAGCTTATTTTTCTTATTTATAAATTCTAAAGCTTTTATTAATATTTATACAACAGTTCTTTCTGGTTCTTGAATCTGATTGGCTGAGAGTCGTGCGATATTTTAGTGATAACAGCACTCTTACCTTTTCACCGTTTGTATCACTCCGCTTGAAGCGACTGTCATGGCGGTCGAGCAAATCCACCATATTTTTTTTTACAAATACTACACTTGTTGTACCACAAACTGTAGTTTTAAGAGTTTTTTAGGTGGGAATGTAGTTGTTTAGACCTGAAATATGAGACTTATATTTAATCATGGCGCCTATTTTACAATTTGTTTAGACGTTTTCGGAGATGTGAGCTCCAGGCCGTCAGCGGCCGTTCAGTGCTCGTGTACCCGCCGAGAACAGCTTCATCTCGGCCAGTGCTTCGCGGATTTGCCACTGCCTTTTATAGTGGTTAAACGAGATATAATTCGTTTTGGGTACATAAAACAGGCAATCTTTGGTCTTATTAATTATTACTTGTTCCTGAGCAAATCGAATTGGGCTATGTTAAATTTAATAATTTAATATTAAAGCTATATTTAACACATCCTGTGGAGCACTGCTTTTGTACGTTTAACTGAATTGTACAATTGTGTTTATTTCCTATTGTCATTTATAATGGCTATAGTTGTTAATTTAAATATTGTTGTTCAATAAATATTATATTTTATATAAATAATATGTTGTATTTGCTATTAAAAAAAGGGTCCATTAGTGCATAATATGGATTGAGTGAAACATAAATTAATACGCCATTAGATGGCGGCAAACTTTACGAGTTAATGAGTCAGTCGCAAGAGACTTTTAAATTGAAAGGGACTTTTGTAAACAAAGGACGCTGTTTCATCGCTGTTATGGAAAATACAAAGATCGCTTTCCTCAGCAGACATTCAAACTGATTTTTATAATGGATATAATATTATGGACATCGACCTGAAGAATGAATGTTATATCAGAAACAGGTAATGCTCGCTCAGGCGATATCTCTCTCTCTCTCAATAATACTGTACAAAATACAATGAGTTTCAATGGAGGGACTCATCATTCCTTCGTTACTAGTTCTAAAGTGACGTTTTAGAATTAGTAGGCTTGGAGGCTTGGTCAATTCTATCTAGAATAAGTAATTCTATTAAAAACATGACAAAGTGTGTACTTTTTTGCCATTTACATTAGATCATTAATCAAATTTATTTAAAGAAAACACTGATTTGACTTAAAATTTAAAGTTAAAATTTTACGTTTAAAGTCAGCAAGTTGCTTTAGTCTTTTCTTCCCTATTTTGCCATATATCCGAGTGAAACGCTTTTGGAACAACAACAAATGTAGGGCGGGGCTTGATTTTGTCTGTGAGGAACTGATTGGATGGTTGTGGTTTGCTATTGGTGGATCTCATGTGAGTGACAGGTTGCCCCGCCCTCGTCATCAGAGAAGAGAAGAGATGCTGCAAGAGGGAGGGGAAGATATTCTGATTCAAGATTACAAGACACATGAATTTAAAACAATAATGATGTGCAATGATAAATCATTTAGAATAAACACTAATATTCCACAAAAAACAATTCAATTTTAAAAGCTTCAAAAATCACCCTTCCTTAAAGGCACCAGTCATACCTGACGCATTTGTGTACAGCCCACTTATAGTGTGTGTGGGACCATCATCACAGCTGTGATCACACACACACACACACACACAGAACTCCAAGCGCTCCCTATCTTTATCGCCTGGGCCCGTCTTCCTCTTCCTCCTCCTGGCCCTCTGCCCGCTCCTCTGCTAACCCCCGTGTTCGCAAATCACCGCTTCCCGTGTCAGCAGGTAAATTGTTTTGTCCTCCCGTTCCCCGCTTTCATTACCTTGTGTAAATTAAGCGATACGTCGTCCACCGGCGCGAGTCGCCGCACCCTGTGCCGCCACGCCAAAATCACGAGATTTGGCATAATAAATGAAGACAAACTGACGCAGGCACTGCTCCTTCTCCTCGCCGACTCGCTTTCATTATTCGCTTAACTCGCCGGAGAAAATGACTTAACCCTGACCCGAGCATTACGTCCCATATTCACTCCAGATAAAAGCCTTTTTACGGCGGGCCCCCCACAATTTATATTCCGCCAAGGAGGCCGCTTCTCCCTGTCACTTTTCCAATCTCGGGCCCCCTCAACACACGTCATTAAACTTGTCGTTCCTTCCTGTATTTGTCCATCAGTCCTTTCCTTTTACATAAAAGGTGGCAGCATTATTCTGGGCTTTGATGGCGCCCACTCATTTTTTTCCCCGCCACAGGATGTTTGATTGGAAGAAATATAGCCAGAGCGCCGGCTCTATCTCCTCTCCGCTCTGCTGCCGGAATCCGACGCTTGATGAAATAGTGTTCCTTTAGCAAGAATAATAAAAACAGACTTCTGCATTACAGGCTCAGAGCCCACAGGAACGAGAAAACCCCAATCTCTGCTCGGCCCTGACGGATTTTTATAGTCATACGGGCAGATAAATGGAAAGCGGCGAGCCACATAGGAGGCGAGCGCAGAGGAGACGCGATGCAGTTGCACTTGCAGAGATGCTCGGGATTCCACACCGTTCTTTAGTGTAAAAGCATCCGTTACAGTGGATGGAGAGAATAGAATTTTCCAACCCAGGAAAACTGGAAAAATGTGCTTGTGGAGGCATTTCTGCAAAATGATTTGAATTTGCTTCTTGCATGTTTCGCAACACTTTCAAGGTGAAATGTCCATTGAGTGTCGCTAAAAGCAGTTTTATCTGAAAAAGAATATGGCGACGCTTTGTTTTGGTGGTTGTTGTACATATCGCTGCAGTTCGGAAATTAAATATCCGCTTAACCCTTTAAGACTGGATGGAGCGTCAGCGCTCCCGTTTGCGTGTCTCTGTTTAAGAGCCAATAAAAACTGAACCCATACAGGTTGCACAATAATTCTTTTTGCATACAAAATCAGAGACTTTACACGTTCAGATTAAGCCTCCTACATGGTCCTGTTGTATTGTTTTCCCCCTCTAATGAGTCTGAGTAATATGCGTTTACAACAAAAACAGCACAGCCACTAACTGAATACAAATATGTAGATTTCACGTGCTCATAACTTCATGAAAAATGCATAGAAAATGGCACAGCATCATTTAAAGCAGATTCTCACGATTAAAATGAACCCAAAATCAACATAATATATGGCGGTGATCACAAGATATTACTCACGGAATGATGTAACATACTTGACTAAAAACATGTCTCTCATCTTTCCGGGATGCAGTGTGTATCCAATGTTCCCAGAACCATCCATGTTCGTTTTCCAACGTGGAATAACACTAAATAGATATCATTTTAAAGCTTAGAAACTCAGCTTTTTAATGCATCTAACCATTTTGATTAACTCCTAAGGAGTGCTGAGAAGTGCCTCTAAACTGGAGTTTACCGCCTGTGGGCGCCATCTAGCTGCGAAAAAATGAATAATACTTCATTCAACTATACTTTATGCTATCACCACAAAATTTGAACCAGATGCAGCTCACATGTAGGAGAGCATCACCAAAAACTAATTTTCCTCCGATCTTATTTCCTTCCTGAGTTATTCCATGTCAAATAAAAAAAAAAAAATTGAAAAATTATAATAAAAATTCTATATATATTTTGTCTTTTATCAGCAGTTTCTCAGCATGACAATATCCAAATGTAATGTAATTTATATTTTCTAAAAATTTAAAATGTGTTCTATCAAACAATACCTCTCAATACCTATGACTCTCCTTGCTAAAGTTTTGGAGTTATGAGTCTTTACTTTTGTGTATGTCGCTCAGAAAAAAAAAAAAAAAAAACTCTAAAAAAGCCTTCAGGTCTTAAAGGGATAAAGCTTAATGCTCAGTGGTGTTTGAAAATAACGTACCCCATACAATAAACCCACCTAAACCTAACCCATATTGTTAACAAAGCAAACATCTTTAAAAATATATTTGCTGAAACAACCATGTCACTTTAGCTGCTTCTGCAAGTCTTACGGCCATTTTATCATGACTCGTGTTTTATAACGTAATATAACGTCTCACTATGTGTTAAGAAGCAACATGGACCACAGAAGTTGGAAACACGACTGACGTGTGTATATATAGGCTATATAGTGATGATTTTGGAGCAAAACATGATATTACTCTCATAAATTGTGTTTGACAAACGTACGGTTGTTTTATTACTAATTATGAAAAGTAAGTCCACGTAAGATCATTTGAATGTTTTTTAAGAAGGGCAAAAGCAAAGAAGTATAAGTGAGGGATTAAAACAGTATGAATAGAAAAGTGGCAGTAAAAAATAATGTGGGGTATGAATTAAATAAAATGCTCTTTTTTTCATTCTACCAAAAATGCGCTGGGAGCCCACTTTTGTTATAGTAACAAACTACACTTTAATGTGCATCTGATTGACAGATAAATCATGCGATCTTATTTCACTGTTGCTGCTAATGTTGAGGTTATTTTAGCTTCGTACATTTAGTTTAACTGCATTGTTAAAGAGGGCAAGCTTTACCATTCAACTGAACTGTGTGCATGCATTTTACACCCTTACATTGTTCTTGCTCCATCCCTGCAATAACTGCGTCCTTATATGAGCCAAGTTTTCTATTTACTTCGACTGCTCAGTGCTCTGGTAATATCAATGATATGACCCATTTCAGGAGCTGCCAAAATTACAATTTAAAATCAGAATATGAGCATAGCTCACTTACATTCACTAAAATATTGAAATGTTAGCGATACTGATTCAAAACGCTGAATGTCAAAGTGCAGTTTGAACGCCCCGCCCCCCAGCTGAACTGGACGTTTTGATTGGTTCATCACCAGAGTCAGACCTGTCTGTTATTGGCTGAGCTCCACCGCAGTAGTTTGAAAAGTGTCCGCTCGCCCTGTTGCTCCGTCAGCACCTTTGTCAAAGTACTTTGTACTTTTGGTGAAAAATAAATGTAGCGAAGTTGAATACTTTATTTTTCTTCAACTCAAGTAAAAGTAAAAGTACCACAATTTAATTATACTCAAGAAAGTAGAAAAAATTGAAAGATGTTCTTTAACAGAAGTATTTGTAATTAGTTACTTTCCACCTCTGCATGCATGCTAATAAATAACTAGTTCATAGTGAGAATTGGACCCTAAACTAAAGTGTTACCACATGTGCTAATGTTTTGAGAACATCATTAAAGATCAGATAACTTTCTATTAACGTTCTATTAACATTACTGGTTTGTTTATCACTTTGAGAGAACCTTTCCAGAACGTTCCCTGTTAGCTGGGCTACTGCTAGTGTAGATCTGGCACAAATATATACAGAGAAGAAGAAGAAGAAGAAGAAGAAGAAGAAGAAATCAGCTTCATTCTTTACATATGAAAGTTTCACAAGGTCGTTGAAAAAGTCAGGCCACCACACAACACCTGCATACAAATCCGCTTCCTTGTTCCACGAGTCGCAGCACGGCGGCTCTTAAAGCCATCATTATTACCATACAAATAGACAGATCTATTTAACAACTACCTTTTTATCACAGAGCACTTATTCTTTAGTGTTGCTCTCTGAAAGCCATTGAAATGCAGCCGCCGAGCGTCTTGCGCTTGATAAAGGCCGGGAGCAATAGATGGAGCATGGCTGACATCTTCTTAAGAGATGATAGGAGAGCCAAATCAAATAGGATGGAGCAGTCACTCTCGCGGCAGATAGGTGTTTCATTTCTGCCGGGCCGCGTTGGCATCCCCAGTGACTTCCTGCCCGGGGAAGATATAGCTCCCTTGGACTTTATCCATTATTCCAGCCGCTACGCTCTCAGCGCTTCTCCACACTCCTGTTTTTGTTCCAGGCCGAGTAGTATTTTCCCTACTTTGATGTCAATCTTGGAATTTGCTCTGGCTTTCATTATTGATAGCCTCTTTCCTGTGTGTGGAAGTCAATTATGTTTTTTTTATTAAACATAATTGATTGCGAGTGAATGAGACGCGAGTCGTGTATTTTGAAATGATGAATCTCTGGTTCTGGTTAAAAGTTTCTCACCCAATGACGCTCTTAAACTCTTTCCCATGTTGCCAAAAACTTCACATTTGAAGACTTAAATAACTGATATAGTTCTGTGACCACACATCAGTTCTGTATTCACACTATGAAGTCTATACACAAAATGATGAACGTGATCTGTTAAACCTGTCGCACACAATCTCCTACAGTCCTTCTGTCGTCTGATTGATAGTTTAGACTTTTTTATTAAGTAAAAGATCTTTCTTCACGTGTCTTTCTGCTGTGAAATCTGCACTGATTTTATCAAGTAAACGTAAGAATAACTTTGATATTGTTAGTAATATTTCAACTGGACTGAAGCAGCTTCGGTTTACTTGATTATCCAGACATCATTTTATAGAAAAATCATGAGTATCAAATATGATGATCATCTTTTGAGGAAGGTTTATTTGTTCATCTCTCAATCATCATTGTATTGCATTGCATTATATGTTTTAAAACTACAGAGATTTTAGTTATGGCTCAGTTAAATAATTATGCCAGTTAACTTTGTCTCAGATGTTTCTCCTCAAATAAAAATGACACAAATGAGCCAATAGTTGTCATACAGTAAGAGTACAGAGCTATGAATGAAATGAAGCTCAGATCATTTGAACTTGAAATGTTTGAGTTCATTTTGACTTTTGGTGTCCTGGTAAATCTGAGCACACTTTGAGACACTGTTGAGCGGAGATGCATGTGAGAACAGAAAAAGACACAAGCAGGAGGTTAGGAGTTTTCCTTCCTATGGGATATTAGATTTTATGTGAAATTATGAAATATTAGTGGTTGTACATATAAAGTATATCTTCTCATCTCTGTCCAAAGCAGATTCTCCGTCTGCCAGAAGAACCACAGACGAATGCTGATAACTACAGAAATGAACCCCTTGAAACAAACGTCCCCATGAGAGGAGTCATGAATGGCAGAATAAATGAAAATGAACCAGAATCCAGACAATACAATGCAGAGAAATTGGCAGGACGGAACAAAGAATGAATTTTAAGTGTCTTAAGACACATTTCCTGAAACTGTATGTCCTGAGGGGGGCCGGTTTCTAAACTGTTAATTGTTAGCGTTGAAAGAGACACTTTTCTGATACGTTTGGTTATGAATCGCTTGTTCTGAGTGCTTGTCCCTCAGTGTTTTAAGTCAGGCGTCTGCCTTGGTGCTCCAGCTTCCCTGAACAATGAAGGCCCCGGACCCCGCATGTCCCTCAGGCTTTGGTGAGCGGCGGCCTGAGGGCCGGGTACTGAGGGAGCCGTGCCGCGCTGCTAAATGTGGAGGGGACAGATAAGGGCTCAGCTGCGCTGTGAGGCCTTTCCCCAGGAGCCCGAAGGGAAATTTGCAAATATTAAGAGGAAGATGAGACCGATTAAATGTGCTTTGTGCTCTTGTTAACCACTCTGCTTTACTTAATTTTTTTCTCTGCTTTCAGTTGCGTTGTATTTTTTTTTTCTCTCTTTAAAATCTTTATTTTTTGTAGAACGTGCACAGGGGGCCAGAGTTATTTTAGTATCATTCATATATTAGAGTTTTTGTTCATATTTTGAATTAGATTTAAATTTTTTATTTTCTATTGTTATTTTAATATTAAAGTTTTAGTCATTCCTCTTAATTTTTTTATTATTTTTAATATATATATATATATATATATATTAAAGTTTAATATATATTAAAGTCCCTCTGTGGTGAAAATCAAGTTTTTAATGTTGTTTATATGTCTATGTGGTGTTTTTAATATGCTTTAAGACAAACCATGTTCAAATTCATCAGTCAACACCATTGCTGAGTATTTTCTCTTTAAAACTGCAGTGATCTAAAGACAGTCTCAAAAACGCAGTCAGAAATCGCTGGTGTTTCTGACGTCACAAACTACCTTGTAACCAATCACATCAACGTGTGGGAGGGCTTTAGCATATCATTAACTATGACCGCTCTGAAGCAGGGGAGTCTCAAGAGGATATATCCTGGTATATTTTTCTGTTGATTTGAAAAAGCATGTACATTTAGCAATATAGCGAGTGTATGATGTATATTATGATGTTATGATGAACTATATGCCTTTCTCAAGTCGTTCAAAGCGTTTCTAAGGATGCTGATTGTTAGAAGGCAGCTGTCTGACTCGCAAACGGGAACATGGTTTGTGTAACATTAGCAACACATTATTAGCTGTTTGATGACGTAGCGTTATGTGTCTGGCGTTGTAAAAAGCGGTACCATTGTGAGCGTTTACCTCAGTAAGTTGACCGAGTGGATCTCAGAGCTGGTGTGAGTGAGTGGAGGCGGGGCTAATTTGCATATTCATAGACCACCGTATACTAAATGAAGCAAGGGTATAGAGTTACATTCAAGCTATTTTAAGTCATGAAGAATTAAGGGATAAAATTGTTGAACACAGAGGGACTTTAGGTTTAGTTTTAGTTATTTTAGTACAACTTAAACAGAGAAATGTTGACTTGGCAACTATAGCTGAAATAAAGTAAGTTTAATTTTATTTTATTTTAGTTAATGTTTAATTTATTTCAAGTAATAATAATTCATGATTTTAGTTGACTATAATAACCCTGCAGGGGATTTTATTCATAAATTACAATTCATCCTAGTAAACACCCCCATGTTTCTCCACTGTCTCCGCCTGCCATTGGTCAGTGAAACAGATAGTCCCGCCCCAAACTCACGCCATTGGTTGAGTCAGAAGTTGACATATCAGATCTTGTTCAAAATAATCTTGAGTTGCTGGTTTGTAATGTTGAGATTCTTCAGAGGGATCTGAAGAGCAGCAGCTGCAAAACACATTTAATTCTTATCATTAGTTCTTCTGCTGTTTTGGAATAAGAGTATCTGTCCTCCTCATTATTACCTCACTGTGACTGGATGGAACAAGTTTCCTTGACATGTAAACTTGGGCACTCATTTGGAAATGTGTTCATCCTAATGGTCATGAAGCAAATTGAGTACGTCTACACAGAACATCAAAGTCTTTTCAATCTGTTCCATGATATGAATCCTTTAACAACAAGCAAGCGTAGGATGTAATCAGTAAAGTTCTTCTGAATAAGCGGTGCTGTTCCTGCTTCTGTGTTGTTGTTAGGATCCCCGCTGCTGCATTTAGTACGAGCTGAAGGGGATTTAGTCTGAGTCGCGCATTACAATAATCAATTCTACTAACAAGCGCGTGGACAAGTGCTTTTGCTTCACCTTGAGATGAAAAAGGCCTAACTTTCACTGTTTCTGAAAAGAATGTGCATGAGTTTTGTTACAGTCGATATTTCAGCCTTTTTTCTGCTTTCAATTGTAAAACATTTTTAATTACAAAATGTCTAAAATCATTTATATCAATCTGAAAAATACTTGAAAACTTCTTGATTACATTACTGTCAGCAACAGAAGAGGAAACACAAAGGTAATTTCCAAAACAGTGGTGTATTGGTCGGGAAAGCGGACAGTAATGGAATTCTGAGGATTGCTGACAACTTAACCTGAATAATAAAAGTCCTTTTGTGATGCAGGTACAACAGGGAACAACGAAGACAGATGACATGAAAACAGGATAATCCACAGATAAGTTCAAACAGGGTAGTGTAAAACGAGTCAGCAGCAGGTGTGGTGATGGCTGAATGAGTGCAGGTGGGGACCAGGAGGGATGCTGGGAAATGTAGTTCCGTGGTGACTGGAGAATGTGACAATTACCTCCACAAATGTCTGCACTTCAGAAGAGCCCTCTGTTAAACTCAGGTTTGCAGATGACACCGCAGTCATCAGCCTCATTCATGATTCATAAAACTCTAAATGTGTTCATAATCTGACTAAACCTGTGTCTTTATAGTTTTATATTTTATTTCTTAAATGTTATTACTGTGTCTCTTGTTGTGTTTGTATGTGTGCACTGGAAGCTTCAGTTCCAAGCTTAAAAGTCCTTGTGTGTGCAAACACACTTGGCAATAAAGCTCTTTCTGAATCTATATTGTATGTAAAGAGCAGAGGTCCTATAACAGAACCCTGTGGAACGCCACAAGAAATGCCAACATTTTTTTTTTTTATGTCTGATATGTTCAATCCCCAGGGAATGCTTAATAATAATAATTTAAAAAATAAACTCATAAAATGTACAGTATACACGCAATGCAAGTCGCTTTGAAGAAACGTATCTGCGACATGAATAAATGAATTTTTTTGGCCCTTTTTGGAGCAATTTTATTTTTCTTTTAATCATGTTTTAAATGTTTTAATGAAGGGCTTGTGCTTTTTAGTCAAATTTGTTTTCATCCATCAGAGAACTGAACAAAAGACAACATGATAATACCTACACTGTAAAAAATGCTGGGTTAAAAACAACCCAAGTTGGGTTGAAAATGGACAAACTCAGCGATTGAGTTGTTTGGTAACCTGCTGGGTAGTTTTATTTAACTCAACTATTGTTTAAAAAATAAGTATGTCTGGCTTAAAATGAACCCAAAATATGTTGGAAATTAAAAATCAGACACATAATTACTAGAGGCAACAATAATAATCAAAAGGTGAACATTTATTAATAAGCAATTTAATAAATGTTTATTGTTTAATTATTCATTAAACTAATCAATAAATGTTCATTTATTAAACATATTAATAAATGTTAATTTCCAACATATTTTGGGTTCATTTTAAGCAAGAAATACAGTAATTTTTAAACAATAGTTGAGTTAAATAAAACTACCCAGCAGGGTCAAACATTTAACCCAACCGCTGGGTTAAAACAACCCAATTGCTGGGTTTGTCCATTTTCAACCCAACTTGGGTTGTTTTTAACCCAGTATTTTTTAGAGTGTACCTACAGTAGTGGCTAAAAGTGATGTCCGGGAGAGATATTTGTTTTTAATGAACCTACAAGTTCAATTAAATCATCAAAATATGAGGAAATTATTCTATATTTTTTAAATAATTTAAATATGAGAGAACTTGATTAAGATATTTATCTGACAAAATTATTTGGCAAATAAAAAGGCAAACCCGAGCTACAGGTTTTATTTTACTATGAAAAAAAAGTTTTTGCATGTGTGTTTATAATTTATTAGTATGACAGCCTGGCCAAACATTGTCTGCACAATTTGGCATGTTTCATTATGTTATCACAAATAAAACAACTGACAATTTTCCAAGACTAGACATCACTTTTGGCCACTAATGTACATTTTGTTAAGCTTCTCCTGAGAGCCGCTGCACAGTTGGAGTTTAAATATTAAAAAAAAGTTTGTTTATGTTTATGTTTAAATGTTTAAAAAAAGTGACATATGTACGACTGGATGTGCAGTACTAATACAAGAACAGCTGCATCAAGCGACTCCAGTTTGTAGTTAGAGCATATTTAGATTGATTTCAAAATATCCCCATTAACAGCAACCTACAACCTTTACTGCGCCACAGAACTGACTAACAGTAGAAAGGTTTAAAAATGAGCTGATGCGCTGAAAAGAAGCAAAAACAAAAAGCTAAAATCACAATAAATAGACATGGTTTTTGGTTATGCAGGAAGAAGAAAATAAATTTCTCTGTGATATTCTCTTGACTTGTCACCTTAAGTAACCAGTCCTGCAATATAAGTTTGGCAGCTGCTGTTAAATAGGGTGACATTTAAAATGATCTAGCAGCTAGCCTTAATCTTGTCGTAAGTATTCAGCGTGGCCTTATCATAAAGTGATTCATATAGGTCATAATTCACTTATTAACTTGGTATTAAACATGAATGATTCTGCTGTTGCTGTGCAGATCAGCAGGGGAAATTCATTGTTACTTGTTGCCTTTAGGCAGTAATCAACTCGCATCAAAAAGAAAATTGATGCCCCATCAGTTATGAGTACAGGAGGTTCAGTCCAATCATAATTAGTCAGAATGACGTAATTTAGTATTGTGTGTGTGGGACAGTGATCTGGTGGTTTGTACATGTGACATGCTCTGACATGCTGATCTTTATTTGACTTTTATTTGTTTTAAAATTTTCCCTTAAAATGTTTAAAATTTGTTTTTTGTTTCTCAAAATTTGAAATTTTAATTGAATTTTTTTTTTTTTTTTTTTTACAAAATTTTAGTTTTGCATTTCTCAGATATTTAGTATTTGCATCCATTCATGACATTGTCCAGTGTAATAAAGAAATATATATTTTTCAACAAATTATTTTAATTTCTAAAATGTTATATTTATGTATTTTCCCTTTGTCTTTTTCAAGATTGTTGAAAGATTATTGCCGTATGTTTTACAAGAAAATACTATTTAGTGCAGAAATGTTCTCTGGACTCTGATTATCAATAATTATCAAAAAAAAAAAAAAAAAAAGTTGAAATTTTGATTCATGGTCGCTAAGGGGCACCAAAACGTAATGGGCGGGCCACTTTTACTAAAATGGCTATAACTCTTGAACAGAATGAGATATTTGCACCAAACTTGGTACACATGTGTATGGGCTCAATCTGTGGTCACAGTAAAAAAATCGTGGCGATTGAACACTTGGTGGCGCTATAACATGAAAAAACATGAAAATGGCTCTAACTACGCAACCGTTAGTCCGATCGACTTGAAACTCGGCCTGCAGTGTCTTGGTCCAAGGTGCCATGATTGGCTATGAGGACATTGGCATATCTCGAAAAACATGGCCACCATCGGCCAATGAAATTTGAGCACCTATTAGACAAGGTTAACGGAGGCCGATCGGAGTGAAACTCAGTTTGGGTCATCAGCATGATGCCCTGAAGGAGCCTGAGAAGTTTCAAACCAGCGCCACCTAGTGGTAAAATAAAATTTTCAAATGCTTATAACTTTGGGTGTGGTCGACTTACTTTCACGGGAGTGAAATCCCAAATCTCCTGAATCCTTGTCAAGTCCAACGATATCAAACATGCTAGGTTTCACCTTATGGTTTGTGCAACGTTGTGATTTAGCGCTTAAAAAAACTTGCGAATATCTTCGAAAACGTTAGTCCGATTGAGACGAAACCACCGTAGGAAATACGAAACCATAGGTTTCACATTTGTCTCAGCCCAAATGTCAAAATTTTGATAGGAAGTGGCAAAAAAATCCAATCAAAGTCGCTCATGGGTCATTTTTTATGCTCTCACATATATAATTGTCTATAACTTCAAAATGAAATTAGATATTTTCACTGAATTTGACATATGTATGGGCACACTCTGAGGACACCTAAAAAAAGTGGTGGAGATCAGGCAATAGGTAGTGCCATATTTTTCCTTAGTAAATTGCCTGTATTGGCTGTAAATGGTAATTTATGGTAATTTGGTAATTTACCGATAATTGCTGCTCGCAGCTATATTTCAAATTGTTACTTGCCATTTCATTGTAATTTACTTCTTGCAATTTTTGAGTGAAAATTGTTTCAAAGTAAATCCTACACCTTTTTTTTTTTTTCATTGCATTAAATGAGTCAACAGACAGGTTGAGGTTTTTGGTCTGATCAGCATTCATAGCATTGAGAATAACTACTAAAGGCTTTGATTAATAAAAATCTGTGTGTTTAGATGCCGTCCCGTCAGTCTCCTCAAACAGCCTGCAATTCAACAGCTGGCTGTCTTTGTCTCTCCTTTAGCTTTATGATGATCAAATTATGTGCTGTTTGAAAGAGAGCAAGGCCTCGTCAGCTGTAGCCAGTGATGGGCCGACAGGGGGCTTTACATCTTCAGCTTTAATTTGTGCTGACCTGGCACGGCCCCTCAACCGCGCTTGTTTTCTTACTTTATGGAAAAATCAATACGCTCTCTGACAGAAAACAGCTCCGGAGAAGAAATAAATGGGAACACTGTGGCGCTCTGTCAATCATTTCTCACTTGTGGCCCATGTGCTTGATTGTTGCATGCTGGGATTGGAGAGTGACTCAATCAATTGTTGGCTTTATTATTTAAGATTTAAACCTGTTTAAATGCACTGCTGAGGAGAAAGCGTTCAGCAATAAATCCTCAATACTACACTGAAAAAAAACCAAACAAAACTGGAACAATTTTCACTCAGAAATTGATAGCAAAATTCACAAATAATCACAGAAAATGGCAAGTAACATACTGAATTAAACATAAATTGTGAAGCATTTTCTTTGAAAAAAATAAATTGGTGTAGAAACAATTTTCACTCATAAATTGCTAGCAAATTTCACAAAAAAAAATCACAAAGAAACAGCAAGTAACACACCGAATTAAATGTGACATTTTGAAGTAGAAAGACTGAAATGGTATTTTCTTGACAAAAAATTACTCAAAAATTGTAAGTAAATTTCACAAATAATTACAAATAAACGGCAAGTAACACTGAATTAAACATAAATTTTGAAGTAGGAAGACTGAAACATTTTCTTGAAAACTATGGTGCACTGTAAAAAATATTTTCAAGATTTGTTATCACAACATTTTTTCTTTTGTCAAATCAACTTAGATAATTAATAACACAATATTTTGAGTTTCTGTTGATTAAACCAATCGCCTTCATTGTATTAACTCAAATTTTTATTTCAATGAACTCAAAATTTTAGGGCAACCAGGTAACTTACTTTTTTAAGTTAAACCAACAATTCTTTTTTACAGTGTCTAGAAACAATACAATTTTCACTCAAAAATTGCTAGCAAAATTCACAAATAATCACAAAAAATGGCAAGTAACATACTGAATTAAGCTTAAAATTGTAAAGTATTTTCTTTGGAAAAGAATTGGTGTAGAAATAATTTTCACATATAAATTGCTAGTAAATTTCACAAAAAAACCCCCACAAAGAAACAGGAAGTAACGCAATGAATTAAATGTGAAATATTTGAAGTAGAAAGACTAAAATAGTATTTTTTTTGACAAAAAAATCACTCAAATTGTTAGTAAATTTCACAAATAATTACAAATAAACGACAAGTAACATTGTCTTTCTACTTCAAAATTTTATGCTTAATCAAAGTATTTTCTTGAAAAAAAATGGTGTAGAAACAATCAATTTTTTTGGCAAGCAACACATACAAATTTAAGTAGAGTGACTGAAATAGTAATAGTAATAGTAAATAGTAATAGTCTTGTAAAACATGCTCTTTGTTTGATTTACAACTTGGAAAAATAATTTTTACAGTGTAGCGGAGGACAAAGATGTGTGTCATATGGCTGAAGTCCATCAGGATAGTCAGTGGGTTTTAAAAACGCCAGGACCGGCTCCACCCTCGGGCCGTAACATACACACACACACATGCAGTGAGTCCAGATGTTCTTTCGAACGTACCGGCGGCTGTACGGCACACCCATCAGCCCGTCTTTAGCCAACCCAAGTGTGTGAAGCAGCTGCTGGCAGCTCCAGCTGGGCCGCACATCCTTGATTAGACCTGCTCTTGGCCTGATGGCGGCCGCACCACCTGGCCTTCAGTCTGCTCTCGCTGAGGGTCCTCACCTGCGCTCGCAACAACCTTCCCCTTACCTGCAATCGCTGGCCATCTTCACCCTTACAAACACACTTTAGGACAGGATGTGCTGGAAGTTTAGTGAAAAAAATGTGCATTTTTATCTTTATGAAGTCAATCGGCCTGTTCTGAAATCTAGTAAGCCGCCTATGTAGACAACAGTCTCTTGAGTAAAAATAAAACACACTAACATAAGATTTATTCATTTTTATTTCCGTTTTAGTTATTTTAGCACATCAAGTTATATACTCAACTGTGTAGTGTGTGAACTTTATAAGGTTATTTTGTCATTCAACATCAGAGTCTGATGATTGCTTTTCAGTTAATTAAGTGTATCATCCGGGTATTTAAAGTGCTCTTTTTCTATTTGGATACTCGCACTATTTATACTACAAAACGGCATAGAACAGTGCATAAGTACGCATGAATCGGGACGTACCTTATGTATTCTTATTGCATTGTTAGCTTAGCAACATTTGCGCATTTAAACAAACTCACAAGAATGTACTCAAGTATCCACTGCTGTGTGTTTAACAGCCTCTCAACTTCATAATCTTCATTCGAAGAAGTAGGCAAAGAGTTTTGGAAGCTGCTCGCCTAAATTCGTTTCCCTAAATCCCTGCAAATAATCCAATTAGCCGAGATGAGGGAGGCTGGAATAACCTTTTAATCGCACCCATTGAAGAGGGCAGGGGCTCAGAATGGGGCGGCGTGTTATCAGCCGCAATCCCCCTCCTTCATTTCATTGCCCTCCGCCGCCTTTGTTCTGGAATCGGGAATAATCCAGCGCTCACTGACTCTCCGTTGGCCAGTAATCTAGCCACAAACTTGCTACTAGTCTCAAGACGGCAGGATTATATCCTAATGGTTAGATCCTGTTTAAGAAGACGGTTTTACCTCTCAAAACGCGTGTAAACAATAGAGCGAGAGTGAGAGAGATTAGCTCACACGAGGAAAGTCATCTATCCAGAGGTCTTCTGATTTAGATAATGTTAATACCGACTTAATTAATTAAAAGCAGGAACTTTACCAAGTTATGGTGACATAAATGCATGTAACTATAATGGGTTGAATTTTGACATCTCTAAAATAAGTTGTCATCCTTTGTGCAGATGTGGGCTCTGTTCCAAAACAAAGCAAAATATGATTGTAATGCAGAAAAATGGTTCTAATTTAAAAATAGGCTTTATTACTTATTTTTATGTTTACAAAGCCTTGTTCAGACTGTCCAAATATTACTGGAATCTGATCATATTTAGCAAGTGTGAATGGGAAAAAAATCACATTAAATATGATTTTAACAAAACCGTTTCGAGCTACATTCATGTGTGGTTTGAAATCCTATTCAAATCTCATTTCTGGAAATCTGTTTCAGTCTGACCACTCTGATATAACTTTTTAACCTAATGTTATGTCTTCATCCTCCTATTTCTATGTGAATTTTGGGATATCGCATAAAAACACTGGATGTGCATAAATTGTACAAACGTGCATAAAAAAACATATGCGCTCAATTGATCCGATAAGAAGACATGCGCATAAACTACATTTACTGAATGAATCCCTCAATAAACTCATGTGACTTTGCCTCAGCAGAGGCTGTGATTGGATAACTGGACTAACCAGCGGACCAATGGCATCGCAGCATCTCAAATGTTGGTTTGGTGTTTCTGAAACGTCTGAGTCAAAGTCTGTCATCAGAATGATTTGGTTTGATTCCCCCCAGAAGCGTCTCACATGATTGTGTTCGCAAACACCAGCATCCGAACGCAAGAGAACATGACAGTGTTTATTGTGTTTGGTCTGAAGCTCTGAGACGAACTCATTTATGATGGAGGGAAAAAGAGCCCGATTGAAGCAACTTCCAATTTTAGTACTGATATTTTTGCGCCAATTTCCCAGGAAGTGACGATTTTGTTCTCTTGAACACAAGAGATGGAAACGTGCTCACAAATGTTTTATTCGATATTCCACTTTTGTGCACAAGTTAAATTCTCAACTTAAATTGAAACATAGCTTATGTCACTTTCTCACGCCATGTAAAACGTAAACGTTGTTGTAGTAGAAATGCAGAAACAAGGTTGTGATTGCTATCATTACATTAGTAAGAAGTTTTACTCAAGTCAATCCTGGATGAAAGCAGCAGGTTTAAGGTTTCTTGAAAGTCAGGGCAAACAGACAACGGTGACTCCTGCAAGTTGAACGAAAAATCTTGGTGTCAATAATGCATGGCATTAATTAGATCGTACTTAATGGAAACGGTTTCATATTGGCTCCGAGTCTCTCCAGGCACAATGCACCTTTAATACAGATGAATACTTAATGTGTGCTTCTAATTAATTGTTTATACAATACGATCATCCCTTTTCAAACTTAACACGCCTCCTCGAGTCTCTTGACACTCGAACACAATAAAGATTCAATTTCACCTGATTTCTCTAGATACAGATGTCACTCTAATGTAGTTTGATACAATTCGACTACTTTTGATTATTGCTCGATTCCAGGGTGTGTGCAGAAGCTTTCTGGCATCCTAAACCAATGATCATATGATGCCATCAAAAATTTGGACAAACACACTCAATACACTTGACTTCCACTTTACGTGATGTAAACATGTTTCACCACAGACACGGACTTTTCAATCTCGAATATGAAGTTCTGATGGGAGATGATTGTGAAGACATCATTCATCAGCGTCTGAAGGGCCTCCAGGAGTGCAGATGTGCTGCAGTACGCAGTATGTGTGTGAGTTTGTCCAGAAGTGCTGGTCTAAGCTGCTGTATTCCCCGGAGCCGTCCGCTCACATCTGTTTGGTGGGTGTGTGCGGGCGTGGCCGTGTGCGGCCCATCTGCTGCCAGCGCCGCATTGTGAGACAGGCGGCTCCCAATATGGCCATGTCCTGCATCAGCGCGCGTCTGACCCCGGCCGTCCTCACGGTCAAGGTCATCTGTGATCAGAGGAAACTGCAGTGCAGACGAGACCGGCCGACTGCAGCCTGTCAATCACACTCACTGACCGAGAGAAAGCTGAGTTCAGCCCGTCTGCTGTGGTTAATCGTCTGAAGGGGCTTTTAGAGATCCTAGTAAAAGTCAAAGTTTTGTTGCAGTTTGGTGATAGGTGCTGTGCAACCGTAGAAATGTGTCAACCAGTAGAGAATGTGCCATAATGTAGGGCTGCACGATTAATTCTTAAATACTCAATTTTTAGTAGTTTACAGTCAAATATTACTGTTGTAATATCTCACTCTCTCTTTCTTTTGGCTGCTCCCGTTACGGGTCGCCACAGCAAAATTATCCGCACATCATGTACTGTTTCACTGTATAAAAAAAAACAAGAATTTTCAAGAATACCAATATAATAATAAAAATAATAATAATAATTTGTTTTTTATTTAGTTTAATATTTTATATGATAATAGTAATAATGATAAATATAGCTGCAAGCAGCAATTACGGGGTCAAGCCGAATAAAGGCAGAAAAGGAAATATTTATGGACATCTGTGATCATGAGGTTAGGATAAAGCTGTTTAAATTACATCAGTTAAAGCACTTATAATATAATAACATGGTTTATAACTTCTGAGCAGTAGGTGGCGATATGACAAAACTCTGCATGCACCCTCAAGTCATGCCTGTGATGACATGTACCAAGTGTCGTGTCAATAGACAAAACTTTTGCAAAGATACAGCCGCGTATCCATTTTGGCTTGCTTGCAGTCAAATTTGCAGTATAAAACAACGGTTGGGTCTATCAAAAATATTTTAATAACTTTTTGTCTTGAGTGTCTGTAGATGCTACATACCAAATTTCGTACAGATCAGAAAAATTCGGAGTTCGAAAAAGTAGTTTTTGATTTAAATTCAAGTATGGTAGAATATGGCAAATTTGGTATCGTAGGACTCGGCATAAGCTAACAAATCTAATGATGTAAGTTAAATGACAATATGTTGAATTTTCATATGTTATGAGCATTTTCATAAATTTCATTATATCTCTTGACCATTAGGGGGCGCTGACCTAAAACTTTACAGGTCCTCTCAGAACATGTCCTCGATGAATCATACCGAGTTTCGTAACGATACGTTCATGCATTCGTAAAACACAGAATTTTATGACCAAATTCAAAATGGCCGACGGCCAAAATGGCTGACCAAAGAAAAATGGATATCATTCAACTCGGCATGCCTCAAGGAATCTCAGACCATCCTCATGATCATAGTCATATTAATAAATAATCACAAAATCTTTGGTCAAATTATGCAAAGTTGTTAATGAATGAATGAATGAATGGTCTTTTGCATAGAGTCCATCAAGTTACAAATAAAAAATAATAAAATGGCTCTATACAAAAATAGGCCACGTTATTTATTAAAAATCACCATACATGGGTGTTTTATATATAAACCATTTTTGATATGCTTTTCCTGTGACAATTGTTCAAACTGTGTACAGTTCAGTGATATTTTAGTATTGTTTATATTCTATTATAGTATTTAATAATATTTAGAATTAGCTTTTATTTTTATATTTCCAGTATTTATTTTGATTCTAGTTTAAATTTTAGTAATTTTGTTATGTGCTTTTCATTTTTTATTGGTTTTTGATTTTTTATATATATATATTTCTGTTTAGCTTTAATTTATTTTTATTTCAGTTTTATTTTTATTTTTTTTAGTACTTCAACTATTTCAGATGTGCAGCACTGATAAGGTTTTGGTCAGTTGTTGATCTGCAATAGCTTCTTCTAGCCCAAACAGGGCAGTGGCGACTTCAGCCGAGGCCCCGGATACCCTCCCTACGGCCCTGGGCTCAAATATTAAAACACAAGCCGGTTATTGTAATCATTAACTCATGAATGCTCCACATGTGTCTTGTATGTGTAGCTGAGGTGGGCTGTGTCAGGACGGGCTGCACTGGTGCTGCAGGCAGGACAGCCTTCTGAGCAGATGCTTCCGTGGATCAACATCCCGAGGCTCCGTCCAATCCCGGCCTTCCCGGCGGACAGAGCAAGAGGAGGGAGTGTTCATCCTGACGACCCTGATGGGAGGAATCGCTCATCTGTACCTGCTCCTCCTCATGTCTCTTTGTTTGAATCTCACAAACCCACGCTATCTATCTATCTATCTATCTATCTGTTTGTTTTTCTAAAAAGGTCTAAGAGAATGAAAAAATTACTATGCTTCAAATATTTTTCTTCAGCATTAAAAACAATTAATACAAATATTGCACACATTCACTACATGTATAAATGACTTAAGCATCAGAAACTACTCTTTTTTTGTCAATTTAATGGTGCATATTACAGTCTCAGTTCAAGGATATTGTTGAAACATGATGGCGTGTGGTTTTGTGTGGCGATGTTGATGATGTCACAGTGTCATGTGGTTGCTGAGGGCCCACACGCCGCTAATGAGAGGTTGTTACGAAGTGCTAATTAGCTCTGAAGGCTCTGCTAATCTCATTAACCGCAGTAGTGCTAGTCCACGTCCGATTTAACAGTTGTCACTATACCTTGACTGTGAGACGCATGGCCTTCTGGGTGGGAGACTGACAGGTCCGTGGAGAACACGCCGTCTGGGACCGTCAGAGCCGCGTTTGACTCCAGAACCGGAGGAATTACACCTCACTTAACACCATTTGACACACGGCCCACATGAGTGGGTAATTGAAATACTTCTTGATATGAGTCCTGATGTTATGCTGGTGACTGGATTATACCAGAACATCCAGACCTTTGCTGTACGAGTCTGGAATGTTTAAACATGAAGCTCGTTGTTAATTTGGAGTTAATTCGTTAATATGTGTGTCAATCTAAAGTCTTTCTGGGTGATGATCACTGTCAGCTAGAGAGATTCTTGTCATGTGATTCACACAGATGTTATTAACCAGTGTTATTATAGTTAAACATAAAATATTACCTAAAATAAAGCAAACTTTAACTGAAATAAAATATTTCATCATTTCGACATTTAAATTTAGTTTAATTTGATGTACAAAAATAACTAAAATTGAAAAAAATGAGTAAAATACTGACATATTTATAAATAAATAAATAAGGAAAAACAAAACTAAATGACTAGAACTAATATTAAAATGAAAACATAAAATATAAAAATGAAAAAGAACCCAAAATATTAATAAAAACTATAATTGTATCGCAATGATACTAAAATAACGCTGATCCAGGAAGAAAGTTTAACCCTGTAAAGCTTGATATATGCAATAAAAGTCTGAAAAATCTAATTTCTGAAACTTTTTCTTAATTTATTAAACAAATTCTTAATTTATCTAAATCGTAATCTATTAAACAAAATCTAAAAAAAAAAAAAAAATCTTTGCACGTGTTTTTTGTTGAGTATCATATTTGATGCATCAGAAATTTCAACTTGTGAAAATGATAATGAAATAATTTTTGCAGTTTTTTCCATTGTTATTTTTAAAAATATATATATATATATATATATTTTTTTTTAAAAAGGTGAAGTTAAAAAATATATTTATTTTATATTTTATTTTTAAATCATGAAACTTTATGTAAAAAAAAATGTGTCCCGCATTTTTACGTCACTACTGAAACAGTGTGTGTTTTAGTCCATTGGCTGAGACTGATTTTAACACACTTCTACATTTCTGATCAGGAAATATTCCTGTGTCCCTCCCTCTCATAGCCTCTCTTTCAGAGTAGATAGGACCATCATTTTGAGTTAAATGTGTTCACAAGTCTGAAAATCTGTGTGTAACTTTAAGGAACGTCACTACCAAACACCTTTTTCTGCAATTAAGCAAACTTTTTTGATTGTTATTCTATAAAATTTAGTTTTTATATGTTCAACTGTTCAGAACTGTGTTAGCTAACCATGTGCTGATTGCTGAGCAGCTCAAAAATATCTAAAATTGTCACTACCGAAACTTCACCACATTTCGGCCGTGACTGTTTTGGTATTGACAAAAAGGAACACATAATCACTTATTTTGGGGAAATAAACACAATTTTAGTATAGTTATGCAAATCATTAGTATTTTAATATGTTTTAGTGTTTTAGTATGTGAGTTAAAATCCTGTTATGTGATGTGGTCTCTACCAACACATTACTGTCACTACTGAAAATGTGCTGTCACTACCGTAACATGGGATGTTTTGTCAAAAATAAAGTATATTGAATTATAGTGTTTGGTTCAATGTATATTGAAACTAATGAATCCTTCACTTTGAAATCAGTACGATAAACTTTATGACTTTTACAAAGAAAGATTGGATTCAAAATACAACAAATCTCATAAATTACACTTTAAATATTGTTAAAATTGTAATTGTTATTGATTTACCTGTGAGAACTGTTTTTTAATTAAAAAAATAAAAAAAATAATAAAAAAAAATAGGTCAATGTAACCCTTCTTATTAAACTATTTATTATTGTGTTTCAGAGACAAATTTGGGGAGAGGAAAAATATTCCAAAACTTTCTAAAAATACAATAGCAGAATTAACTGCACAGTTACTAGAAATGTGTAGCTTGGACATTATATAATTTGCATACATACAAAATTTGTGTAAAAAGACATTTTTTTCAAGACGTTTCCAACTCTGACTTTGAACCAATACTGAAGAATGGCCCATATAGTATAAAAAAACAGTTAAATTTTATTCAGAGGCCCAAAATAAACAAAAATATGCAATTTGGTGCAGATGCTGATATTAATATGAACAAAAAGTAAGGTGAAATTCTGATGCTTGTGAATCAATGAGATCTTTATAACAGTATAACAGATACTTACATAAAATGCATATAAATAATATCTGCCAATAATATGTCTTAGTAAGATGATATTTAAATGCTTAGTTTTATGATCAAAGCTCAGGGGCCGTATTCACAAAACGAGAGCCGACTCGCCTATAGTTACTTTGACAGTTTTCTGCATCCCTCCACCACCCCGTCCCTCACTCTCGGCTGGGAATATGGGGAGAACTTTGGGTTTGGGCTAAATTCCAACCTCGGAGCCCTCGATCCCCTTGGACAGCACACCAAATACGCTTATTATATATTTTATTACTCTATTCAATCATTTGTAAGTGTCAACTCATGAAAACCACTGCCACAGGTAATTGGACAATATTTATTTATATGTTAAAGATTTATTTTTGGCGCCTCATCGTAGATTCAAATCTATAAATCAAAATGTATTGCATTTATGAAGAAAAGGTTCAACACCTAAGGCTCTATCGCTATTGCCTCAATGGTGTCAGTGTCTTTGGGTGGATTAGGACTGTTTGTGATTTGGTCTTAGTGACTTAGGAGTCCTCTTGACTACTCCTAACGTTTCACAGATTTAGGAGCTAGTTTTAGTGCTAAAATGCTTTGTGAAATACTCTTAGAGCAAAAATTTAGGACTCCTAAAATTAGGACTGACACGCCCATTATTTTTAAGAGTTTCTCCTAAATCGGCGATTTAGGAGCTACTTTTAGCCTTAAGATGTTTTATACGGCCCCTGAAGTTTTAAAACATATAATGCAATGCAATACAATGATGATTGAGAGATGAAAAAACAACCTTCCTCAAAAGCCTGATGATTGATCATATTTGATTTTTCTATAAAATGATGTCTGGATAATCAAGTAAACTGAAGCTGCTTCAGTCCAGTTGAAATATTACGAACAATTTCAAAGTTATTCTTACGTTTACTAATAAAATATGTTATTGTGGCACATTCAGAACAGAGATATTCAACCTTGCCAAAACTGCATGTCCACTCAATTATTTCAAGGACTTCTGTGGAAATATTGAAACATGAAGTGTCAGTTACTGTGAGGTTTGTTTTATATTGATTCGAGTCCGTCGCACTAAAGACTTGCAGCGCTTTTATGTATTCAGACGGTTCAGTCTCGTAAATTATCATTGAGGTAAGTGGCAAGGTGAACGCCTATCGTATTTATGCGTCTCATATCACAAAACCCTCCGCCGCAGACACCATCGAGATGATTATTGAAGGTTTTCATGTCCCCTTGGTGTGTGGAAACGTCCATTGAACAGATTTGCTGTCAAAGATCAATATATCGACGGTCTAGCCTTTAGTTAACTCTTCAGATGAAGTGTATCCTGAACGGCAGGCTGTGAAAGGTTAACCGATTTGACCTGTTTAAAAGTTTTCACCGAGGCGGCATGTGTTTTTGATATGCGTAGGACGGCAATGTCCAACAGCTCCTTTGGGAATGGACACAAACTGTGACCTCTTGGACAACAGGGTTTGATCTGTCATCTAACAAAGAACAACATACATGCACTAACTGTGCTTCATCTGCCAAAGGCTGAGAGGATGTCTACACCTATAACATTTACAGCTGAACAACATCAAGTCAAACTTACTTAATTAGATTACACCAACAAAACCTCATTTAAGGGTTAGATAACTATAATTACCTTGTTTGTCCTTGTCTTTATTGGCATCAGTGGAACCTTTAACATCCACAGAATCTTTCAATGCACAAAAGATTAACATGACGGCACATGCTAGTGGATGAGTTGAATCAGCTCCACAGCAACTACATAAATTTATCCACTAACCATTCAGAAACGTCCAGTTTCGTTCTAAAAGTTGTAACTTCTTCCTGAGTCTCTCCATCAGTGTCGACTCCGGTTTGAACAATGTAAGGCTGAACACCGTTACTGACAATCCTCATTTTGGCTGCGTGAGATTCTCCAGCTTTGTTGTTGTTGAGCGACCGAAGCGTGAGCTGTTAAAGCTCCGCCCTCTTCTGGAAAGGGGGCCGGGAGCAGCAGCTCATTTGCATTTAAAGGGACACACAAAAACGACGTGTTTTTGCTCACACCCAAATAGGGGCAAATTTGACAAGCTATAATAAATGATCTGTGGGGTATTTTGAGCTGAAACTTCACAGACACATTCTGGGGACACCAGAGACTTATATTACATCTTGTAAAAGAGGCATAATAGGTCCCCTTTAAGTGAGTTTATGCTTAAAACAAGAACAAATATCTGTGAATGGGGTCAGAAAAATAATCTTAATTCCAAGGGAAAAGATTATTTTTCTGACCCCATTGACTGACCCCATTGTGTTAAGAATAAACTCAATTATTTATTTTTGTTTTACATTTCTTTTTCATAAAACAAGACTTAATATTTTATATAATTGTGCTTCTAAAGTAAATGCATCTTGATTTAAGAATGTTTAGATATTTGTACTGGAAAACAAGATGAAAATATGAGGGAAAAAATAATTTTTGTGCAATGCAGTGACACTCATTTACCTGCATTAAAGGCACAATATGTAGGATTTTTGGATTAAAATATCCAAAAACCACTAGAACAGTGTTATATATTTTGTTGACTTGTGTACTTACATTATCCCAAATGTTTCCAAGAATGTTTAAATCCAGAGAAATAAGCAATTTTAACCAGGACATGGACCGTGTCTGTGCGTCACCTATCAATGACATCATACCCGCGTTACTCTCGGTTTCCGGTTTTATTTTGTAGAAACCATGGAAACACCAAAGATGCTTTAATATATTATGTGTTTTATTAGACAGGTGAGCAACTGTTTGGATACATTCATCGACAGAAAACTAATCATGTTATATAGCTCAACACTGTTAGTCTTATTGTTTAAATCTCGTTTTCTTGATTTACCGCGAGTACCATGTTTTACCATGACTAATATCGATCTATCTTACTGCAGTGTGCAACAAGTGTCTCATAGCAGCCGCCGAGCGAACACAGAGTAGCACTATATCAACTTTTGAACACATAAATGTATCTAATATGATAAACAGTGCTGTGTTACCCCACATACAGTTGACCGGAAGAAGAGGAAGCAGCGACTGTGGCATAATAAAAGTCCCGCTGCTCTCGAGACGTGTGTCGCGCTCGTCTCTCATTAGCAATCCCTCCAACGGCCTCAATCAGCTCCAATGGTTTTCGGCCACACCCTGCTTCATATTTCAGTAATGTTAATAATCTCATCCATGAATATGATTCTGCCTGAGTCCCGTCGGATTCTTTTCCTCCGGCTGTAGACGTGAAGACAACACATCCCATGATTCCGCGAAATCAAGGTGTGATCAAGCTACGCCTTTGTTTTGAATAAGCGACCTCTAGAGGTTAAAATTACATATTGTGCCTTTAAATCAATCACCTATAAATGCAATCTGAAATATATCTTATTCATTTTAAATGGTTTTTGTTCAAAAATATTCCAAATCTAAAAATTGTTTATTTCCAGGTTCAAACGTTATTTTAAATCTCAGATTACTGACGTTGTCTCAGACGCTTGAGAGCATGTCAGAGTCTGAGGGAATGCGGCCTGTTTTCTCAGTGCATGTATCTGGATCTCCATCATCACCGAGAGTCTAATTGCCTGAAGACTATAAACCTTCACTGCGTTTTGCCTTTGGTGAGTATTTACCGTGCATCGTTAATTCTCTCCCTCCCTCTCTCGGCCGCTCCAGAAAGCGTTCCCTTTCCTTGATAAGCGGGCAGAAACACAACACGAGTGAAGTGGGCTGCACTTTTTAACGCTCGCTTTCATCCCGTCCTCTTTCTTCTGCACCTGAAAGCTTTCTTCACATTGGAGTTTGAAGCACGCTGAATACTAATTTCTGTCTATTAAAAGTGGCCGCTATCATCGGCGTGCTCTCATTAGAATGCCGGGCTCATGGGACGCCTCTTAATTCCTTTATAGAGGAATTCAAGACCCTTTCACTTCAAAAAGTATAAATCATACTCCCAAATGATCGTGGAAGAGAGGGGATTCGTACCAGGAGTCTCTGATGTGTCCCACCGGTTCGTGGCAGGCGAGTTCCCAAAGCCGCTGAAATCCAGCCTCCGGAGAAAAGAGGAGTGTGTTTCTGTGACCCGGCCTCTGGCTAAACCTCTCCAGCCCCACGATATACAGTAACCCTCGTGCTTTTGGAGATATGTGTAGATGCAGCCGGTGCGTTACCTGTGTCTTGTTCACTGCTCGCAAAATAAAGTATTTCTGTCTTATTTTCCCAGTACAAACATCTAAACATTCTAGTCAGCATCAAATGCCAGGAAAGAAAAAAAAAAAAAAAAAAAAAAATCAACTTGAAGTTTCGATCTAGCTCATTTAAAGACACAATTTTACATTTATTTGTCTGGAAATGGACGAATTTACCAGAATTTTAAGAAAAACACCAGCATTATTTATTTATTTATTTTTACTGTGAACTCAAACAGAACCTCCTGAAGTTTAGATGTTTTTTTTCTTCAGAAGGTTGTACTTGGATATTTTAGACTTCCAAATAAAATTTTGTCTACATCTAACATTCCCTAAGCAAGTTATAGCCATTTATTATAATAAGCGTTCTTAAGTGAAAACCAGGTGTATTTGATTTACTGACAATGTAGATAGGTGTCCCCAAAAATTTAAGAGAATAAAGTAAATAATAATAATAATACTATATAAGAACAAAGCACTGAAGCAAAAGTTACTTTTTTTCAGAGAAATATATTATCAACTGACCATGGACAACTAATGCAAACAGTGTGACAAAAACTGTCTTGTGCAACAAAAATACAAACAGTGCAAATGATTCATAAAGTACACATATACATGACCACCTTCCTAATATTGTGTTGGTCCCCCTTTTGCTGCCAAAACAGTCCTGACCCATCGAGGCATGGACTCCTCTAGACCCCTGAAGGTGTGCTGTGGTATCTGCACCAAGATGTTAGCAGCAGATCCTTTAAGTCCTGTAAGTTGTGAGGTGGAGCCTCCATGGATTGGACTTGTTTGTTCGGCACATCCCACAGATGCTCGATTGTATTGAGATCTGGAGAATTTGGAGGCCAAGTCAACACCTCAAACTCGTTGTTGTGCTCCTCAAACCATTCCTGAACCATTTTTTGCTTTGTGGCAGGGCGCATTATCCTGCTGAAAGAGGCCACAGCCACCAGGGAATACCGTTTCCATGAAAGGGTGTACATGGTCTGCAACAATGCTTAGGTAGGTGGTACGTGTCAAAGTTTAGTTTAGTTTAGTTTAGAGCTTTATTTATCCCCTAGGAGCAATTAATTTAGAGTCTCATGGTGCTTCACATATATAACACATATACATTCAAATACTCAAAATACACAAAAATAAATAAAAAAGAAAATATAATAATAATAATAATAATAATAATCAGCCAAATTTATTACATAAGCGAATTGCTTCAGGCACAAAAGTACATTTATAACGATTTGTAGAACATCTAATTGTCCTTAAACGTCGTCCCAAGGGCATCCACTCAAAGTCCAAATGCAACAGATGTGTGCTATCTCCTATTATTTTGTGCGCCATCCTCAACACTTGCTGTTCATAGTGAGATGTAAAGCTTCGTAAGGGAACTCCCATAATTTTTGAACACATATTAACAATACCTTGCAAACGATTTTTGTTCTTTGTAGACAGTGATGAAAACCAACAAATAAAAGAAAAAGACAAAAAACTTTCAACGAATGAATTGTAAAATGACCTGAGGACACCTCTCTGTACATTGAAAGAATTGAGCTTTCTCAGCACAAACAGTCTCTGGTGCGACTTTTTAATAATTGCATCAGAATTTTGGTCAAACTTCAACTTATCAAAAATCATTCCTAGCTACTTATATTCCTCCACAACATCCACTTGTGTACCATAAATGACCACAGGTTGAAGCGTCAGGGCTCTTTTACTTTGGTTTTTGACTCATTCAGATCTAATTTCATACTACTACACCAAGAAATAAAATCGTACAAAACCGAACCATATTCCTGATCTGAATGTGAAAGCAAGGAAAGAAGCACAGTATCATCTGCATATTTTACCAGATAGCTATTATCTTGTGAACTCTGACAATCATTTGTATATAGTATAAACAAAATAGGAGAGAGTACACAACCTTGTGGTGTACCTATAGAAATATTTACTATATCTGATAATACCCCATTAACACTAACCCTCTGTTGCCTGTTTATTAAAAAGTTCATGATCCATGAGACTATAACATGATTAAAATTAAACTGATTAATAAGTTTTTGCCCTAAAATAACTAAGATTAAATGCAGACGAGAAGTCCACAAACAAAAGCCGCGCAAAAGCCCCACTATTTTCCAGGTGACGACAAAGAGCATTTAACAAAAACAACTTTGCATCATCTACGCCTCTTCCAGCACAATATGCAAACTGCAACGGATCTAGGACTGGTCCAGCAACCGTCATTACATACTTCTTGATCTCTTTTTCAAAAGCCTTCATGACCAAGGAGGTCAAGGCAATAGGACGGTAGTCGTTCAAAGATTCTGGCTTAGCTTTTTTAGGTATTGGTACAATAATTGAACTTTTCCACAGATCAGGTACCAACCCTAGATCTAGGGAAGACTGAAAAAGTAAGTGGAGGACCTCCACTGAGCTGTTCAGCACAGTGATTCAAGGTTCTGCCACATATACCGTCCAGCCCTGGGGCCTTATTAAGTGGTGTGGCCTTCAACTGTCTCAATATGTTAAATTGATTAATTTTAAAATTATTAGAAGGACTCAAATTATCTTTAAAAACTGTTATTTCATCAACTGCAAATGATGTATCGAAACGAGAAAAAAAATCATTAAACTCATTAGATAAAATTATATTAGTGTCATAATTTTCCATTGATACATGCTGATTTGATACTAGTGTGCTTACTGCAGCCATATTCTTAATTCCCTTCCAAGCAGCTTTAAGATTACCTTGCATAAACACACCCTCAATCTTATTTTTATAATTATTTTTTTAGCAATTTTTATTGCCCTTTTTACTTCCCTATTTATCTGTTTTTTTTCCTCATTAGTCCCTGCGAGAAATACTCTCTTCTTCATATTCAATATACTCTTTAACTCCTTCGTGACCCAAGGTTTATTATTAGGATACAAAGTGATCTTTTTTGTAGGTATAACAGAATCAACACAGAAAGTAATATATTTAGAAATGGTAAGCACCTGTTCGTTCAGATCAGAACATGTGTTCAAAAACAAATTTCAATCGGTGCAATCAAAACAACCCTTCAAAACTTCAATATTAGAAGGTGACCATTCTTTAACATATCGTACTTCTCTCTTCACTTGCTTTACAATAGGAATGTACACAGAAGACAATAAAACCAGATTATGATCAGCTAAACCGAGAGGAGGTAGAGACAGAGACCTGTAAGCTCCCAGAATCGGGCCATAACATCTGTCCAAGACTTTATCAGCGCGAGTAGCGCGTGTAACATATTGATGGTAGCCTTTTAGATGTTTGTCCATAATGCAGTTGTTAAAATCACCTAAAACAAATTTAGGTGCATCAGGGGATAAATTATCCAGTTTATCCAAGGTGTTTTTAACAGTCTCAAAAGCCACATCAAAGCTGGCCCATGGGTGTATATATACTACAATAAAAAACAGCTGAGGGAACTCACGAGGGAGATAAAAAGGACGTACAGAAACGGCAATAAGTTCAATGTCCGGATTACAAACCTTATATCGTACTATTGCTGTATTACACCAACTTTCCTTAATATAAACACACACACCTCCTCTGCGTCTTTTCCGTGTTATATGTTTGTCTCTGTCCAGCTGGATAGGTGTTCCAAAACCCTCAATCCGTAAAGTGCTATCGTCAACTGAGTCATCCAGCCAAGTTTCGGTGAATACCATCATGTGCGTGTTTCTGTATTCGTGCATGAAACTCACATTGGCTTGTAGTTCGTCAAGTTTGTGGCGAAGCGAGCGTACATTGCCTAGGAGTATTCCAGGCAGCGAGGTAAATCTTTAACCTGCGTCAAACTCCTCCTCGATTCCCGCGTTTCCTCCTTGTTCTCCTTTTCAGGCCCCGAGTGCTCGCAGAAGGCTGAATTAGTTCTTCAGGAATATCCCAAGTGGGATCGACAACACCAGCATTTGAACGCAGACCCAACAGGAACTCCCTGGTCATCACTGGCACGCTCTCCGCCAAAACGCCGCCATTCGCCAAAGCTGAGGTCGCATTTCCCCAGTTAATCAGCAGCATCAAAAACACTAACTTCCACAGACTTGTCATCTTCGCTTAAAAAAACGTCTCGCACACAACATAAATATATGCGTAGACTGATGAAACAAATAAAAGACACTTAAAAAAACACGTTAACATTAGCATACAAATGAAACACACACGCAGCCTTGCCAGTCGCCGCACGAGCAGCGCCCCAAGTAACATCCACATGGATGGCTGGACCCAAGGTTTCCCAGCAGAACATTGCCCAAAGTATCACACTGCCTCCGCCGGCTTGCCTTCTTCCCATAGTGCATCCTGGTGCCATGTGTTCCCCAGGTAAGCGACGCACACACACCCGGCCATCCACGTGATGTAAAAGAAAACGTGATTCATCAGACCAGGCCACCTTCTTCCATTGCTCCGTGGTCCAGTTCTGATGCTCACGTGTCCACTGTTGGCTCTTTCGGCGGTGGACAGGGGTCAGCATGGGCACCCTGACTGGTCTGCGGCTATGCAGCCCCATACGCAACAAACTGATGCACTGTGTATTCTGACACCTTTCTATCAGAACCAGCATTAACTTCTTGAGCAATTTGAGCTACAGGAGCTCGTCTGTTGGATCGGACCACACGGGCCAGCCTTCGCTCCTCACCTTGGCCGCCCATGACCCTGTCGCCGGTTCACCACTGTTCCTTCCTTGGAGCACTTTTGATAGATACTGACCACTGCAGACCGGGAACACCCCACAAGAGCTGCAGTTTTGGAGATGCTCTGACCCAGTCGTCTAGCCATCACAATTTGGCCCTTGTCAAACTCACTCAAATCCTTATTTTTCCTGCTTCTAACACATCAACTTTGAGGACAAAATGTTCACTTGCTGCCTAATATATCCACCCACTAACAGGTGCCGTGATGAAGAGATGATCAGTGTTATTCACTTCACCTGTCAGTGGTCATAATGTTATGCCTGATCGGTGTATGTACTCAATGCTGGTTGAGTCTGTAATTGTAAACTGCTATTATATGAGTTGTTTTACACTCATTTCTAGTAAGCTGTTATTTGTCAGTGTGAACCTTCAATCTCTCACCGGCCAACACTTCACCATCATCTCCCGTATTAAAATGCAGAAGTGTGCATCACTTAAGGCCTCTACGCTCAAGTTTTCCTAATCGACTTCTTATTTCTAAACTCGAGAAATATCACAGTCCTGAAGCCCACCGCCTCCTGCTCTTCATTTTAATGGTGAGATCTTGATGTCAGCAGTTAGTATATTGGTGTGAGTGGCCTATTGATTATTGATTTGTGTTCATTGATTGAGGTCTCAGAGGAGCCTAATCCGTTTTGATGCATTTGAATACATCCATTCATCTTCAGATGTTCTCGCAGCTCCTGCGCCTGCAGGCTAATGAAAATAGATGGTGATCTGAATGTGCAAGCCGCCTTTTTGATTTATTTTTTTAATTGATATATCTGCTTGGAAAGGGTCGGCTGCCGAATGACAATTGACCACGCTGTTTTTTTTTCCTGTGTTAAAGAGTATCTTCTTCTGACGGACTTAGAGGTTGTTTGGATCTGCCAGATATATATGTTTTATGTTGGGCTGTTTATAAATGGACATTTATGAAGATTACTTGAATATTGATGGGTTACATGGGAGCAGAAAGTCTTTATATTGCTGTCTTGTTTTTCAGCATGTATAATGCAATCATATTCTCTCATGAATGGATTTGTGTGTTCTCCTGAACTGATATAGTATCTTGATAGAAAACATCTCAATCAACAAGTTTTCATTAACTGAATTAATCTGTATTCTTGATGGGTTTATCTGGAGATAACATTGCTTTACAATTTTTGAGAAATCCCATCTGCAGACGTCACTGTGATTTTATGCTCAGAATAAAGATAGCACCACTGTCACGTTATGTTGGGTTTGGTTTCGTTTACATGGACTTTTAGTTTGTATCACATTTTTTCCAGTGTTTCCTTTCATTTTCATGGTTTCCAGTTTGTGTTCAGTTGTTGTCATGGTGTTTCATTTATTAGTTCACCCCTGTTTCGTATTTAGTTCATTGTCTTGTGTTGGATGTGTATGGCGCACACTGTTTAATTTATTTCTTGTTTTGGATTTCATTCTTTTGTTTTGTTGAATAATTAAGTTTTAAGCTGCATTTAGATCCGTTTCGCCTCTCTGCAATTCATCCTCATCATAACTTGACAACGACTTTCTTGTTGCATAGTATTTTTTTACACACGAAATATCTTCCCTTTAGGATTTGTATTAATTAGAACATAAAATTAAGGATCCAAAAGCCAGAAAAAGACTTCAGCAAGCCATGTAAGGAATAATTGACGAATTTCCCACTTATACTATGGTTACATTGTTTAGATGTTGTATTTCAAGACATTTGTCATGTTTCTGTCCTTAAAACACTCTTGTGTGTAGGAATACATTCTTACGTATCTCATCCCAAGCCTCCGTTGCTAATTCCAAAACATCATTTTAGACCTAATAATGGAGGCTTTGAGCCATTGAATAATGCAGTTACAACCCGAATTCTGGAAATGTTGGGACGTTTTTTAAATTTGAATAAAATGAAAACTAAAAGACTTTCAAATCACACGAGCCAATATTTTATTCACAATAGAAAATAGATAACATAAATGTTTAAACTAAGAAATTTAAAAATTTTATGCACAAAATGAGCTCATTTTAAATTTGATGCCTGCTACAGGTCTCAAAAAAGTTGGGACAGGGGCATGTTTACCATGGTGTAGCATTTCCTCTTCTTTTCAAAACAGTGTGAAGACGTCTGGGCATCGAGGTTATGAGTTTCTGGAGTTTTGGTGTTGGAATTTGGTCCCATTCTTGCCTGATATAGGTTTCCAGCTGCTGAAGAGTTTGTGGTCATCTTTGACGTATTTTTCTCTATAGGTGAAAGATCTGGACTGCAGGCAGGCCAATTTAGCACCCAGACTCTTCTACGACGAAGCCATGCTGTTGTAATAGCTGCAGTATGTGGTTTTGCATTGTCCTGCTGAAATACACAAGGCCTTCCCTGAAATAGAGGTCGTCTGGAGGGGAGCATATGTTGCTCTAAAACCTTTATATACCTTTCAGCATTCATAGTGCCTTCCAAAACATGCAAGCTGCCCATACCGTACGCACTTATGCACCCCCATACCATCAGAGATGCTGGCTTTTGAACTGAACGCTGATAACACGCTGGAAGGTCTCCCTCCTCTTTAGCCCGGAGGACACGGCGTCCGTGATTTTCAACAAGAATGTCAAATTTGGACTCGTCTGACCATAGAACGCTTTTCCACTTTGAAACAGTCCATTTTAAATGAGCCTTGGCCCACAGGACACGACGGCGCTTCTGGACCATGTTCACATATGGCTTCCTTTTTGCTTGATAGAGCTTTAGTTGGCATCTGCAGATGGCACGGCGGATTGTGTTTACCGACAGTGGTTTCTGGAAGTATTCCTGGGCCCATTTAGTAATGTCATTGACACAGTCATGCCGATGAGTGATGCAGTGTCGTCTGCCGTCCAATAAAGGGTTTCGGCCTTGTCCCTTACGCACAGAGATTTCTCCAGTTTCTGATGTTATGCACTGTAGATGATGAGATTTGCAAAGCCTTTGACGTTGAGGAACATTGTTTTTAAAGTATTCCACAATCTTTTTACGCACTCTTTCACAGATTGGAGAGCCTCTGCCCATCTTTACTTCTGCGAGACTCTGCCTCTCTAAGACATCCCTTTTATAGCTAATCATGTTACAGACCTGATATCAATTATGCTTTTTCAGCCATTTGTTGCCCCCGTGCCAACTTTTTGGAGACCTGTAGCAGGCATCAAATTTGAAATGAGCTCACTTAGTGGATCAAAGTGTAAAATTTCTCCATTTAAACATTTATGTTATCTATGTTCTATTGTGAATAAAATATTGGCTCATTTTATTTCATTTTTATTTAGTTTAACTTGGTCCAGTCAAATAACTAAAAATGAAATAAAAATTTATCCAAACTATATAGATATATATTTTTTCTTAAAAAAAGACAAAAACACAACAAAAAATGACTAAAACTTTAACTAAAATGAAAATGAAAACAGAAAATATGAGTCCAAATCAAAATATGAGTAAAAACTCTATAATAGCATCTCAGTGATCCTGAAATAAATTGCAGAAAGAGAGAGAAAGGGAGAGACGGACAGATATTCTCCAGACCCCCGTGCATTATCCACAAATGCATGTGGGTATTACTTTTAATACTGTTCTGGATAGAGGAGAGTGAAATAATGTGGCGTTTAAGCATCCATCGATTTTGGAATTAAAAAGTTAGTTTGCAAAGATTTACTGTGGGGGTTCGACGGCGGAGCTCTTTATCAGGGCAGCAAATGGGCGGTTATACGCTGTCCGACAGAGCTGCGATTGAGAGATCGATAGGTGCGTGATTTAGTAACTGGGCTACAGCTAATCAATAAGTATAAAAGTAAATGAAATATGCATTACAGGGATTTTATTAGAGGGGGTTAGCAGATGGAGAATAACCGTCGGGCCATTTATTTTATACCTATTGATTGTACAACATAGAGACTCGCCGTAGCTCAAGTGAACCCCTTCTCAAATTCAGCGTGAGTGTCGTGTGATTTATTGCTTTTGAGGTCAGGCGGTGCACAGACAGCTAAAGACGGCTCTGACGGGGTCCTATCTTAGCACGGCTGAAGCGTTTATATGGCTGCTAGTGTTGACATGGACATCAGGCATTTCTGACACAGTTACTGTAGGAAAACCAACTGGACACTGGCTTTGAACTTTCAATGCAAATGTTACAGACAGTTCAAACACTAGCATTAGCTTATACAATTAATGTTATTATTCAAGCCACAACTGACAGCCATTCACCCAGAAATGGATATTCTGTCATCATTTACACCTGTATGCGGTTACTTTTTCTGCTGAACACCAAAAGGAGACATTTTGTGATACTTTTCCACACAAAAACAGCTTATAATGTCCAGTTCACCATTATTTACTCACCTTCATATCGTGCCAAACCCGTATGACTTTCTTTCTTCTTCAAAAGGACAAATTGAGCTGCATGATTTCTCATTGAGAGAATGCTGTCAAGCTCAAAAAAAAAAAAAAAAAAAAAAAAAATACAAAAAGGACCATAATACTATCATACAATTATCATAGCGGTATATCTTTTCACCTACATTTAATTAGCTTTTTTTTTTTGTCACTGTTCCATGCCATTGTTTGTGTGTCGTAACCAGTCACAACATTTCTCTTTCTCACACAAAGCCACTGTCTGATTTCAGAAGAGTCTGACAATTATGATATTTTTATGATAGTTTTGTGGTGTTTTTTGGAGTTTGACAGCACTGATCCTTCATGGTCATCGTAAGGAAAAGAGCAGCTTGAACATTCTGATCAATTTCTCCTTTTGTGTTCCACAGATGAAAGAAAGTGTGGGTCTTGTGCATTTTGACCATTTAATTTCCTATTTGGAAGGGAATGACAACAAAAGAAAAGAGGGCTTTGTTGTTGTTTTTGACAAACGGAAAATTAGATTTTGTCTCGATTTTTTTCCTTTTTTGTTTGTGGTTTACAAATCAGATTATGGCTTCAATATTTCATTGGCACATGTGGGCGGCACTGAAACACCCCTTTCATCTGATCACTGGTCAAACCGTGCTGTCTTCTGTAGGGCATTAATTCACTGCCAGTGTCTTTACAGTCTAATATTGTCAGGAAACACCACTCACTCTTAAAGGGATAGTTCTCCTGGAATAGTCACTGATATTTGTGTCAAGAAAATAAATTTGTCAAGTATTAGTCTTTTGTTGTGCATATTAATTTCTGCTAGACTTTGCTCATGTACCACCAGCACCAGGACAAACACTGCTTTAGCAAATCAATCAGAATCCTTCTGAAAAATCCTTATACAGTAATTGTAAATGACTGGAAAGGTTGTGGAAAAGTCATGAAAATTGATTGGTGAATTGATAGGAACTCTTCATTTATAGTTTCTGTTTTCATTTTCATTTTATTTAAAGTTTTAGTGATTTTATTGAGTGTTTTTGTCATTTTCATTCATTTTTTTTTTTTTTTTAAACGTGTTTAGTTGGTTATTTTAGTACTTAAACTAAATAAAAATGAGAAATGTTGCCTTGGAACTAACTGAAATAAAATAAATTTAAGCTTTTTTAATATTTTATTTTATTTCAGTTAATGTTTATTTTATTTCAAGTAATGAAAATGTTTTATGGTTTTAGTTTTAGTTAACAATAATGTCCCTTATTTAAATAGGAAGAATTTAATTAACTCAGGAAACTCTTTATAAAATAAAAGTAACAACAAGGTCATGGGCTTGATTAATTTGGCTTGAAACTGTTTAAGTTGTGAATTTAACTTGTGCACAAAATTGGAATATGGCATAAAACATTTACGGATAAAGCAGACTTTCCGTCCCATGTGTTCAAGAGAAGAAAATCGTCACTTCCTGTGAAACTGGTGCAAAATACTAGTAATAAAAATGGAAGTCACTGCAATCGGGCTCTTTTTTCCTCCATCATAAATGAGTTCGTCTCAGAGCGTCGAAACACAATAAACACTGTCATGTTTTCTTGCGTTCGGATGCTGGTGTTTGGGAACACAATCGTGTGAGACGCTTCTGGAGGAAATTAAACCAAATCATTCTGATGACAGACTTTGACTCTGGAGTTTCAGAACCACCAAACCAACATTTGAAATGCTGCGATGCCATTGGTCCGCTGGTTAGTCCAGTTTTCCAATCACAGCCTCTGATGAGGCAAAGTCATCTGAGTTTTTATTTTGCGCATCGAGGGATTTATTAGTTATTTATGCAATATCCCAAAATTTGCATAAAATTAAGTGCATGGAAACAGCTTCTGATAAAGTGTAAGCCTTGAATGTAAGTTGCTTTGGATAAAAGCATCTGCCAAATGCATAAATGTTAAATATCTGTAGAGGTATAAAATATTCTTCGACACATTAACGTCTACTTTAATCTTCATTATATCAGCGCTGCCGCTGCACACAGCTCTGTCTCCAGCACAGAGCCAAACTGTCAGCACCACGTGTGCCTTAATGCACATTTGAAGACAGAACGTTTAGCATAGCATCTGAATCCATGAATCATAAACGTGATGATCTGTTTACAGCCTTCTGAGCATGCAAAGTAATTCACAGAGGACGAGCGCACTCTTATAGAGAGAAGTGTTTGCATAACCCTCCGTACGTACAGTCAGATCACGCTGACAAGAGTATGCGGGTATTAGAAATGACACCAGACATCAGTCCTGCAGCCCGTTCGGACCGGCCCGCCTGCCCCTCTTCATTACCCTGAGTGTTTCGGGCCTTCTGCTTTCAGGATTGAAATCTGAATTGGTTCGTCCACTTCCCTCAGCGGCATCCGCTGTCTGCACCTCTTCCCTGCGCCGGGTTTGTCATGTAAATAACAAATGCACTCAGTGTGGTGATTTACCGCGGGCCGCTGGCCTCTGATGTATATTAATATTGCTGCACGTTTCACTGTACTACAGTCCATCATTCATTTGGATAAAAGAGGAGGAATTTAAAAACGGCCAATGCGGTACAATGGGGATACAGATTGCATCCATTTATTGTGCTGAGTGATGGAGCGGCTGCCCACTCTGTCCTTCACCTTCCCGAGATCCGTGCAGCTTCCCATAAAACCTAAAAAAAGAGACGCCCTTTGCCCCTCGCTCTCCCTCTGCCGGTGGAATACGAACCAAGTATTTCTACTGGACATCACCTGCACAGGAAGATGTGGTTTCATTAAGCTAAATAGACATTAATAAAAATTACCATGCAAAACATTCGACCTTTGACTCCTGACAACAAGTCTGGTGCACACTGCAACATATTCTGCAAAAGAACCGCCCACTTAAACAGGAAGATACTGTCTGACTGACATGTAAAGTGACCAATCATAGTTTGTTCTGTTCATCAGGAGGCCTGTTTATCTGAAATAATAAAATATACCACAAAGTTAGACTTTTGTGAAGAAATCTAAATAACGATGTCATAATCTCTGTAAAAAGTCATAAACATTTTAAAAAATGAATTCATTACCCTTATTTAATTTAAGAACATTTTTACACAATATATATATATATATTTTTTATGTTTCATTGAAATTTAGTTGGAATTATGTCATATTAATGTACTATAATATGTTTACCTTAACTTTATTACTTACATCCATTTTCTTACATTTTGTCCAACTTAATTAAATTACTAAGGTTTAATTTATTTTATATTATATTATGTTAGTGTTACTAAATTTATTTAATTATTTCTGTTTTAGTAATTTTCTTATGTTTGTCCAGTATAAGTTTATTTATTTACTATTGTTTGATTCATTGCTTAATGTAGTTCAAAACTAAATGTATTAACTTAATTTTCTTATGTTGGTCTAAGTTAAATTAAGCAGTATATCTAATCAAATCAACATTTATACTAATTTTATTTTTATAAATCAATGGATTCATTTGGATTCATTGGATTCACATGGATTCATTTAAGAACTCTAATGCAAGATAAGTGTGCAAACTTTGTGATTGTCACAAACGGTTGCACAAACATGAGGAGAAGGATTTATTTGCAGCAGTGTCAATATATTTATTAAACAAAACAGAACAACATCATGACAAGAACTGACAAAGAACAGACAGAAAAACAAGGTTTAAATACACAGAACAAACCAATCAACGAAATGAAGAACAGGTGTTACTGATAATTAAACAATGAAAAACCAAGGTAACCAACTGAAAACTCAGGAAACTGAACTAACCTAGTGAAAACCCACCCCCAAAAATAAACAAAATAGTCCAACAGAGGAGGGTGTGAGGGGACTTTAACATAAGGGCTAGGTGGGGCTGAAGCCCCAGGGCCTGAGCATTGGCCGAGGGAAGGATTGGCAGCCCATCGGGAGCACCTGAACTTTTCCTGGTGGGTGGCTTGCAAAAACCCCACCACGCCCCCGCATATTACGCGCTGTCATTTACTGGAGTGCTGCGAGTGCATGGGAAACAAACACCACAAGCCAAGTGATGAAATGGCGCTACTTGATTAAACCACACGCGAATCCCGCAGTTGCCCGGAGGGAAGGCAGAGCCTGACGGAGCTGAAGTGGTGGATGGACGAAGCGCATCTGAAAGCCCGGAAGTCCGTGGCACAGGCAGAACAATGATTGACCAAGGCGGAGCCAGAGGGACAAAGGTCCCAGGTGGAGCCGAGGGGGTGAGGAGCCACGTGAAATGAGGGGCCATAGTGGGTGTTCTGCACGGAGCAAAGGGGTCGACTGTCCAGGGCTGGACTGGCCAACCAAATTTATAGTTTTTATATTTGCTAAATTGGTCTGGTCTGACTCAGTTTACCATTGATTGGGTGTAAACCGCTCAAACCTACTGGCTGTGGAAATCAGTGGGTGTGACTCATTATACTATAAGCAAAACGCCATAAAAGACGCGCGCTCTGTGCAACCAAAACAGTGTTTTTACAGCATCATGTGGCAAGATGAACGGCGCAAAAAGCGGTGCTTTTCATGCACACTAAAACTCCGTTAAATACGGCGTCATTGACGTATTTTCGCGCGTTTTTTACGGCGTTTGTAATCACAACAGCGTATTTTGTGGTGCAAATATTGTTTAAAACGCCGTATTTGATGGCGTTTGACTGTAAACGCGATTAATCTATAGCGTAATTCTGACCCTTTTGGCTTGCCATAGTAAAAGTGCTAAAACAGACGCATCGAGTGAGCGGTGCTTTACAACAGGCTACTTACTCATAGAAATAATCTTAGAGCAAGCAATAATCTCGGACAGCTTGTCTATCAGTATGGTTGTATGTTTTTCTCTTTTTATCATTCTGATTATTATTTATGCATCATTTATAGGCCTATTAATAAAACGATGTGTAGTCAATATGGATGCTAATGAGTGTTATTTATAGCCTAATAATAATAATAATGATAATAATAATAATAGTAATATTAATAATTTTGTTCCCAAAAAATAACTCTGGTGATGTCTAAACCCATCTTTCACATCTTAGAAAGCACTTTGGTCTGATGTGAACAGGTGCTGGTGGTCTGATGGTGTGGAGGATATTTTCTTGGCACACTTTGGGCCCTTTAGTACCAATGGACCATAAACACGGAGCGTTCTTTAGAACTTCCGCAATAATATAAACCAGCTGGAAAACTTCCGGTGAAATGTCACTTGTTGGTGTGTCGGTATCTTCAATGTCCTGATGTAGCTTTAACAACATCAATAGTGTAATACTTAGTTTATAATCAGAATATAGTCACTTAAATAGTCAGGCTTAGCGTTAATTTAGTTATTCAAACATAAGACAACATTAAAAAGACGCGTCCCTTAGTGCTCCTCCTCAGCAAAATTCAAGTCGACCATCTGTTTTCACACTTGTAAAAAAACAACAACAAAAAAAACGTCAACACACTGTAAATTAAGAATTTATTGTGCACTTGGATTCATTGAACAAAATGAGAGCTTGTGCTGCACTGACTGACAGCTTCAGTAAGAGAGGGAGAGCGCAGTTTTCTGTGTAATTCGAGCACAAGAAAAGTTATTGTTTTTCATGAGACTTTGTGAGTACTTTATACTTCATCTTGACAACATTTATTTTTAAACCTATTAATTTTATAATGTTTAATATTTATTCAAAAGCGAAACGTGTGGAAAAAATATTACAGGAAATGTCTAATATGAGCCAATAAATGGTCCTCTGCCGCCATCTGCTGGTTAAAGTGGTAATTAATGTGCTCTTTATTTTTAAATGATAGTGTTTTCTATCAAATGTTGGATTTTCAACATCTTGAAATGTTCGGTTTTACAAATGGGGACAGTCTCAGATGGGTGAAAAAATGTTTTTGGTCATCACATTTAAAAATAACATTTGAAGTGCTGGAAAAATGTTGCGTGTGCGTGTCCAAATACAGACACCATGTTTCTTATTCAAACGTTCCCATTAGCTTCATCTTTATTGCAATCAATAAAAGTGGTTTATTGGCAAATTAGGTAAGTGTGATAACTGCATTAAAATATAAATGCAACATTAAAAAAGGCAACCATTGATGATGGTTTTGTGTCGATGTACAGCGAGTACAGAATGACAGCTAACAGTTCATCAGAAATGCCCAAGCTGGAACCAGGAAGTAACCGTGCATATGGTCAATTCAGCTTCATTTAAACACCACAGCCTACCGAGTATTGTTGCTGACCATGTCCATCCCTTTATGTCCACATTACCATCTTCTAATGGCTACTTCCAGTTGGATAACGCACCATGTCACAAAGCTCAAATCATCTCAAACTGGTTTCTGAGTTCACTAAACTCATGAGCTCCACAGTCACCAGATCTAAGTCCAGTAGAGAACCTTTGGGATGTGCTGGAACTGGAGTTTTGTGGCATGATAGCTTTTTTGTACAATGATGAAAAACATTAACAGTTAAGTTTTAAATAAAATGTTCATAAAAGAAGAAAAACATTTTTAAAAAGAAGAAATAGGCCTATGTAATCCGTTGCTGTGACCCAGAAGAATGACCCTACTCTGTGTAGCTGTCCAAAATATTTCTAAAATAGAGAAGAGAGAAATTTCGACATCACCAGACCAGAGTCAATTTTAGAAGCATTAGAGATGGGCTGGATGGGGTGCTTTCTAGTGTTTGAAAGAGGGGTTTAAACATCATTATTTTTGGGAATATAAATTATTATTATGATTATTTGTTATATAAATAACACTCATTAGCATACAGATGGACTACACGTTTTATTCATATAAATTATGCATAAACAATAATCAGAACGATAAAAAGAGAAAAACATACAACCATACTGATAGAGCAAGCAATAATCTCGGACAGCTTGTCTAAGATTATTTCTATGAGTAAGTAACCTATTGTAAATCACCGCTCACTCGACGCGTCTGTTTCAGCACTTTTACAGAATAAGGTGCACGAGCGCCAGGCGCGTTCTCTACGAGTCGTCCTAACCATAAATTTATTTATGCTTCTAATAACGTACTGGTTGTATCACTGACGGACGCACATAATCTTCAGGAACACTGACATTTCTCTGTTCTTGCTCTACTTCATCTGCCTGTAAATGCCTCACTCTTTAGCTCTGTTTCCGCCATGTTTTCAACACCTGGCCCCGCCTTGACGCAATGATTGACAGGGCGGGGCGGAGACGTGATCGTCTTGGAATGCATTTTCAAATCCACATTGAATTTTGCTACATTCATTGTGGGACATTTAATGAAAATGCAATCACAAGTGTCTTAACTGTGAGTGTAAATGCAATTAAGAAATATAACATTTAAATGGTCATTTTGCTACAGTTTTTGCTTGAACATTTTAAACATATATACACATTTCTGTAATACATTTTCATTTTCATTTTGCAACTTATAAAGCAATATATGTTTAAATTATATTTTAAAACTAGTGTAGGAAATAGCAAATGTATATTATATGATTGACTTTGAATGATCATTTTGCTCCAAACATTGCACATATAGTATGGAAAATGTAAATTTAAATACAGAAATTCATTGCCATTTTACATATTGCATTGCCATTTTGCATATTACATTTTAAATTGAATATTGCTACACGTGTGCTTCCATATTATCATGGCTTTGACCTCGTCCCGCAGTTTATGTCAGTATCTGAGCAACATCAACATCATAAAACTAATTAAGAACTTTTACTATTCAAGTTAGTCCTGACTTTTCTAAGCAGTCTTTACAAATTGGACTTTTATGTCACATATTTCTCATTAATGTAATTTGACATCCAGTGTTGCCACACTTTTCCAGTTGCTCCTGATTGCTATAATAATTTTTTGTTACAAAGAGCATCTATAATATTTTCTGATTTTTGAGGCCTGGAATGACCATTTTTAAAACTATGTGATATTTCCAAGTTTTCCATGACTGTGGGAACCCATATCAAAGACTTTAGATGTACTCGTATTTAGACATGTGCCAATATTCGGTAATGAGATATATCACGATAATGAATATGCACGATATTGTTATCGTGGGCACTTCAAAATACCGTAAATAATAATTGATTAACAATTATTAAAATTTTTATATTGCATTTAAGAATACTTTCCCCATCAACCATATAAAATGCACAACACCGCTGTATTCTGCATCAAAGGGACACGCGCTCAGATGTAAACAAGCCCAACGTGCACGAGAAGCACATGGCGGAACGAGTGAAGGAGACGCGCTGAATGAAAGTGCACGTTCACTCTCTGACAGCAGAGGGCGCTGATGGGACAGCAGAAATGCAGCGGTTACCCCGGAAACCCCGCAAACAAAGCAGCTGCTCTAGTGAAGTTTTTAAAATGCTTCAAACAGCCATTCATTTTTTTTTGTAATCTCAGTGTTGTTCATCACAGCACCAAATACTTAATACTTAAAGACTTAATAGGCTATTTATTTTCAAACTTATTTTTATATTTTAATCTGGACTACAACATGCCCTAATGATTGAAAATGTTCTGATTATTTGTTGTTGTTCAGTAAAACTTAGTGTGACATAAGGCTTGATTAGTTAACATGTTAATTCATTATTACCAAACTGACAATGAAAAATACCTATAAGGCATTTATTAATCTTAGTTAATGTTAATTTCTTAATGTTTAATAACATTACTAAAATCAAAAACTTATTTAATGGACCTGAGATAAAACTAACAATGATCAGTTGTATTTCTTAACTAACATTAACAAAAAATAATACCCTCTGTAACAAATGTAGCTATTGCTCAATCTTAATGCATTAACTAACTTTAAATAATGAGACCTTATTGTAAAGTTACCTGTTGTTCTTTATAATTCTTTTGCACTTTAATCTGTTTTTACTTTATATATTTTTTTGTGTATTGCGTTATTGTATTTAAACATTCAGAGTTCTTTTTGTTATAAGAAAGAGTTCTTAAACCTGTTATACTATGACAACACTTTTTTTGCAACTTATTTCAATATCATGATAATACCGTATACCGTGATAAAAGCTTCAGCAATTATCGCAACATGAAAATTTGATACCGTCACATGCCTACTCGTATTATAAAAAGTCCTGCCTTCTAAATAAAGGAACCATTTTCCAGTTGAACATGCGCTTAGGACTGCACATATGCATTGGCTCATTCAGGCTGAAATATACAAGCTTTTTACTGTTATGTGAGCATAAGAAACAACATTTACTGTATGGGACAGTTCAGATTTTGTTGCTGATTTGAAATGTATTATTTAAATGTAAGTGTGGCAAACAGTTTTTGAGATTTCAGGATTTCCCCATTTAAATAAACAGGACTTGGTCTTGGATGCCCAAAATAGCTGCCCGGAGGCGTTGCAAATATGGCCGCAGAGTGAACAGACTTTCCTTGAAAGGGACTTTTCCCATATATCATACATTTCTAAATACATTTCAAACACACAGTTGGTTGTTTTGGTTGTGAAGCTCATTGTTCACATGGTCTTATGTGTATTGCCACACTCAGTGTGATTATTATGCGACATCTTTCGTCCCGACGTCAGTTTTTCCGGCTGTATCTGCTCTGTATAAATCTTTACTTTAGCGTCTCACAGGAGCGGGGTCGCTTACTCTGAGAGATGGTGGGTTTGATTGTTTAAATGGTAATTAGTGTCCTGCTATTAATTTGTGTTTGTGCACGCTCAGACTATCGGCCGAATCCCTCCGAGAGAGAGAGCGGATGGTGGGAGAGCCGCTGAGAGAGTTTGAGACTGGAGACAGTTTGATTTCCAGTGTTATTGTGTGTCTGCCGCGGTGCCGCTGTACCCAGCTGCGCTTCAGCCGCGTCTCTTTATCTCTTTAGCACTCACAGGCATTGTGTTGAAGCTAGCTGTGAAAGAACTCATCAAACAGCCTCTCTGTTTGGGCTGGACAAACTCTCCATTTTACAGCCTCAAATTGGCTGTCAAGAGCAAATCTCACTGTCACCAACCCAACAATACACATACACCAGCCCGAGCATCCCATATAACAGTTCCCAGCATGCTGAGACTATTATTCAACAGGCAAACGTGTGTTTGACTTGTATAATTCTGCTGAAAAGAAAATTTTGACCCTGTGTTGTTTTACAGGTAGAACATCTGAGCAGCACTTTTTCATCTAATGAAAGTGGAAGGTTATTTATACTGCCACATGTCAGAAAGGACAAAAAAAAAACAAAAAAACCCCACAATAAAAGTATCATAAAAATACATACGAGAAGTCATATGACGTGCACAAACCAATGAAGTTTTCTGTCTGTGATGTGAAGCTTTGAGTGACAAAACATTTTTACACAAACGAGGTTTGAGAGCTGCGGCTGAGGGGAAGATATCAAGTGAACTTAACTCACACAAACCATCACATGACTTCAGAACACTTGTAATATAGCACAAGTATTTGCTGCAACTATTATGGTGCTTTTTTGTCCTTTTTGCAATTTTTTGTTTTCGGAGTGACAACTGCACTTAAATGTAGGACCCTTGTGAAAAAGAAGTAGCCTACACAACATTGTTAATTTCGTTAACGAAAACTATGACGAAAAATGTTCGTTGACGACCTTTTTTTCCATGACTAAGACTAGACGATGAGAGACGACACCAATTTCATTGAAAGATAACGTGACTAAAACAACACGTGCAATATCGTTGTCGGAAAAAGACGAGACTGAAATGTGGCTAAAAGACTAAAAACTTTACCAAAATCACTTTTTTGAAATCACTTTTTGTTTTTGTCGAATAAAGGAGACAAAACATTACAGACTGTTTACTAGCGTTCATGCTTACGGTTGCCAGATTTCCAGAATGTTAACCCCCAATCAGAGCTTTTCTGTTAAAAGAACACGTTTTACTTAATCTTTGCAATCTGGCAACCACGCACACGCGCTCTCTCTACACTGAGGAAGAAGCGCGGATGATCTGAAAACACAGACAAGTAAGCTGGAGTTCAGCGATCTTCATTTGAGATTTTCTACTTAAATTAAAGTGTCATTCAGTCGGTCTATATTGCGCTGCTCGTTTGCTGACTAAATCTGCGACCAAAGTGTAGGCTGATATCCAGCAGTGGTTCTCAAAATGCTGAGTTTTGCCGTTCATTTAATTCTACTCAACCTTAAAATAACATTAAAACTGAGCATGTATTTCTAGCTGGCAAAATGTCGTAAATACACGACATTCAATCAAACTACCTCATCTTTCGCGTCAACTGACTGCATCCACGCCAGCAAATCGCGCTACGTTAGTGCTGTTCTCGACAATATACCTTTGTAAAAGTGTGGATTTAGCACTTACTAGCATGAAGAACAAACATAGACACAGACTGCATAGAGATTTAAGATTAAAACTCTCTTCGATACAAAAAACATACCCTTCTGTGAGTTAGTTTTTAATGTTGATCATATTATACCAGCAATAATGCAATGTTTCCCGAATAGAATATAATATAATATCCCGAATATTGATTTTATACAACAGTTCGACAAACAAAAGGGTCATATTAAGTGATGTACATTTTAAACAGTAATAACAGTATTTTTTCTCTATTTTGCAACGAAAGCCACAGCAAAACTGCAGCACACAAGCTGTTTTGTGAACGAATCTGCGGCTTTGAACGAATCGTCAATGATTCAATGACACATTCATAAACACAGCCACTTGCTTTGATACTGAAAGAATGAATGACTCGATGACTCACTCATAAAAACAGTGACTTACCGCCACCTACTGGCGGTTTTAATCTAATATTTAAAAGTATCACTTCGTTTTTATCCACATTGTATTTATTGAATTTTTAAAAAATTTATTTAAAGAATTATTTATTTTATAAAAGTATTTATAAAGGTAAAAAAAATGCTCTGGAAAAATCAATTTAAGAGGGCAAATATTGTCCCTTAATGGAAAAGGCGTAACTGCAGTCTAAGTGGCAATGAGAGGGGACGCAGAAGGATGTTAAATCCCTCGGGGTACGACACTCTAAAAAGTTTGAGAACCACTGAAAAGGGAGAAGTGTAGAAGTGCTACTGCTAAGAGTGCAATGTCAATACAGCCTGTTACCTTGATTCAGATTTTCATAAGCTTAAATGAATTGGTCTAAAGACTACATATAAAATAGCTATCAAAATTAATGTTAGTAACTTTGACTAAAAGTAATGACTAAGACTTGACAAAAATGCGATGACTTTTCGTCGACTAAAACTAGACTAAAATATGAAAGACAAAAATGACTAAAATGTGACTAAGACTAAAGAGCATTTTCGTCTGAAGATAAAGACTAAGACTAAATCAAAAATGGCTGCCAAAATTAACACTGCTACACAACCATACATTTAAAAATAGTACTTACTATGGAAATAATATACTTTAAAAGAATATACTTATGTGCGAACTGAGTAATGTTTTCGGGCACTTAATTTCATGTCAGTATAAATATAGTTTAATTTTATATTAAATGCAATAAGCTGAACTGGAATTTTGCAATAAGCTGGCCTTTTATGTCATTATTATTTTATTATCTGCTAAAAATATACTTTTTTGAAGTACTCTACAAGTGCACATTAAATATATTTAAGTGCACTTCTTTATCACACTTCTTTAATGCGGTTGAAACTGATGAAACGAGATGAAACACTCAGAAGAGGAGAGATGACAGTGTAAACATGGCCTTAGATATTTGCCTAGTACAGTTACAGTACTGAAGTTCAGTTCTGTTAAAACGCAGAATAAACCTACTAGCAAGGGCACTTAAAGCACCACAGCGGCTTTGGTTTCTATTTTTGGATTGATGTTGACTCTTTCTGGCTCCCATGCTGCCCTTTCCTTCCTCTCCGACTCCTGTTTTCCTGTTCTCTCATCCTCCAGTCTTTCTCTTCAATCTCCATCACCTCCATTTTGCCTCCATCCTTCTTTCTGGCCCTTGCACAACACCCTCCCCGCGGTGACAGATCACCTGCATCTAAAGTCCTGGTGTTCTCGCCCGGCGGTCCGTCCCCCCTCTCATTAATGCCCACGCCGGTGTGAGGGCCATATGGCAGCGCAAGACAAATAACGCCAGCGCTCAGCCATTGCTTCTGCTGACAGAATTGCAGCCCACCGCAGTATTTTGCCCTCAGCCGCTTCACTCCACGTACTTGCCTCTCCTCGCGCGTCCTTCAAAAGCCCACCGCTGAGATGCCTGTTGCGCTAAGCTCAACTCGCGCCGGCCTGCGCTCTTGTGTGTGGTCTGAGCTTTGGACAAGAGCGTTCATGGTGTTTTAGCTGAGCCATGGCTCTACAATGCAAACATTTCAGTCACATTTGTGACTGAAAATTACTGTGTGCTGCTGTGATTTTTTTTTTTTTTTTTTTAAATAGTTCAATAATACAACCAGAATAAAAATTACAACTCCAAAAATGCATCTACACTGCAACAGTTATGCTCACTAGATTGAATATTAAGCTTTTGTGTGTTTATGTTTAGGTGATATAGGTGAAATAGGTTATGATGTTATGATTAGCTGTTGTTTCTTTGCAGCCTGTTAAATTAAATTTGGATTATCAAAAGTACAGTCAGAAATTAATAGGATTGGGGGGAGGGGGGTGTTCTTGTATGAATTCTTGTTTTTAATATTTATATCATGATTTAGCTAATCAATATCATACAAGCAAGAGCACTGTTTTCTCAGAATATCTGCACCATTGCAAATGTGATATTGATTTTATACAATAGTTCAACGAACAAAAACTTGTAACATGTAAAGTTGTAGCAATCCAAGAGAGCAAGTAAGAAGACAGAGGGAAATCAAGCACTACACACTCCAACACAACGTTAACACTAGACAAACAAACTCAGGAAAACCAAGGGCTTAAAAACACTAGGGAAGGTAATCAACAGAACAGGGAACAGGTGTGTAATTCAATTAGAAACCAAGGCAACTAACAATGAATGAGAACACAGGCAAACAGGAACAGGGAAAACCAAACTAAGGGTGTTTACACAACAATGATGTACTAAAAACGGAAAAAAATTTCCTTGCAATTTTTCGCATACACTGTTGTCAAAACGATCCCCATTCACACGGATCCACGAAAATGACTAAAACGCTTTATTATACTGCCAGGCCAGTAGATGGTGATGTCACTTTGTAAAGAACACATGCGCATGTGCATAACATAACTGTTTTCACAAATTCACGTTTTTGTTGTTTACACGGAGACGATAACTGTAAAAAAAAAAAAAAAAAAAAAAAAATCGCACTGAATCTTGTTTTAAAGATTTGCATTTTCAGGTTCTCAAAATGCTGTTGTCGTGTAAATGAACAGCCAAAACGCATAAAAAGTTTTCAGTTTTTAGTTGAAAATGGTGTTGTGTAAACGGCCCATAAAACACAAATGAACTCACAGAACTAAACATAACCCTAACAGAAGTTAACATTAATCGATTTACATGTAATACATTTAATTAACTGAAGTCAATATTAATTGACATTTTAGACACTTTTTTTTCTGTTTTATTGGTTGATAAATGAATCTGTGTTTTTGAATAAACTGAGTAAAATTAATTCATTGTTTTATTTAAAATGTTTTAAACACATCTCCTTTAGTGAAAGAAAAAAGTAATGTGGTTTAGAGCGACATGAGATGTAAATAATGACAGAATTTTCATTATTAACTATTGCAAAGCTACTTCCCCTCAGTGCAACAGCACCATCTGTATGTTCAAGTTAAACATCCTCATTTTGACTGGGACCTTTGAGAGCTCGCTGTTTTGACTTTGCTCAGCTGAGCAGGATCGGGCAGTTTTTCCATTCGCTGTTCATGCGTCCCCTTATGACCGCTCGAGTGGATGCTGGTTTGCCACACAAAAGGCTAATCATTAAACAGTCATTTAGTCGTGTTCTTTTAAGTATATGAATCAGCCGCCTCATTACTGTCAATGTGTAATTAGCTGATTAATAAACAGGGGCCGGCCGGGCCAGTGGGAAGCGCTCGTGAAGTAATTGTTTCTGGAGAGCCCGAACACAAGGGCCCATTAAGACATAAAGAAGCATGCATTCATCCCAAATCATTACTTTACAAAACGCGCCACTCGTCTCGGGGCTGTTGATGTGTAATGGTTCCTTTATGGCCGGCTCTTCTCTTAATCAGCTACGGTCGGCAGGTGTAGAGCGCTGCGGATGTACAATAGCACTAAAATTAGACAAACACACTTGCCTTTTTAATCACTGTCAAATTGCGGATTCCTAATAACGTACGTCGTGTTTAATACCGAGTTATTTTTCTGTGATTAATTTTAATGTAATGTCAACTTGGTTTTCTGAGCATGTTTTGACCTTTGCCTGCAATCTGAAGGCCGTTTCTCATGGTCATGTGCTGTTTTGAAATCCCTCAATGTGTAAACCCAAAACTGCAGGGTTTTGTTTTAAACACATCTTGCGGTTAGCCATCATTCCCTCCAGAAATATTAATCAATTATCCTGCCTTGCTCCCGGTGCAGGATCCGTATGGAGAGGAATTCATCTGGAAAGAGGCACAAGCAGATATAATAGGACTGAGCAAAAAGCCCGTGCGCTGAGTGCTGTGCTGTCTAATCCTGAGAGACAGCCTAGAGCCACAATGTCACTTTTAGTTCCCCCCTTAGTCCCTCAGTGCGGCGCTCATCTCAAAATGGCCGTGTAACGTGGATAAACTTCCGAAGTGATGGACACAGACAGCGCACACTGGAAGACACTTGCATTTCTGTTTTGATGAGGATCTGAAAGTGTCTGCGAGGCTTGTGGCTCTTACATATGGAGGCTTTTACTCAGTCTTGCTCAGTGTTTATTACTTTTGTTTATGCTTAATGATTTCAACAATCCCCTAACCCGAAGTATTGAACTTTGGTGCATGATTCCTCAAACCATGTGTGCTGTTGAGGAGAGGTGTGATCAGATGCATAAAACAGAACAAAAACAGGTGAAAAAATCCCACAGACTTACATTAAAAGAGGGAACAGAGGCACATTTACAGACCGGAAGATCACAGAGATGAGTGGGTGCAGGACTCCTGTTACTTGAGAGCAACCGCCCAGTAACACAACTTAGCAGCCACATAGCAACAGTTTAATGACACCTAGCAACCATTCAGAACACCTCAGCAACCACATAGCAACACTTTATTTCTGTCATGACAACTCATTGACAACTTGTTGTTGCTGCTGCTGCTGCTGCTGTTATTAGTGCTACTGTTGGTTATTGCTGCTGTTTTTATTGGTGCTACTGCTGTTATTGCTGCTGCTGTTACTGTTGCTGCTGTTGGTTATTGCTGCTGCTGCTGCTTGTTTTTGCTGCTGCTGTTATTGTTGCTGCTGTTGGTTATTGCTGCTGCTTGTTTTTGCTGCTGCTGTTATTGTTGTTGTTGCTGCTGTTATTGGTGCTGCTGCTGCCGTTATTGCTGTTGCTGCCGTTATTGCTGTTGCTGCCGTTATTGCTGTTGCTGCCGTTATTGGTGCTGCTGCCGTTATTGGTGCTGCTGCCGTTATTGCTGTTGCTGCCGTTATTGCTGCTGCTGCTGTTATTGTTGTTGCTGCCGTTATTGCTGTTGCTGCCGTTATTGGTGCTGCTGCCGTTATTGGTGCTGCTGCCGTTATTGCTGTTGCTGCCGTTATTGGTGCTGCTGTTATTGGTGCCGTTGGTTATTGCTGCTGCTGCTGTTATTGTTATTGCTGCTGCTGTTATTGTTGTTGCTGCTGCTGCTATTGGTACTGCTGTTATTGCTGTTGATGCTGTTATTGTTGCTGTTGCTGCTGTTATTGTTGCTGTTGCTGCTGTTATTGGTGCTGCTGTTGTTATTGCTGCTGCTGTTATTGTTGCTGCTGCTGCCGTTATTGGTGCTGCTGTTATTGGTGCTGTTGGTTATTGCTGTTGCTGCTGTTATTGGTGCTGCTGTTATTGTTGCTGTTGGTTATTGCTGCTGCTGCTGTTATTGTTGTTGTTGCTGCTGCTGCTGCTGTTATTGTTGTTGCTCCTGCTGTTGCTGCTGCGGCTGCTGTTATTGCTGTTGCTGCTGTTATTGGTGCTGCTGTTAGTGCTGTTGTTGTTATTGCTGCTGCGGCTGCTGTTGGTTATTGCTGCGGCTGCTGTTATTGTTGTTGTTGCTGCTGCTGCTGCTGTTGTTGTTGCTCCTGCTGTTGCTGCTGCTATTGGTACTGCTGTTATTGCTGTTGCTGCTGTTATTGGTGCTGCTGTTAGTGCTGTTGTTGTTATTGCTGCTGCGGCTGCTGTTGGTTATTGCTGTTGCTGCAGAGCAAGTACAGGACTTGCTACTACTAATACATACACAACACATTGCTGTGAGCAAGTAAGACATGCTGCTGCTGTACAGGTGGAGGGATTCTGAAAGCGCTCTGTAAACTGCTACAGCAAATACTGGCCAAGTATTTGAACGTTGAGCAGCAAGCTCATTGGCTACTGATACAGCAAGAACCAATCAGCTGTGCACTATAGAGAATGATGTGATTGCAAGCAGACTGACTGACCTATCAGCCTGCACCAGAGATGGGCACTCGAGTTAAGGCGGGCATACACTGTGCGATTTCAGCAAGGTTACCAGCTCACACTGTACGAGTAAATCGCGTGCGATGTAAACCCAAAGCACATGATTTATGTGCTCACACTATGCGGTCTGATGGTCAAGCTGTGACTTGACTGCTCACACTATACGTTTGAAATATGCACGATAAACCCCCGTACTGGGTTGCGCCGATTGACCATATGTTTCCAGAGATATCGTCAAAAGCATCAGCTATGATATCAAGAGGATTTAGCATTTCCAATGCATATATTAAATTATTATAATAATAATAATAATAATAAGTAGTAGTAGCCTATTATTAGTATTAGTATTATTAGGGTAGGCCTAATTTTATTATTAAATTTATATTACAATTCATTTGGCCTGCAATAGGCTAATTTCATCGCCGCAAACCGACGTGCTGCGAGGATAATAAAAGATTTGATAGATTAGCTTACTCCTCACTGAAAATAATTTAAAGACATTTATACAATGAATAATTACAATTATTAACAGTAGGCCTATGTGTCCGAAGACTGCAATAATCTGTCAATGAAAAGCAGCTTCACTTCAAAAACAACTTGAAAAACAACACAAAATTCTTTTCTCATTTTTTCCCCACTACGTACAGTATATGGGCCACAAGAGAAATAGCAAAAAGAAAAAATATAGAGACATAGCCTACCATTATCTGCATGTTGAAATAGAATTTATCTTTCGTTGTCTTTGAGAGAATATGCACCGAAAGCTTGTCGGTTTTACTTTTATTTTCAGTAAAGGAATAATTGGATTGAGACGTCTTCATCGGCATAACTCTCGCGCAAAGTTTGCACATTGCTTGTGTGAAATACAGCACACTGACTCGTCTTCATGGTTTAAAATAAAATAAAATAAAATGTTAAAAATTAAAAAATTCCAATATTGCGACGTGACATTTTTCTTTAGGCTATCACCAATTGCCAAAAGATGGACAACGGTTCACATTTCCGCATTTACAATCATAATAAAATTAAGTAAATATTGAATAGCCTACATGAGTAAATAGAAAATGAAAAGTGAAACAAGTAAATTAATGATTAAGTAAATTAATACAAGAGGCTGGTGTATATGTAGCCTACATCCAGGTGGCTTGGAAGACGATAATATAGCCTATGGTTTATCCATTATGCAACACGAACTGGAGGTAAGCAGTTTGCTAAATTGCAGCTAGTTTGATAGCTACATAACTTAAAGATCTCCCTCTTTTCGTTTTCTTTCTTGCTGCATTGAAGATGAAATGGTTTAATTTCTGGTTTTGCGCAGGCGCAGTGAGGGAAAAAACACAGAGTTTAGGGCAATCGGTTTGTAGCTCTGCTTCAACTGTGCAATATCCACACGAGGGATGACCAAAATTTCTGACATGCCAGAAATTCATCCGACCATCCGATTGCAGGTCGGGAGAGGTTTATCGCCTGTCGTTTCCCCGTGTACACTGCACGACAAATGACGTGCGACAAAGATGAAAATCGGCCCGACTCAAAAAAGAGTCGCACGAGTCAGAATTCAGCTCAAAATCGGACGAAAATCGCACAGTGTACGCCCAGCTTAAGTGACTCGGACTCGAGTCACACTTTAACAGTCTCATTTTAACAGACTTCAGACTTGACTCGACTCGGCACAAAAGACTCGTGAATATTTTAAAAACGACTCAAGTCTTTTACCCTTAATTACTGATATAATAAATAAAGAATTTTTGTTATTTGAATGGTTTTATAATATCTGCGTCACATATATTTCCCTATCTGTCGTGGTAGATCGGACTCTTGTCATAGAATTTGATTACATATGTCCATGTATTGCGCGTAAACTCCGAAATGTCATAAGAGTCCCATGAAAAATGACGGGAGACACCGTGCCAAATGTTCTTTCGTTTGGGTTTATTATCATGTCAGATCGGCTAGACGCACAGAATGCGGGAAAACAATTAAAGACACCAGAACAACATCATCAAATTTTATGAGACATCGCATCCACAAAGGTTAGTCACATTAACTCACACAGCTAGCTATATACTGTGGTGTAGCTGCATGGCTCATTTGGATTGCCAGTCTGTTAAAATATGAACAAAAAAATCTAGCCTTTAAACCTAGCACTACGTTTTATCAATCTTTATTTTAATTATATGCAGCTTTTCTCTTTCTTAATGTGTGTCCATAAGAGAGAGATAGAAAGAGATGTTAATCCATTTATTACTTAAAGCTCATATTTTAACGTATCGCAATCAGCATGCGTACAGTTTTCTATTAAACTTTCCGAGGTTTGATATTTTCTGATAATAACTGTCGTCAATAACAACGAAGCTGTATAACAAACCGTGACTCGCTGGCGCCATCTTGCGTCCACTTAGCGACGGTATTGAAAATGACTACTCGTGTTGCCAGGACGATTGTTTTGTACATAGTAATGGATTATAAAGTAACAAGCTGGATGTACATTATCCCTTACATCATAGGACCTTAATTTCAAATAAAACAGATTATAGAAAGATCATATTATTTTGTCTATAATACAATTAGGATAAAAAATAGGATTTGACTCGAGACTCGACTCGGACTTGTGACAAAAGACTCTAGACTTGACTCAGACTTCAGTGATAAAGACTTCAGACTTGACTCGGACTCCAGCTTAAAGACTTCAGACTTGACTCGGACTCCAGATAAAAGACTCGTGAACATTTCTGGCCTGCACCATCTATACTTTCATGACAGAATTTTGTATTAAGCAACGCCTTATTAACTATCCGGAACATTGTAAAAATTACCCAGAACACCCTAGAAATGACAGCAATCCAATAGCAACCAGCCAGAACATGTCAGCATCTGCATAGCAATGCCTTAGCAACCACCTAGAACATGTCAGCAAACGCATAGCAGGACACCCGAGAAACGACATAGCAATGCCTTACCACATATCAACACCTTAGCAACCACCCAGAACATGTCAGAAACCACAATCAAAATGCCAAAGCGACCACCCCTGCACCCTCTTGAAAATGCAATGTTGAGTCTGTTGTGCTATGGATTTTATGATGTGTATTGTGTATTGTGAGTCAATCTCAGTGTCCACTGCCAGTGAAGCAGTGTCTGCTGGGATACAAAATGACATCATCAGTCGCAAACTCCACTGCTCAGGAATTGTGGAAGAATTTAGAAAATAATGTTTGAACCGAAATTACTTGGAAAATGTATAAACGAGAAGGCTTTGAATCACGTGTTTCTAGCCCATCCGTGGATGGAAATGCTAATGCAATCAAGCCTGTTAATCACCGTCCACTGGCCTTTTTCTTAGGAAGGAGGTTTGTGTTTAAAAGCTGCCTTTAAAGAAACATTTGACACATGAGTGAACATTCTGTTATTCACTCACCCTGTCCAGATCCAAAACGACCATGAAAACTACAAGCCAGAAAGCCTTAGCAACCACCCAGAACATGTCAGAAACCACATCTCAACCACCCAAATGTCATATACGTATCATAATGGCTGTCCATATAAATTCTTCTTTTGTGTTTCACATAAACAAAAGAAAGTTGTATGATCTTTAGAGTGACATGAATGTGAGTAAATGACACTTTTGAATTTTTTGGGTGAACTACCCATTTAACTGTTCCATCTGACCTTTGACTTTAGGCACACAGGTAAAATCATTAACTATAATTTAAAGTTTAATGTGATGTTTTATTATCTGTGCCAATTAGAGAAATCAGTATGTAGAAGCAGATTTAGTGGCATCAGAAATCTCGTCGACCTCACGCAGTTCCGTTGGATATGAAACACACTCATTAGCACAACAGAGAGCCTGTGTTTCTGTGACCTCCAGCGGATTCTCTTCTATCTTCAAATGTTCGTACATGAAAGTTTGCTTCAGTCGAATCCATAAAAGGACTTTTTAATTGTCAGTCATTTATCAGATTGCGTGGACCGCTGTGCAGTGTCATGATACAACTGTGTACAATCCACTCAAAACGTGCCTGTGGCGACATTTCTGCTAAACAATATTACATTGCTTATTGCATGTTTCACAACACTTTCAAAGCGAAATGTCCAGTGGTTGGCACTAAAATCTCGATCAATTTTTAACAAAAACAGATGAATGTGAATCTGGCAACGTTTTATTACGCTGGTTGTATGTATCACGGCAGTTCGGGAATCAGATGTTAATGGGAATCCGTTAGCTGAACATCTGATGCATATGGCACACAAAACTGGATTCACTGTTGTGAAGGCAAAAATTTCAGAATGGGGGAAAATGGGAAATTCAGAATTTACTTAAATTTTTTGTCATTTCGTCATATTTTTATTTCAGTTTTTGTTTTCGTTAGTTTTAGGGTATGTTTAAACGACAACGATGTTCTAAAAATGGTTAAAGTTTTTTCTTTGCATTTTTCACGTACAGACGACAGTGTTGTCAAAACAATCCCCATTCACACGGATCTGCAAAAAGTCTAAAAACTCTGTATTCTGCAGTGCTGTACCAGGTGAGCTAATGAGCAAGTTTACTACATCAGAAAAGGCACATATATGGAGCTGGTTATGTGATGCAAACATCAAACATCATGTATTAGTTTCCAAATCATGCACTATGGTAAATGTGTTTTAATGTTGTAACATTGCAACGATCAGCCTTATCGGTTGAGTTACATGAATTGAAATAGGGTCAGATTATATTGATTATATATACCGATCAAGCATAATATTATGAGCACCTTCCTAATATTGTGTTGGTCCTCCTTTTGCTGCCAAAACAGCCCTGAACCGTCGAGGCATGGACTCCACTAGACCCCTGAAGGTGTGCTGTGGTATCTGGACCAAGATGTTAGCAGCAGATCCTTTAAGTCCTGTAAGTTGTGAGGTGGAGCCTCCATGGATCGGACTTGTTTGTTCAGCACATCCCACAGATGCTTGATTGGATTGAGATCTGAGGAATTTGGAGGCCAAGTCAACACCTCAAACCCGTTGTTGTGCTCCTCAAACCATTCCTGAACCATTTTTGCTTTGTGGCAGGGCGCCTTATCCTGTTGAAAGAGGCCACAGCCACCAGGGAATACCGTTTCCATGAAAGGGTGTACATGGTCTGCAACAATGCTTAGGTAGGTGGTACGTGTCAAAGTAACATCCACATGGATGGCAAGATCCAAGATTTCCCAGCAGAACATTGCCCAAAGCATCACACTGCCTCCGCAGTGTGTAAAAGAAAATGTGATTCATCAGACCAGGCTCTTTCGGTGGTGGACAGGGGTCAGCATGGGCACCCTGACTGGTCTGCGGCTATGCAGCCCCATACGCAACAAACTGTGATGCACTGTGTATTCTGACACCTTTCTATCAGAACCAGCATTAACTTCTTGAGCAATTTGAGCTACAGGAGCTCGTCTGTTGGATCGGACCACACGGGCCAGCCTTCGCTCCCCACGTGCATCAATGAGCCTTGGCCGCCCATGACCCTGTCACCGGTTCACCACTGTTCCTTCCTTGGAGCACTTTTGATAGATACTGACCACTGCAGACCGGGAACACCCCACAAGAGCTGCAGTTTTGGAGATGCTCTGACCCAGTCGTCTAGCCATCACAATTTGGCCCTTGTCAAACTCTCTCAAATCCTTACGCTTGAAAATAAGTACTTAGTCTTTATTAATCAATAATCTGCACCTGTAATCATAATTTATGTGAAAAGGAATAAAAGTTGGTGTTTTACTGACACTAGTGTTCATTTCAGCTGGACTGTAGTGAATTGTACAGGGATGTTTTTGGAGCAAAAATGTAGAGGCACTTTTTCCAATGAGTGCTTCAATTTACTCTTGGTAGTGTTATGGTTTTGAGTCTGAATTATTATCTTACAGATGAACTGAAATCTTTTTTAAAAACAAATGAACTTGCCTTACAGGGTCAGTTCACCAAGAAATGTTAATTCTGTCATTATTTACTCAAGTTTTTCAAACATGTACACTGTAAAAAAAAAAAAAAGAAAAAAAAGAAAAAGATTGTCAGGCTGGTGCTGCGTTACACACTATAGCAGTGTTACAAGCTTACCAGGCTGACCTGCTGAAGGATCTGGATCAGGGGCAAGGGTTGTCCCCTGAGGCGGTAGAAGAGCTGCGCCGCACCACAGATCTAGCTATCCGGGCCACTAAACAGACTGCTGCCTCGGTTGGAAGATCGATGGCAGCAATGGTGGCCACGGAGAGACATCTGTGGCTGAACACGGCTGACATCGGGGAGAAAGAAAAGGGCTTTCTCCTCAATGCAGCAGTTTCGCCCTCTGAACTTTTTGGTACCTCCGTCGAGGCGGTGGTGGGAAAGTTCAGAGAGTCGAAGGCACGCTCGGCAGTGTTTAAAACCTGCATACCACTCAGATCTGATCCTGGGCCCAGACAGACAGGAGGTCCTGGTCTGTCCCGATTCGAGGATCTGAGACAGGGCCAGAAGTCCAGTACGGCCTCTCGGGCACCTCCTCCTCCTCAGAGTAGGTCCCAGAGAAGGCGGGACTCGAGGAAGAAGAAGCAGGGTCTGGGAGAGGTGATCGATCACAGACGTCAGCAGCGTCGATGATTGGTTTCCTCTCCAGGAGGGTAGCTACATCTACCCTCTCCTCTCTTCTTCCACCTCCTGAGTAATGGTTTACCCAGGCGCTTCTTACATTCAGGCCAAGGGCTGGGCCCATGATGAATATTTTTCTGATGGCTTGCCTTCTGGCTTGATAGTGAAGGGGCTCTTTCAGGCTTGAAAGAACCATAGATTCCATCCTTCTATGATGATAAGTCTTCGTTCTTCGAGCCGCAGGGAGTAAGTTGGTTTATGTATTTTTATATGTTGACCTTAGTCTTCCTGTATAGCTTTTTCCTGGGTGTGTAAAGTAAAAAGTAAGGGGATTTAGGGCCCTGAAGTTCCCATTAGGTTGGTTAATTTTGTGTTGGTTACATGGCCACCTTATCAGCCACCATATGGTAGAGTAGCTTTCTCCTCTGGTCATAGTTAGAGTTTGTATTAGAGATTGGCACTCTTCTACTTCAGATAGATCTATGTTAAGCATCGGCCTTCGAGGCTGCCTGACATTGCTTGGCTTGGGTTGAGCGTTGCTCCTCTGAGATCTTGTAGAGTTTCGGAGTTGCCTCCTCTCTATGGAGAGTTTAGAGGTTGAGTTTAAGCCCAGGCAGATCTATGCTTATATGTGGCCTTATAGGCCCACAGCTATAGCTGGCCTAGGCTAGAACTAGGGTTTAGGTGATATACTGAAGCATTTCACTATGTATTACTACCCCTTTCAGAAGAGAGTGTAGTTTCCTAGTTCTGGCCTCCTCTTATCAGAGTTAGCTTTCATTAAGCCCCTGTTCCCTAGGGTTCAGTACAGATATCTTCTGTCTTGGTGAAAAGCATCTGCCCTTTTATTTTTTTAGGGCAGTATGAATGAAGGTAAAGGCGTTCCCCTGTTTCTCAGGGTTGTTAATGCTTTAGTTCTAGATTTTGCCCTACACGATGTGAGCCCAATAACTCTATTGCTGCCACAGGTCAGCACCTGTCCCTGTAGTAGTAGGCTTTGTGCTAGCCTCCTTCAGAGCATGGTGACTAAGTTTGTACTCCCCTTGTTATAAAGGTAAAAAATTGTGTTTTTACATAAAAAAAACATAACCTGTTGGAATGCATAAGGTTTAACACTGCCACAAGTCTGTTTGTGTTGTTGGAGTAGAAGGCTTTGTCTTGGGCCTCCTTCATAATACAATATCTTGTTGTTTCACAAGTTGTTGGTAGATGTTTAATTGGAGTTTGCTCACTTAAAACTAGCACTACCACAGGTTTATGCCCATGATCTTTAAAGTAGTAGGCCGGTACTGGCCTCCTTTAGAGCATGGCGGCGTATATCCCTTGTAGTCCCCTTTATGTAAGGGTTAAAAGTGATTTTACTGAGTACATTGCCTGTTGGAATGTGTAGATTTAAGCTCAGGTTGAGTTAAGTTAGGTAACCTCACTTGATTGTTTGGTTTCAGATTACGCTCCCTTGTAGCTTACACACTGCCACTGGCTGACGCCCGTGTTTTCTGGAGTAGTAGGCCATGCTTGGGCCTCCTTCACAGCACGTTGACGTAGTTTGTACTCCTCTTGTTTAAAGAGTTAAGTGTTTTACTGAGTACATTGCCTGTTGGAATGTGTGGGACAGATTTAAGCTCAGGTTGAGTTAAATAGTTAACCTCTCTGGATAGTTTGGTTCTCTTTTTGCTCCCTTAGAACTTAGACATTGCCACGAGCTCACGCCACGTGTCTTTCTGAAGTCGCAGGCCCTGGCTGGGCCTCCTTCAAGAACATGATGGCGTAGGTCTGTACTCCTCTTGCTTAAAAGAGTAAAAAGTGTTTTTACTGAGTACATTGCCTGGCAGAAAATTAGCTCAGGCCGAGTTAATAGTTTGGTTTTCAGATTTGGCTTCCTTGAGCTTAGACACTGCCACCGGCTGACGCCTGTGTCTCTCTGTAATAGTAGGCCCTGTTCAGGCCTCTTTAAAGCAGATTGGCGTAGTTTGTACTCCTCTTGCTTAGAGAGTAAAAAGTGTTTTTACTGAGTACATTGCCTGTTGGAATGTGTTGAATTAAATTTAGCTCAGCTGATGCCACGTGTCTTTCTGGAGTCGTAGGCCCTTTTTTGGGCCTCCTTCAGAACATTATGGCGTAAGTCTGTACTCCTCTTGTTTAAAGAGTAAAAGGTGTTTTACTGAGTACACTGCTTGTCGGATTGTGTTGAGGTAGACTGTTATGTGGGCACTCTACTGTCTTTTTCTGCTAGTTTAACCCGTTCAATCTGAACGAGTTCCCAGGTTGTGGGTTCTTGCTTTACCAGCAATTAAGCTGCTTTAGGTGTGTGGCCTTCACAGGCCGCCCTTTAAGCTATCCCCCCCCCCACCCCCACCCCCACCCCCCCCCTCACATGTTGGCCTTTTGCAAGACTGCTGTGATATATTTCTACACGATGTAGAACTACGTCATGTTGTAGGCCCCTTTTTGGGCCTCCATGATTTTTTGCCTACAGTACGGTTTATCTGTTAGGTTGAGCCCAATACTCCCTTTGCTTGAAGGTCGTTCTGCATAGTACTTAGCTCCCTAAGTCTGGTCAGTGGTTGAAGGCCTCTCTGAGGCCTCCCTGTTTAAGATCAGCCCCTAGGCTGGCTGTACTGCCCTTGTCTGGGTCCCTCTAGAGTGCACAGCCTCCTCAGTGCAAACAATCAGGCGCTGAGTAGACCCTAGGATTGAGCAGAGTGTTACTCCCCTCATTGGTAAGGGTAAAAAGCGCTAAGCTGAGTCCTGCTCTCCAGGATGCCCGTCTCTATGTTCTGGTCTGAGTTGGTTACTGCCTCTTGCAGTCACTCTTACTGGATATCTTCTCTGAAGAATTGAGACTCTGTGTTCAGACAGGTCGTTGGCCAAGACTAGGTTTCTGTGAGACCAGGTCGGCCTCCCTGGTGGCAATCAGGGTCGAGTACGTTCCCCTGACAAGTGACTGGCTAGGGTTCCTTCGGGCCCCTGGCCACATTCCCTTAAAGGTACCCTCTTTTCTCTGAAAAGAAGTTTGGTCCCAGAAGCCTTTGAGCGGCCTTGGTAGGCCTTCTGTGGAAGGCCTCTTTGAGGCTTATAGCTTGGGCTGTTGGCCATAGGGAATGCTGTCACTGACAGCCTATGTGTGACTCGCAGGGGGAGTGATTCTGGTATTTCAGTTGAAATTGCTAGTTCTTACGTTTGTCTGCACTCCCCTCAGCATGGCGGCGTGGGTATATCGTTCCCCATATGCGTTTCAACGCAGTGTAGAGTTCCCTTTCAAAAGGGAACGTCTCAGGTTATGTATGTAACCATGGTTCCCTGAGAACAGGGAACGAGACACTGCGTTTCCTAGCCATGCATCGGGGCTGCCTGCTGAACAGTCCCTTCAGACGATAAGGTACTGACTGCTTCTCTGGCGCCCCTTTTATACTTCCGGGTCACGTCTATGATGACGTCATAGGCTGTGGCCAGCCAATAGGATTGGTAAGAGTTGATATTGCTTTCAGACACCAGTTCACGTGATGGCGTTCCCCATATGCGTTTCAACGCAGTGTCTCGTTCCCTGTTCTCAGGGAACCATGGTTACATACGTAACCTGAGACGTTTTCTTTGCAACACTAAAGAAGAATTTGGTGACACTTTCCTTAAAGCCTTAATATATAATGCATTATAAAGTTATTTTTAATGCATTAATTATGCCTTGTAATGAACCTTAATGGTCTCATAAGTAAGTGTAACCACAGTTATAATACATTATAATACTTATTTATTCAGTGTTACACCTTTAGAAAGTATAATGTATTAAAACACGTGACAAACAACCAATTCCAGATGGAACAATAAATCTTTCTTTGCGTTCTTTTTCAGCTCATTTTCTCCTTTTGGAGCTTGACAGGTGTGGCCCCACCATGTAAAAATGAGTACATTTGTCAATGAATTATTCCTTTAATTGCCCACTCAAAACATCCAAGCTTTTCCACACGCTGACAGAAACGTTCAGTCACATCCTCTTATACCTTTCTGTAGCACGTCAAAGAGATTTGTCCACTCACTGTAATTAGTCGTTACCATGACGACTTCCTTCCACGGGAACAGCCCCTCCCAGCCATAAAGCCCCAGCCGTCCTCGATGGGCCGAAATGAATTTCCTCACTGGGGCAGGAAGTGGGAAAGGAGGGCGGTGTGTGTGCGCCCAGTCAATCGGCCCGCTCCAGTACAGGAATCCAGTGGCTGATGCTGCTCATATTTCAGCCTTGGTAAAGATTAGCTGTCAGCCCCAGAGGAGATGTATTGATCTGTTTTCCTTTTTTTTCTGCCAGCAATCACCTGACAAAGGCAGCGAGGAGGGCTTCCGTGAGTGATGCCCGTTCCCGTCTCCACCTCCTGCGCTGGATATGGGGGTTCCGGTGACCGCTGATGCCGGGATATAATTAAACCATAAACTTTACGTGAACTTGCACTCTGAGCCAAGTGTGCTTCGTTCATTAGGGTGAAAAGGCCAAATGAAACATTATGCGTGAAATCAAACAAAACAACATTTGTTAATCAGGAGCTTTTTCTTGTTTTACAGTAATGCACGAGTTTGACTTGGGTTAATTACATACATTAGGTTAATGACTTAACCTATATAGATCATAATCATATGCTGGTTTATATATTATGGAGATTTAAGTATGATTCTTTTTTTTTCATAGAGAGACGCTATATATAAAAACATTGTGCTTTACAATAATATTTCAGAAGCAGTTAAATCTGCAAACACATGCCATTCATAACAGTGCTGAACTCTATAGAAGGAAATGTTCACCTAAAGGAACATTAAGCGTGATTCACTTTGTGTGTGCGCTGTTGAGTACTAGCAAATAGTTTCAAGTTTATTTGTCATATGCACAAAATGTCAGTGACAATTTGTACATTGAAATGCTTGTTGTGAGGCTCAGGCAGTCTACAGCTCTAAATACAAATACAGATACACATAGAAAGAGTGCATAAAAAAACCCCAGTAAAATAAGATAAGATTAAGAGCAAAAGATAAAATGCAGATGTTCATGTAAACCGTGGAATTGTGTATAAGAGCATGTGTAATAGTAAGAAAGGTATGTGTGCAAAATATGCACGATTTAGTACAATATTCCGCTCTAACTCATGTTAAACTGTGTTTTTGATCCAGAAACAGAGTGTAAATGAACAGTTGATATCCGAAAGAACTTGACACATAACATATTATGTTTAAAGCATGAAAACATGACGTTTACTGCTCAGCTTTCAAGAAATCATGTTTTTCCAAGTTCCAATGAAACAAGTATGGATTTTCTGTGGTTAATTTGTAAACTGTTACTCATAATACTAAATATGTGCTTAAAGCCTTGCAGAGTAGCATACAATTATTTAAATGAGTGCCTTCAATACCCATGAATGTGTCTTTCACGTGTTTTGCACCAGCCCTGTTTCATTGAAAATGTTTTGGATTTGAAGGCCAGTGGAAAAATGTCTAAAATCAGATTTCACCATAACACACTATCCACAGCCAGCTTTGAACCAGGTCATACTTTATATTAGGGGTCTTTTTTCTACATTATAAAATTAAGCATTTAATACAAGGTACTTATTGCATACATACATGTTGTTCTGCAAAACTCTTGCCAGATTTGTGTTTGCTGATAACTCCAAATTGGCTAACCTTCAGATGAAAGATAATCATTGGAAAAATGTTTTACTGTAAACTTTTGTATTGGCATGAACTAAACAGTGAAATCTGTCAAACGATGTAAATTCAGCAGTGTTGGGGAAAGTTACTTTTAAAAGTAATGCGTTACAATATTGCGTTACTCCCTAAAAAGTAACTAATTATGTTACTTAGTTACTTTTCATGGAAAGGAATGTTATGTTACTTTTGTGTTACTTTTTCTCACTTGCGCTGGGCTTGCTTATTTGTTTTTAGTAACAAAAATAAACAAAAAAAGTTTTATTTTTGGCAAATGTAAAGCCCTTTCACACCAAAATTGAAATGAATAAGCCTCAGGCTGAAGGAAATGCATATTTACTCCTGTACAGTAGAGGGCGCAGCTCAAACAAACCTTTCAGCTGTGCTGCCATTCTGGATTAAAGAAGAATAGGATACAGGAGAAGGAAGTTCGACACTCTTCAGCAATAAAAGCAAAATAATTAAACACAAATGTTTATTTAAAGTCATTTTTGCTTGGTTGAATTGGATCATCGAGGATCAGCGTACAGTGCATGTGACGCAAATTTCGTCATCAGAAGAGTATGCGCACCACTGGATTTTTGTAACCATGCGTACTTTGTAATCTCAGGTCGCACATGCGCATTTAATTTTTGTGCAGTATTTACATGGGTTGTAACTCGTGGCAAGAGATTGCTCAAAACTGTGCATGCGTTGAATGCCTGTGCACACGTACAAGTCAGTACTGTATACTTTGCAAGGATGTGTGTTCGACTGTAGATGTACATTTGCGTACGCGTAAAAAAAAGTATACTTTGGGCTTTACTCATGATTCTCTCAACATGAGGACAGAAGAACTGTCAGTCAATACATGAAAAAACAAATTATATTTGAAAAAGTTTTTGTTGTAAATTTAAAAGTAATGTGTTTAGGGAAAAAGTAATTTGATTAGGTAGCTCACGTTACTTGTAATGCATTACCCCCAACACTGAAGTTCAGTGTGCTGTTAATTATATGAGTGTGTTTCTTGAGAATCTACGGAGCCCCACACATGATATTTAGGAAACAAATAGTAGGCTAAATCATGTGCACGATTTATAAATCAAGGGAACAAATTAGTAAATCGTGCATTATTTACTTTTTTCTCCCTGCATGTCATGTGTGGGGCTCCTCCTGGTTAGTAATGTATGGTTTCTGAATGCACTGAATGTATTCAAGGATTCAAGGATTTTTATTGTCATTCCTACATGGTTACATGCAGGAACAAAACTGAGGTCCCGGTCAAAAATACAAAATAAAACATTTCATTGGTTGTTATCTAAGGTGTAGAATCTAAGGTGTGTGTCTAAGCAGCGTCATCAATAAATAGCTTAATAAGCAATAATAATAAAAAAAACTAAATAATGCAAAAATAAAACAATGCAATAATTAGTAATAAATAAGATACATAAATAAGATAAATAAATAAGAACATAAATAGTCAAATATTATTGCACCTAAAAAAATCTGTAAGTAGACATTATTGCACACAAAAAGTCTATAATATTACTGTTATTTTAAAAACACTGAAACTATTACACATGCAAGTGTCTGTGTTACTGCACGCATGCACATTTTTATATTGGTAGAATGAAAAGTCATGGTTTAAACTGCTTTGCAAGCAAATAACACTCCCCATAGGAATAAATTAAAAGAAAAAAATTGTTAGATAATATTTTTACTGAACACTGTGTTGATGTGCAGAACACATACTGGCTACCTTTACTGTCTGCAGATTTATTTATTTAAAAATATGTTCAAAATTATTTTATTTATAATAAGTCAACTAAATTAAACATTGACTAACAAAATGTTTTTAGATTTATCTTTAGTCAAAATTCTACTTCATATTACACTGTAAAAAAAGTTTTTAAAAAAGTTGTAAATAAAACAGTTTATTGAAGTACTTTATTTTACAAGAAAATACTATATCAGTCTTTCTACTTGAAAATTTCAAATGTCAGTTTTCTTAATTTGTAATAAAGTGTGAAATGTATAAGCAATTTCTGAGAGAAAATAGTTTCAAAGTAAATCCATTTTTCTTTTTTTCAGTGTAGCTAATTTTGTTTAGAATGAAATGAACTTATAATAATTATAATAATTTAGTAACAATTTGGCTTGTGTGTGAAGAAAATATTTTGATTAAATATGGTCCTTATAGTCTTTTAATGTATGAATGTTTTTGTCTTTGGGAAAATAATTAATTTTTTTTTTTCCATGAATATTAAATCAAAATTTAAGGCTTGAACTAAAAACATAAATATAATTTGAGGAAAAAATATCTTTATTTGGCTGTAACAAAGAAAACATGGCCCAAAGAAACAGTGTGTCAGACATTTGTATGTGAATAGGTGGACAGTCTAAAGTATGTCCATCATAAATCAAAGGCTGGCGGTGTGCGTGTGATGATGTCACATCAGTCGGGCCCCTGCGGTGAAGCCCTCTGTTACAGCGCTCTGACGCCGGGCGACTCCGGGCGTTTAGCCTGAACTCAATCACGAGCCGCTCCACTGTTAATCTCACAGCCTGGAAAAACACTAAAGATGTCTGCCGCCACTTTGCTTTGCGTCAAGAGTAAGGTAATTCTCTCTCCAGCGCGCCCGAGTAACAAATCACATCTTCAGCTGTCTGTCTTTCCATCTGTCTATCCCTCCCCCTCTCGCCGAGCACAAGATTGATGGAGAGATGGAGGGAAAAATCAATGCTTTCCTGCGAGCTGTGTCATGTTTAGGGACGGCTGATGCGTAGACGGCAGCTTTTCCTGGTCTGTCCGCCCTGATTCACTCCATCTTTTCCCCTTTCTCTCTGACCTGATTTCCCTGCGTTTGGGCGTCAGCGGGTGGTAGATGAAACCGAATCTCTTAGCTTGTTTTCTTTAGGACGGCGGTGATTTCCAGCCGATCTGTTTCCGTGAATATGACTTTCATCCCTATTTGTCATTTTATGGTTAATTATACGCTTACACAGTGCCTGTCGCACTTGATGTCATTCATCTTTTCTTTAATCAACGACTTGATGCCATGCTCATTTGTTCATGTATACAGTCAGGGTCCGAAATTAACTCCCGCCATGTGCCAAATGAGGGTAAAAATGGGCTTTGGTCAGAAAAACAAAATGTACCATCGCCACTGAACAGTTTAGGTTGAACTGCTACAGTACACCAATCAGGCATAACATTATGAGCACTGACAGAAGTGAATAACACTGATTATCTCTTCATCACGGCACCTGTTAGTGGGTGGGATATATTAGGCAGCAAGTGAACATTTTGTCCTCAAAGTTGATGTGTTAGAAGCAGGAAAAATGGAGTGTAAGGATTTGAGCGAGTTTGACAAGGGCCAAATTGTGATGGCTAGATGACTGGGTCAGAGCATCTCCAAAACTGCAGCTCTTGTGGGGTGTTCCCGGTCTGCAGTGGTCAGTATCTATCAAAAGTGGTCCTAGGAAGGAACAGTGGTGAACGGGCGACAGGGTCATGGGCGGCCAAGATCATTGATGCACGTGGGGAGCGAAGGCTGGCCCGTGTGGTCTGATCCAATAGACGAGCTACTGGAGCTCAAATTGCTCAAGAAGTTAATGCCGGTTCTGATAGAAAGGTGTCAGAATACACAGTGCATCAGTTTGTTGCGTATGGGGCTGCATAGACCAGTCAGGGTGCCCATGCTGACCCCTGTCCACCGCCGAAAGAGCCAACAGTGGACACGTGAGCATCAGAACTGGACCACGGAGCAATGGAAGAAGGTCTGATGAATCACGTTTTCTTTTACATCACGTGGATGGCCGGGTGTGTGTGCGTCTCTTACCTGGGGAACACATGGCACCAGGATGCACTATGGGAAAAAGGCAAGCCGGCAGAGGCAGTGTGATGCTTTGGGCAATGTTCTGCTGGGAAACCTTGGGTCCTGCCATCCATGTGGATGTTATTTCGACACATACCACCTACCTAAGCATTGTTGCAGACCATGTACACCCTTTCATGGAAACGGTATTCCCTGGTGGCTGTGGCCTCTTTCAGCAGGATAATGTGCCCTGCCACAAAGCAAAAATGGTTCAGGAATGGTTTGAGGAGCACAACAACGAGTTTGAGGTGTTGACTTGGCCTCCAAATTCCCCAGATCGCAATCCAATCGAGCATCTGTGGGATGTGCTGACAAACAAGTCCGATCCATGGAGGCTCCACCTCACAACTTACAGGACTTAAAGGATCTGCTGCTAACATCTTGGTGCCAGATCCCACAGCACACCTTCAGGGGTCTAGAGGAGTCCATGCTTGTGCCAATGTCAATCCTGTATCGTAAGAAGAGCATCGTGAGCAATAGCATCACCCTGGATCTCATGAAAAAAAAAAAAAAGGATTTTTCCATTGGCTATTGGATTATTGCAGTAAATAAGCTCTGTGACCCACAAAAGTTTATGATTCTTACAAGTTTTGTTCATGACAGTCTTCACAAATGAACACAACTTTTGAAGCCTAAATACAATCGGCAGAAGTTAAAGCTAAACGTTGACTATAAACGAACTACACTGCTGTCACATGACTTTAAAGTCACCACTACGTCACGCGTGACCTTTCCAACGTGATTATGTAATGCGTGACGCATCGCAGAGCAGTGCAAGATGAGCATTTGTGGTTAAAAATTATATATATATATATTTTTCTTTTTAGAAAATGTCCGATGGTTTCGCTAGATAAGACCCTTAGTCCTCGTCTGGGATCATGTAGAGCCCATTAAAGCTGAACTGAAACTGACATTTGGACCTTCAACCCGTTGAACCCCAGTGAAGTCCATTATATGGAGAAAAATCCTGGAATGTTTTCCTCAAAAGCCATAATTTCAACTGAAGAAAGAAAGACTTAACATGTTGGATGACATGGGGTGAGTAAATTATCAGGAAATTTTAATTCTGAAGTGAACTAATCCTTTAAAGGTTCTTCATGGAACCATTGATGCCAATAAAGATCCTTTATTTTTAAGAGTGAAGCTACTCAGAGCGTCCATCCCATTTCTTCTCATTCTTTCTGGCACTCTAATCAGAACACTACGAGCTCCGGCGGGTGAAGTACGCCAAAAGCTGCCTTTCCTGACAGCCAATAAAAACCCAATAATCTCCCCCATTCAAGTGGCCCTATTTTAAAAAAACACTAACTAGTGCTATTACTCAGGTGCCGGGCGCCGCTGCCTCTCTGCTCTCTTCCCTTAATGCTCTTTTTATTTAATATATAGCCCATGAAAAATGACACACTCCCGTCTCGGTGTGTAGATATTTTGTTGCTGATGATGCGAGACGAATTTCCATCACGGCTTTGTTTCCAGCAGGCGAGCAGATAATCTTTTACAGCGCAGAGGGAGTACGCCACGTCCATCAATCTAGTGTGCTTATGGCTGCCGCCCGCCCGCCACCGACCAGCACTCATGCACACGGGCGAGTCAAGGGTGCAGGTCCACCGTGCTCAAACGGCATGTTGATTAACAAATCATCTGCATCTAAATAACTCACTCCTTCAAAATATAATGTATGCCATGCTATATAGGTTATATAACATAACTGTTATCGTTTGAACAGATATCTGAGTACATATATTTTATAAAACATTAATATTAAGTTATAAAAATCAAATTTCAACATCAAATTGTTATATTTAAAGGGGGAAATGTCACAGTATTGTAGAGAGCGAATGTACAAAGTCACATTTTCTGGGAAGATACATACGGTAAAGCAATGATACAGTCCATCTGACAGAATCAGGAGCACATGCACAGACATCTCTGAGAATGTGTTTAAAACTCTTTAAATCTTTTCTAAGGGCACTTAAAAGTGATCATTACATCAGAGAGATTCAGGAATCATTTCTATCACAATTCCCACTGATTTTGTTCAGTCCAGGATGGAGAGTGTAAACGGGAAGCATGTGTTGGCGGTGTCCGGCGAGCCTCAGTCGTGGTCCAGTGGCACTGAGGCATCTTTGAATCATGGAGGAGCAGCGTTCATGACTCTCCACGGCTCTTTTCCGCCCAGATGCAGAATGCCTGATTGACAATAATAGGAAGTGGCAAGATCGATGGGAAACAAGCGAGGGGGAACGTGTGCACGAGTGTGTGTTCTCTCCGGTTGGGAAGAGTCCGCGAGCACGGGACAGGAGACGCGGGAAGGCTCTTAGGTGGCAGAGCTGTCAGTCTCTTCGTTATTCCGGCTTCACAGATAAATGGGAAGGTTCTGGAAGAGGGATGATCTGACCGTCACTGTCACACTAATGCTGTACCTCCACAGATCTGATGTGTGTCTTAAATGCCTGTGTTGAATCATCGTTTATTCAGACTTGTGTTGTTTTCCAAGGAGTACAAAAAGAGATGTTAAGCAGAATGTTCATGTTGCTCTTTTCCATACAATGAACATAAATGGTGACCAGCAGCTATCATGCTCCAAAAAGCACAGTAAAATTAGGTAATATAAGTTGTGCACTATACAGTATTATTCTTGAATATTCTGTACGCTACAGGTCAAAAGTTTGGAATAATTAAGCATTTCTTTATGTCAGATAAATGTTGGGTAATACCTGTGTGTGTGTGTGTGTGTGTGTGTGTGACAAAAGATGGTAATATCCAAAATTCTTGACCTTGTGAAGACATTTTTTGGTCCCCATGAGGAAAACAGCTTATAAATCATACTAAGTGGTGCTTTTTGAAAATGTAAAAATGCAGAAAGTTGTCTGTGATGGGTAGGTTTAGGGGTAGGATTAGTGTAAGGGGATAGAATATACAGTTTGTACAGTATAAAGATCGCTATGTCTATGGAAAGACCCCATAGAACATGGAAACCCAACGTGTGTGTGTGTGTTTGAAAATGGTGCTAAAGCGGTGAATCCTCGAAAGTGTGATCAAGTGAAAAGCAGGATTAGACCCCGGTGAGATGTCACAAGTTCAGCCCACTCTCTAATTGATTGGTGTGAGATGCACATGAAGAAGACGTTAAAGTGAAATGAAGTCATAACAGTGAATAGAGACATTTATTAGGTCAGACACGGAACCCACCAAAACGTTGAGATTGTTTATTGATTTTTGTGTTTTGGCTGACTGCTCCTGTGTAATCGCTTGTGCTATTGCGGCGACCCGGACCCTGAAGCCCCCGACCGCAGACAGGAGCTCAGAGCACTGTCATCTGATGCGCTTCCAAACGGGCCACTGTATATCTGAGAATCAGCCTCATTTAAGGAATATTCCTGGTTAAACATAACTGCATCTGAGGTATGATGGTTAGCACAGAAAATCATTTTGACTCATCGCTCAGATTGTAAAGACAAATAGACAGTCCACATTTACAGTAATATGGTGGTTTTAAAATGTGAAGCTGATATTTTGGTTAAAGCACTTATAGAGTTATACAAGCAATGTTTGTTATTTAGGTGAATTTGTGGTTGTGACATCAGTATAAAATTCTGTCATTAAACTCTTGATGGTGCAGGCTGATAGGTCCTTAACTCTATCTGCTTGCAATCACATCATTTTCTATAGGACTCAGCTGATTGGTTCCTGCTGTATCAGTAGCCAATGAGCTCGCTGCTCAACCTTCAGATACTTGGTCAGCATTTGCTGTAGCAGTTGCAGAGCGCTTCAGAAATCCTCCACCTTCTCCAGCTCCACCTGTATAGATCTTCCACAGGTAACTTATGTATGCTATATTGTACAGCAGCAGCATGTCTGTCTTGCTCACAGCAGCGTGTTGTGTATGTATTGGCAGTAGCAAGTCCCGTACTTGCTCTGCCACAGCAGCAGCAGAAATAACCAACAGCAGAAGCAGCAGCAGAAATAACCAACAACAGCAGCAGCAGAAATAACTAACAGCAGCAGAATTAACCAACAGCAGAAGCAGCAGCAGAAATAACCAACAACAGCAGCAGCAGAAATAACTAACAGCAGCAGAAATAACCAACAACAGCAGCAGCAGAAATAACTAACAGCAGCAGAAATAACCAACAGCAGAAGCAGCAGAAATATCTAACAGCAGAAGCAGAAATAACCAACAGCAGCAGCAGAAATATCTAACAGCAGAAGCAGCAGCAGAAATAACCAACAGCAGCAGAAATAACCAACAGCAGAAGCAGAAGCAGCAGCAGAAATAACCAACAGCAGCAGCAGCAGAAATATCTAACAGCAGAAGCAGAAATAACCAACAGCAGAAGCAGCAGCAGCAATAACAGCAGCTGAAATAACCAACAGCAGCAGCAGCAGAAATATCTAACAGCAGCAGCAGAAATAACCAACAGCAGCAGAAACAACCAACAGCAGCAGCAGCAGAAATATCTAACAGCAGAAGCAATAACAGCAGTTGAAATAACCAACAGCAGCAGCAGAAATAACCAACAGCAGCAGCAGAAATAACCAACAGCAGAAGCAGCAGCAGAAATAACCAACAGCAGCAGAAATAACCAACAGCATCAGTGTAACGCAGTTCATAAATAGGGGAAGAAGGAGGCGGGAACCGGCGAACGTTTAAACAAACTTTAATTCAAAATAAACAAATACAAAACGAAAGTAATGCCAGCAGACCCTCACGGACGTCTGCCGGCCACACAAACATAATAAAACCATAAAATAAAATCCAGGCCTGGTCCTCTCTCGTCCTTCACTGTCGTCGCTCCCCTTTTATGCTTCCGGAGCTCCTCCGTGAGAGACTCGAGACCGGTGCAACGCGCAGCTGACGCTCATTAACACTCGCGTCACCGGCCTCGCGCCGTTCCCTCACGGCTCTCGCCCGCCCTGCTCGTCACATACCCCCATCGCCCCTCGCAGGCCGGGGGGTACTCCCGAGACTGCGCTCTACTCCCCCCGGGGGCCAGTCTCGGCGGCCGCAGCACCTGGGGGTAAGGACAGACGAGACGAGAGAAAAGGAGACGGAAGCACAGGGAGCGACAGACGAGAGAGGGAAGAGAGGAAAAAGGAAAAGAAAAAAGAAAAAAAATTCTTGGTCCGGTTCCCTGACACACTGCCGCTCGGTCCTCAGCCAGCCGAGAGGCTCTTCCTCGCGGTGCCATGCAATGGTACTGGACGCTCGGTGGACGGCTCGATCCTCCTCCGCCCCCTGGCAGCCACGGCAGCCACCCCACCTCGTCCCAGGAGCACGGCAGCGAGCTCTCCGTCCCACCTGTTGATAAACGATCCAGCACCACTGCCTCGGGCAGCCACTCGCGGTCTTCACACTCCCGCGCTGCCCGAACTCCGCAGCACCGCGATCCCCCTCAGCAGCGAGGGCTCTCCGACAGCATGTCCCTCCTTCCTCCCAGGTTTCGGCACCAATGTAACGCAGTTCATAAATAGGGGAAGAAGGAGGTGGGAACCGGCGAACGTTTAAACAAACTTTAATTCAAAATAAACAAATACAAAACGAAAGTAATGCTGGCAGACCCTCACGGACATCTGCCGGCCACACAAACATAATAAAACCATAAAATAAAATCCAGGCCTGGTCCTCTCTCGTCCTTCACTGTCGTCGCTCCCCTTTTATGCTTCCGGAGCTCCTCCGTGAGAGACTCGAGACCGGTGCAACGCGCAGCTGACGCTCATTAACACTCGTGTCACCGGCCTCGCGCCGTTCCCTCACGGCTCTCGCCCGCCCTGCTCGTCACAAGCAGAAATATCTAACAGCAGCAGCAGAAATAATCAACAGCAGCAGCAATTACAGCAGCTGAAATAACCAACAGCAGCAGCAGCAGAAATATCTAACAGCAGAAGCAGAAATAACCAACAGCAGCAGCAGCAGCAGAAATATCTAACAGCAGAAGCAGAAATAACCAACAGCAGAAGCAGCAGCAGAAATAACCAACAGCAGCAGCAGCAGAAATATCTAACAGCAGAAGCAGAAATTACCAACAGCAGAAGCAGCAGCTGAAATAACCAACAGCAGCAGCAGCAGAAATATCTAACAGCAGAAGCAGAAATTACCAAGAGCAGAAGCAGCAGCAGAAATAACCAACAGCAGCTGAAATAACCAACAGCAGCAGCAGCAGAAATATCTAATAGCAGAAGCAGAAATAACCAACAGCAGAAGCAGCAGCAGAAATAACCAACAGCAGCAGCAATAACCAACAGCAGCAGAAATATCTAACAGCAGCAGCAGAAATAATCAACAGCAGCAGCAGCAACAACAGCAGCAGCAGCATAGCAGATCTATTCGGCCAAGACCAAATATGTCAACATCATATCCATTACCATACCAAACACTCCGAGAGTTATCATGACAAAAAAACAAACAAACTGTGTTTACATTGACCATAATAATCGGTAGTAGCACAGTAGGAATAAAAAAAGTCACAAATTGGAATTAATTGCACAAATCAAATTAAAATTTCGTTTGGATTATAAGGGGTGGTTTAAACCTTTTCTAATCCATTCAATAGGACATGTAAACATGGATTGAAAATCGAAACTGGAAAGTTTTGCGCAAAGTTGTGTTCAGTTTCATCAATCGGAATGGTTTTCAAAAGGTGTCCATGTAAACGTAGCTAATGTAACTGTTGTAAAGACCCTTGTGAAAAAGAAGTACACTTTAGCATACTTTTAAAAAGAGCACTTATTACAGAAATAACATTCTTTAAAAGAATATACTTAAGTGTGAAGTGAATGTAATGCTTTAATTTGCATATTGTAATTGCATGTTATTTGCAATTAAATTAAAATGTATTATAGTTTAAATTTATATAAAATGTAATTAGTTGAACTTTAGAGTGATTTCTGACCCACTTCAGTAGAACTTAAGTACCCATCAAAATAAGTGTACTTATTTAAATCATGTTAAAACTAAATGATTTAAAATGCAGTAAAATGTTTAATTTGACATTATTGCAAAGTGCACTTTTTAAATCACAAAAATCACAGTGTGCTCTGATTGTTTGGCTAGAGCAGTGTGTTGTGATTGGTCAAGCACTTCGAGTGGGTTTGGGAAATGTTCTGCCCCTTACCATAACTGTGAGTTTCAACACACTACTAGCTAACTCAACCAGGCCCCGCCCCTTTATTCTGTGTATGAATTATTTAAATAAGGAATATCGTGACGTGTTCGTTCCCGGAAGAAAACTCAAGACTACAATGGATGCGTTTCAGGGAGATATAATATAGTAATATAATATAATATAATATAATATAATATATTATTATTATGTGTCTTTAAGTTATTAGTATTGTTGACATGAATGGGTTTAAACTGTTGCATACATCAGTGTGTTCTCACGTCCAGTTTACAATGAGAGGCATTGAGTCGGACCATGCCTAGAAGTTTTAAAGCCCAAGGAAAACGGCGCTTTAGAAATGAAATGGCTAACCTCTGATGGCCACCTCATCCCACAGTTGTTGAGTGTAGTACTACACACATATAAAGAGCCGCCACTGGCTGAAGGTTGCTATGAATCTGCTGGCGGTTTATTAGACGGGGCAGTGAGCTGTGACTGACGGTATTGTCCACAGATGGACTGAAGTCCACGGCACACGGGACCCTGCGCGGCCTCGCTGACAATACAATCAATAACCACGCGCTTATTACATGACCTCTCTCTCCTGGAGCGCTCAAATGCCTCTCTTCCTCTGGTTCCGCTTCTCCTGCTTCATTTTTAACCCCTTTTATTTCCCTTGTATCCTGATTGGTCTCCAAAATCTTTGGTCTCTTAGGCCAGAATCAAGTACACACATGCAAATGAAAACCAATGCAAGCGCATGATCCCACTGTTAATATGTGCACTCTTAAAAACTTCAGTACTACAGGGGGCGAAAGAGTTCCCTTCACATGTCATTAAATTCAGTGTTTGCCTAGTTAGCATCAGCTAGTTAGTATGATGGCCGAGAGAGCTCAACGCACTGCAACTGAAGAAAACAAATGCAAATAGAAAAAACACCAGCAAATTAAGAAAACATCTTCATCAGTTTGACAGCACGTGCTGCAAATAATCACAACACAACCAAATACAGAAATGTGCTGCAAAAGTTCACAGCACAACCAAATACAGAAACATGCTGCAAATAGCACAGACGACAATGGAAATGTTTCAAGGGGACCCCAACAAGTGACGAACCTGGCTGGGACAGCTTATTGTTCAATACTACTCTACTCATCAGTTCTACTTGTCAGTGGTGTTGTCACTTACGTGAAAGGTGAGTTTTTTGTTTATTTTAACATCCTGATCATATGTGCGTTGTGAGTATTTGCAGTGTGTTTCTGTATTTGGTTGTGGTGTGAGTACTTGCAGTGTCTTTCTGTACTTGGTTGTGGTGTGAGTATTTTCAGTGTGTTTCTGTATTTGGTTGTGAGTATTTGCAGCCCCTTTCTGTATTTGGTTGCGTTGTATTTGCAGCGTGTTTCTGTATTTGGTTGTGGTGTGAGTATTTGCAGTGTCTTTCTGTATTTGGGTGCATTGTGAGAATTTGCAGTGTCTTTCTGTATTTGGTTGTGTTGTATTTTCAGTGTGTTTCTGTATTTGGTTGCGTTGTGAGTATTTGCAGCCCGTTTCTTTATTTGGTTGCGTTGTGAGTATTTGCAGCGTGTTTCTGTATTTGGTTGCGGTGTGAATATTTGCAGAGCGTTTCTATATTTGGTTGCGGTGTGAGTATTTGCAGTGCGTTTCTGTATTTGGTTGCGGTGTGAGTATTTGCAGTGCGTTTCTGTATTTGGTTGCGGTGTGAGTATTTGCAGTGTGTTTCTATATTTGGTTGTGGTGTGAGTATTTGCAGTACGTTTCTATATTTGGTTGTGGTGTGAGTATTTGCAGTACGTTTCTATATTTGGTTGTGGTGTGAGTATTTGCAGTGTGTTTCTGTATTTGGTTGCGGTGTGAGTATTTGCAGTATTTTCATTATAAAAATATAATGAATATGTAACAGTGCATAAATTTATGAAAATATTAATTTTGTAATGTTATATGACATTGTTTACAAGCTGTTTCACTGACGTCTTAGAAACAAGTCAATTCAACTTTATTTCATATAGCACTTTATACAATACAGATTGTTTCAAAGCAGCTTCACAGTAATAAACAGCAAAATAACAAATCAATGACACAAACTTAAACAAATATGAGACAAATTCAAATTCTGCTGTAAAGCAGCTCTAAAAACGGTTTGAGCGATTACATTTGACATGATACGGATTTCGGTAAGTTGTACTGTATCTTTCGACACACCTTCTGATGTTCATTCATGTTTATTTCATGCTATAACTAGTAGTAAAGAGGAAGAGATGATCCGTTCACATCAGGGCATTTTTTTCATGTGAGCATTAGTGATCGACCGATATTGATTTTTTAGAACCGATACCGATAATTTGTGTGTTTATGTGCCCGATAACCGATATGCCGAACTGATATTTATTTATTGTTATACTTCTGTTTTTGACACGATTACAACACCACTGAACTAAACAAACCATTTTTTTTTATAACAATCACTCCCTCCTTGCATAGAAAACAAAACAAATCTTATTTATACACCAATAGAGGGGTCTGAAAGTGCAAAAAATAAAAAAGTGCACTGCTACTAAACTGTTTTTGTTGAAAATTAGTAGTCTTTCTATCTTCATATTACAAAAATAACTTTATTTATAAAAAGCATCAGCAGCAACACTAATGTTAACAATAAGCAAAATAAAGGTAGAATGTCTGTTTTCAAATGGAGAAAATAAATTAAACTTCAACTTTGCAGAAATGTAATACTTCATTTTAAACTACAGTTTTAGTAGATTTATAAGCTGTTTAATAGGCTAAAGAGTGAAGAATAATTCGCTGGATAATGTTAAATAACTGAATAATATTCTCTGGAATATTGGAATATAACAAACAAAACATCATATTTTATTGCATTTCTCAACTGGTATGTTATATCAGAATTATTAATGTTTTTGTCGTTCTATATTATGACATATCTGCTGACAAAGCGCTGTTTATCTATGCATTTACACAGAACTACTCAAACTGTGATCGCTCGTGGAGATAATAAATAATTTCCATAGAGTTGTTTATTTGGATGATTATTAGCGAATTAATGGCTAAATAGTAAATGTTTATATAATTACGGTGTTTTAAACAAGTAAATCTTGTTAAAAGTTACATGCGGTTGGCTGTGCTGGAGCATTTCCTAGGAATCAACCCGCTGAGTGAAGAGCAAAATGCAGACGACTTCACGAGACTAATGATGAGCATAGACAACAGAGAGAGAATTAAATTTAGCGCTTTTATTTCAAACATGTGCTCATTCATGGCTGTATTATGTATTATCTGCTTCATGCAAAGTTACATCTTTATTGTGACAGGACTTGACGGATTATCTTACATGACTCCGTGAGCTTGTCTCTATTTCTTAGAGACAAGCTGCATAAACTAGCTACATTTCAGGCATTTATGTAGCACATCTGATTTGTGCATTAATGGCTGTTATGTTAAGTAAAGTTTACTAATTACAGCAAAGCAGGTAAGTATACTTTACCTGTGCACGCAGTTGTCTCGTCTACCCTCAGATGCGCTGTAATGGCGTTCCTGCGCGCAATTCTCAAAGCACCCACAAGATGGCAGCGTTTATCGGTAAATCCAATATTACAAAACCGATATCCGATTATGGTAAAATGCTTAAATATCGGGGAAAATATCGGTAAATCAATATATCGGTCGATCTCTAGTGAGCATTTTGGTTGCCGAAATTTCACTAATGACTAATTCCATTGTATTAGATGTTTCGGAGGCTTGATGACAATGGATTTTTTTTTGCATGTTTTTTGTTGTCATAAAGTTCCTGAAAAGTTTCAGAATAATTAGTCAGATAGTATTTGATGCTCAGGTTAAAAACGGATGCAGTCTGCTCTATTTAATATTTTTGTCTCTACATCTCGTTGTTTTTTCAGCATCTTACGGCATGAGTGTTGTCAAGTTAAAACTTTTGAAAAATGTGTTTTGAGGCCACTGTGCTGTTTTGCTCTTGTTTTTTAACACTCGAACACATCCTGACTCTCTCTTTCTCTGTCATGTGCAGCTCTATGTTCCCACTGTGGACCCCATGGCCCATAAATGCTAATGTCCTCCACTTGCCTCTCTCATAAAGCCCAATAAAAGAGCACCATAAATCCTGCCAATTAGCACCATCTATCAGTGCCGTTAATTGGAGAATGGAGACTCATTGGTGGGTGACCTTGCGTGTCAGAGATGATACTGATGACTGATCAGTCTGTGGTCGGAGCTCAGGATTGACAGTTTGGAGACATGCTACACTATTATGATCACTGTACAGTGTTATTTGATCAGTGATCGTTAATAAAAAAAATGAGTTTTGCTAAATGGAAATAGGACAAATGGTGTAAAAAGTCCACACATTGCATTTAAATGAACACGCATTTTGATTGGTAACGACAGTCATACGTCATTTCATGACGACAGACGTAACACGACACTGTCATTATTTTTACGCCAGCTAGAGGGCGCATGACTTTAAAACGTAAATATAGGTCGTAATAAGGTGTTTGAAAAACGACCTATAGGGTCGTTTTTTTTTTTTTTTTTTTTTTGGAGAACAGTCTGAATTTACAATACTAATAACTTAAAGTCCACCTATAAAATCTAATCTTTTTACCTGCATGTCATGTGACCATTAACTGTCATCAGAGAACCGTGAACATGCAAATGTGTTGTTAAATGATTAACTTATATCTTAGAGAGACTAGTTTCGGCTGACAAAACAAGTTTTGGAACCCCTGATTTATATTATTTACCCACCCTTATGTGCAAAACATGTGACTGTTTTTTCTGTGGAACACAAAAGGAAAAATTTTGAAGATTTAAAGTGTTAGTTTGCTCAAAAATTATCTTTCTGTCATCATTTACTCCACCCTCATGTCACTTCCACTGTATGGACAAAAAAGAAAAAGAAGAAGAAAAGTCATACAATTTTTTTTTTTTTTTGTCGAGAACTCTCTTTTTCTTTTTGCAAAAATAACAACATATAGGTTTGGAACAACATGGGAATAAGTAAATAATGCTGAAATGTTCATTTCAGAACAGTTCCTTTAAGTGTATCTGAACTATTTCACCGAATCAAACTGTGATATCTGTGTGGCCCGTCCTGCCCTGGTCAGAAAAGGGACATGGCTTTCATCCACAACACTCATTTGAGTCTCTGATACAGGCTGAAGGATATAAAGAGTGAGAGAGAGAAATAAAAGCCTGGAGTGAGTGAGTCTCTCCTTCTCTCTATCAATCTCTCTTCATGTGGATTAGAAGCAAAGGCCGCTTTAAGCTGCAGTTGTGCCGCCCACCGCACTGACACGTTGACATGCACTTCCTGTCACAGATAATTCACTCATCAGCCTTTGAACTGCAGTTGAGCATGAGGAGGACGAGCTACTCTCTGAGTGTGTGTGTGTGTGTGTGTGTGTGTGTGTGTTCAACTGCGGAGAGAAGGTTGACAGACCAGCTCTGTTCCAAAACCTGCTGTGCTCCCTACCTAGACAGCACTGTAAGGGTACCCTTGTGAAAAATAAATAATATACTTCTATACATGCATCGCATCGCCGGCACCCTCAGATACTGTTATTCATTCACTGCACTACTACACCATGACATTCTTATTTAATCTCGACTAACTGTGTATCATTAGATGGATTTAGGACTCTAGCTTTGCTATGTGGCCACCGTTTATGATTAAAACAGTTACAGTGAAAGTAATTTCATAATTTATGTCATGAGTACAAGTTAATCGATCGGTAGTTATTGATATTTCTGATAGAATAATGAGACACATTTATACCCAATCCTGTCTGCTTCTGTTTATTTGTGTTCACATACTTGAGTGTGAATGTTTTTGATACTTAATTGCATGTTAATTGCAATGAAGTGAAAATTTATTATAGTTGAAATTTATATGAAATGCAATTAGCTGAACTTAATAATGACTTGTATTGTCTCTGAAATATGGATGAAGTGTACTGCTGAATGTACTGAGAAGCATTTATGGTTTCAAAGTGCATTTCAAATATATTAAATGTAATATTAAATAACACTACAGTTAAAATTATAATCGTACTTTACCTGTGCTTTAGTATGTTAGTCAACACATCAAAATTTATTAATTTATTTGACAATTAGAAAGTGCACGTTTTAAAATTGTGTTAAAGGGGATCTATTGTGCCCCTTTTCACAAGATGTAATATAAGTCTCTGGTGTCCCCAGAAAGTGTCTGTGAAGTTTCAGCTCAAAATACCCCACAGATCATTTATTATAACTTGTCAAAATTGCCCCTATTTGGGTGTGAGCAAAAACACGCCTTTTTTGTGTGTGTCCCTTTAAATGCAAATGAGCTGCTGCTCCCGGCCCCCTTTCCAGAAGAGGGCGGAGCTTTACCAGTTCGCGCTTCGGTCGCTCAACAACAACAAAGCTGGAGAATCTCACGCAGCCAAAATGAGGATTGTCAGTAACGGTGTTCAGCCTTACATTGTTCAAACCGGAGTCGACACTGATGGAGAGACTCAGGAAGAAGTTACAACTTTTAGAATGAAACTGGACGTTTCTGAATGGTTAGTGGATAAATTTATGTAGTTGCTGTGGAGTTGATTCAACTCATCCACTAGCATGTGCCGTCATGTTAATCTTTTGTGCAAATCCAGCGTTGAATTGACCCTCGTTTGTGAAGCAGTCCGGCGTAAAATGACGGCAACAACAACACTCTACTACAACAACTCTTCCTCTTCTCTAAAGCCTCACCCCCTTTGTTGCGTGTTCTCGGGGGCGGGGTTTATGTAAATTTTGGAGTTAGTGATGTCACCAACCCAGGAAGAAACTTGTTGTAGTCCCTACCAGCCGTTTGTTGTAGTCCTTAAACAGAGAATTCTTTAAAAGAAAATATTTCTCTTTGCATTGAACTTTGAGCGTCGTAAGAAACAGTCATGAAAGTGTACTCTCTTCAAGTGCACTTAAGTGGCCTTTTATTTCTTTAATATTATATTATTTGCAAGTAAAGTTTGATTAAAAATATACTTTTAAGATTTGAAGTACACTACAAGTGCACATTCAGTACAATTAAGTGTACTTTTTGTAGGCTACATAAAGTGTACATAAACCAACAATTAAAAAACTGAGCTATTGTTGCCATTTGAAACAATTTCAGTAAAATCTGTTATTTTAGTATCATTGATATACTATTACAGTTTTTGTTAATATTTGGAATTAGACTTTTTTTATTTTCTGTTTCCTTTCGCTTATCATCTTCCTCATTTCATGAATGCAGAAAGTGGAGTGGATGATCAGCTAGAGAAAAGAATCATTTGCAATAAACGTCAGTACAGAGCGTCTTTTGTTTGCGCTCGTGGCACGTGGTGAGCCGTACCTGCCAGGTGTGTGAGCCGTGACCCGTACTCCTCTGTTCTGGGCCGGGCCGGGAGCGTTGAGAGACGAGGGTCTGCCCATCAAAAGCCCCATTCAGACCGAGTCACGGGCAGCACAGTGGAGGACAGTGTCGGCCCTCGAAACGTGACACCCGTGACAGCGGCACGGCAAGACCCCGTCCCACAGCTGCTGAAAGCTGCCGGAGACCGGCGGAAGATGGGACACTGCGGCTATTGGGCCTTTTGGATCTCCTCAGGCCCGGAAAAAAGGAGTCCCGGGTCGAGCAGGAGGTGATAATAAGAGCGTGTTTGAATGTCTGATCATCGGAGGAAAGGCTGCGGAAATGGATTGGCACTTCAAACATCGGATCGGTTGCACACAGGAACAGGTGTGTCTGAAGTCCACACATAGGCTACGCTGTTAAAGCCTTTATGTTCTGATCTGTGATTTTACACAGTTTACTGGTAATGTGAGAAGCCTCCAGAAGCCTCAGTGTTGCTGATGAATATGAGATATAAAGAGCCATTTCTGACGGACACACGACCCTGCTGTGAATCAAACCAACAAATTCAGATCAGGTCACTTCAAGCTGAACTGGTCAAATAATTATAATTTTGGTCTTTTATTTATGGCAAATATAAACTAATCAATAACCCCAAACTAATTGATTCCTATACTGAAAAAAAGTGTAGGATTTACTTTGATTTTCACTAATTTTCAGTAGTAATTATCACAAATAATTACAGAGAATTGACAAGTAACACAATGAATTAACCGTGAAATTTTAAAGTAAAAAGACTGAAATGGAAACACTTTAGTTTAGTGTCCAATTCTCACTACACTCTAAAAAATGCTGGGTTAAAAACAAAGGCTGGGTTGAAAATGGACAATAACACAAACAATCGCTGGGTTTGTCCATTTTCAACCCAACTTGGGTTGTTTTAACCCAGCGGTTGGGTTAAATGTTTGCCCAACATGCTGGGTAGTTTTATTTAACTCAGCAATTGTTTAAAAATTACTGTATTGCTCGCTTAAAATGAACCCAAAGTATGTTGGAAATGAACATTTATTAATAAGTTTAATGAGTAATAATCAAACTATAAACATTTATTAATTTGCTTATTAATAAATGTTCATCTTTTGCTTATTATTGTTGCCTCTAGTAATTATGTGTCTGATTTTTCATTTCCAACATATTTTGGGTTCATTTTTATTCCAACCAAACAGTAATTTTTAAACAATAGTTGGGTTACATAAAACTGCCCAGCATGTTGGTCAAACATTTAACCCAACCGCTGGGTTAAAACAACCCAATCTCTGGGTTTGTCCATTTTCAACCCAACTTGGGTTGTTTTTAACCCAGCATTTTTAGAGTGTATACTCCTATAGTGACATTTAGGCTAGTCAAGGTTGAGTCTCAGCCTGGCCAGATCCTGAAAAACAGCTCCAAACTATAATGCGTCCAACATGTGATTCCTTTGGTTTTGGCCAAACAAAGAGGAGTTTAATTGCACTTTTAACTTTAGCTGTGAATCTACATACATGTGTGCACTGCAATGATGTTTCAATATTGATCTGTTCTGAAAACACAAACCATTTCACTCATTTCATTCTGGAGACGCAAACAAAGGTTCAAACTCTTGTGTTGCAGCTTAACGGCATCTTATTGGTTTCTTTCAGCGTTGTTGTGATCATGAGCTCGTTAATCTAATTTCCCTTTGCTGTGATTGAATGCTGCGCTCTGCACTTACTTTATAACCCAGATAAATCTGCGGCCCGTCGTCAGAGAAAATGTAATCTGTCACGCGTCAAAGCGACGCTCGCTCGCCTGATGGTAGTTAATGATGATGTCGAAGGGCACGAGCGCCTCTCCATCTCCACAGCTTTGTTTGCCTTCACCAACACCTGATGCTGCTGAATTAATTAATTGCCTCCAATTAGCCTGTGCGCGGCCGTGCCAGGTGAGTATCTTAAAGAGAGTTATGGGATATTAAAAAGCGGGGAGGGACTACATTAGGGCTGACCTTTTCCTTTAAATTACTGATATTTGAGAGTTAATTCCGAATTCAATGAAAAGCAGGGGGCCTTTTTAGTCCTTGCCTTAAAACGGGACGCTCCTCTGCCAGGAGGTCATTAATTATCATCTTTATAAATTAAATGAAGAAGATGTCAGTGCTTGAATCGCACTATTTTTTAATCTACTATCATGATCACATATTAGTGAACATTACACACCGGATAGAGACCCTGTTTATGACCTTTCCATGAATTAACTGTGAATCTGCAATGAGAAAACTTCTTTCAGGCAGTACTGCTGCGAAATGCAGGGATGTTGCTTGTGTAGATCAGGGGGGTTTTGAACTATTAACAATGGGAAAACAATGCAAATAATGAAATGCTTTTTTCTATTTAATAAACACGTTCTGACTCCTGACTCATTTGGACGCTTGGTCAGGAGCATTTGGATTCACTTTTTAATGCACAGTGTCCCCCATTAGTGTCATTTTTCGACTTGCAGGTACTCGATTAAGCATCAGATCAAGACACATTTAATTCTTTGCATGCATTTGCATGCAAAACTAGAAATTATTTTATGAATATTTATACTTTCATAGTTATTTTGGAGCATTAACCCCATCCCTCCTCTAAAACTACCCATTTCTCAACAATATAAAACACATAACAGGCAAGTACAGTTACAGGTATTTATACCATGGTCTGTCTGAATACTCTATTCTGATTGGCTGGAAGGTGTGCAATAAAACCATTTAATGCACAGGTAGTTACAAGTCAGTTTAATCACTGTTCTATATTAATGCACTGTTTTCACTGAAGCACACACACACACATACGTCACTTGGAGATTGCGCACACAGAAACATTCAGAAGCACAGAAACTTGTAATCAATGCTGCTCCGCGACTTTTTAAAAATAAAATAGCTTTGCAACTGAATCGCTACATTATATTTCTCAGCAATGAGGGGGTTACATCGCTGGTTATGAAGTAATTAAACTCACAGCTTCGTGATGCAGGTAATTCACACACACATCTCTCTCTCTCTTGATAATGAATTGAAATAAATGCTATAATCAATCATTTCGCCTCAGAACACTTGAAATATGTGTACTTTATGAATAAATTGTGACTGTAGTCATTTCTGCCTGTTAATGTCCTGTGTTTTATATTATATAATAAAATGTCTAAATAGTGTAATGTAAATAAAATAATCGTGGATGTTTAAAGGGGACCTATAATGCCCCTTTTACAAGATGTAATAAAAGTCTCTGGTGTCTCAGAATGTGTCTGTGAAGTTTCAGCTCAAAATACCCCACAGATCATTTATTATAGCTTGTCAAATCTGCTCCTATTTGGGTGTGAGCAAAAACATGCCGTTTTTGTGTGTGTACCTTTAAATGCAAATGAGCTGCTGCTCCCCGCCCCCTTTCCAGAAGAGGGCGGAGCTTTAACAGCTCGCGCTTCGGTCGCTCAACAACAACAAAGCTGGAGAATCTCACGCAGCCAAAATGAGGATTGTCAGTAACGGTGTTCATCCTTACATTGTTCAAACCGGAGTCGACACTGATGGAGAGACTCAGGAAGAAGTTACAACTTTTAGAATGAAACTGGACGTTTCTGAATGGTTAGTGGATAAATTTATGTAGTTGCTGTGGAGTTGATTCAACTCATCCACTAGCATGTGCCGTCATGTTAATCTTTTGTGCAAATCCAGTGTTGAATTGACTCTCGTTTGTGAAGCAGTCCGGCGTAAAATGATGGCATGTCAACAACACTCTACTACAACAACTCTTCCTCTCCTCTAAAGCAGCCCAACATGGCCTCACCCCATTTGTTGCGTGTTCTCAGGGGCGGGGTTTATGTAAATTTTGGGGTTAGTGATGTCATCAACCCAGGAAGAAGCTCGTTGTAGTCCCTACCAGCTGTTTGTTGTAGTCCTTAAAAAGTGATTTCTGTAAAAGCAAATATCTCCCTTTGCATTGAACTTTGAGCGTCGTAACTTTGCAGATGTTGTTTATGCTCAAACAGCAACATTACACACTAACTAAAGTTAAAAAAGTCAAATCATAATCAACCACCCCTTTAAGTTAAAAACATAGCCCAACATACGGTGTCATAATGGCAAAATTATACCCCAATAAATAATTTCATCATGACAATAAAATCAAATGTATTAAAACAGCAAAATAAATAGACCTGCCCTTTTTTAGACTTATTACTAAATTTTATGTCAAAGGCCGAGTCAGTTTCGTAAAAGATCAATGACGTAATGTGCATATAAATTAAATACATAAAATATATTAAAAATGCAATTAATATATACACTGACTTGACTACACATCTTCTTTAATAATCATGTTTTTCATTTCTGAATTAATTTTCATTTAGTTTTTTTGGGGGGTTGACATAAAATCAAAAATGATATAATGAAGAAAAAAATCATGACAAGAAATGGAGTAGTTTGGCCTAATCTAATCAATCAAATTAAATTCAGCCCATGCCATGTTAATAACTTGCATGTTTGATCACTTTTAATTTTAGTGCTCTGTCCACTTGATGTCCAATGTGAAATCTGAATGGTTAAGCAAAACCATATTGTTGAATTTTATTAAAAGCTCTGGTCACATTCAGGCACTCGGACACCCATGAGAGCGGCTCTCGCACACATCCGCCCGCGCATCCTGACCGGCATGCATTTATTTATCTCTTATGTTTCCTTATTCAGTTTGACGAATGAGTGACAGGTTGACACCTCATTCGGCAAGATTAATAGAACGACACAATATTTACGTCGCCGAGACAGCCAATTATCCCACCATCTATCACCAAGATTATCTTTCTGATTGAAAACTACTCGTCCATGTAATCAGAATTATTTGGAATTAGTAGGAAATTTACGGCTTCGTGTGTCATTTTTTTCTGGCTGGTGGTAAATTAGAAATATTAGATACATAAAAAGAATGCAAGACGGGGAGTAGCCTATATAACAGGCCAAAAAGATTGTCATTGGTTTTATTTCATTGTGTCTGGAAGAGAGTCTGTATGAAACACGCAGCTTGACGAGCGAAGCAGACACAGAAACTAATTGCTGGCTGATATTGACTTTTGGATGACATTAAATGGGTGATGATTTGTTTAGTGTCTTTAATTCCTTATTAGTCTTTTATCAGAGGCGATTACAAACATTCTGAGATGCTTCTCTTTGTGCTAAAATACTGATATTTCTTTGAATACATTCCTGATATGTTTATTTCATTATTAGTTCATCAGTCATCCAGTGACTTTTCTCATTTTTGTCGTTTTGTTATACACCACTTTTTAGGTTCACTGTTGGTGTTCAGATAAAACACAACGCTCTTGTAAAACGGTAAGGGCCTAGGAGCATTTCATTAAATTACTTGGTAAAAGTATTGATCTGAGAGCAAAATATATATATAGAAAATTGAGTTTTTAAGCCATCTCTACTGTGTTCCTATATTAGATGAACTTCTTATACAGCCTTTTGTAATATGATTTTAATTGTGACGTTTTATCCCCTTAGGCGCTCTGGCACCAGAAACCTTTCGGCGTTAAGTGTAGCTTGCTTTTAAAAATAGCAAAAATTGTCACATGTAAGCATGTCCGCATGGTTCAGTATCGACGCCAGAGATCTGTAAATAGGATTAGCTCATCCCGATATAGAGCTTTCACAACTAGTTTGTTTATTTTTATCTTCTTAATAGGAAGGTTGTCTCCTTAAAGGGTGCCAAAATTATCCTGCAAATCGCTGACAATGAAAAATGAAAGGTCTCTAACGGTTATTATAAGCAATCTGTCTGCATTGTGCCACAACGTGACTGCTGCGCTTGCGATACCAATGGGGTGACCTCACCGAGATGTGAGTTGAAAGTCAGCATTTCATCTCGATGCCCAGAGAACCGCGGGCTCGGGTGACTAACACTGTTTTCGCATAACATTTGTATTACTCTACATTCATTCATTAGCTGTATTTTCTTAATGGATTGTTCAAGAAAGACTTACAAATCAATCTCAACCTCATGAGTTATTTATTTATGTATACTTTAGGCTTGTGAAACTTTAATCAGTGTCATTGTTGGTTCTTCATATGACAATATGTCTCTATCCACGTATTTTTAAGCACATTTTAAAAAAAAAAAAATTATGTGCTCAATTGAGGTAGAAGTGACTTTGCCTCAACAGAGGATGTGATTGGATAACTGGTCTAACCAGCGGACCAATCATGTCACAGCATCTCAAATGTTGGTTTGGTGGTTCTGAAACTCCCGAGTCAAAGTCTGTCATCAGGATGATTTGGTTTAATTCCCTCCAGAAGCGTCTCACACGGTTGTGTTCCCAAACACCAGCATCCGAACGCAAGAGAACATGACAGCATTTGTTGCATTTTTATTTATGTCATTTATGATGGAGGAAAAAGAGTCAGTTTCCTCCCTGATTACAGCAACTTCCATTTTTATTACTGATATTTTGCACCAATATCCCAGGAAGTGACAATTTTGTTCTCTTGAACACACGTGATGGAAACGGTGCTTTATTCGCAAATGTTTTATGCAATATTACAATTCTGTGAAATTCACAACTCACAATAAAGTTCTTTATTTTAAAATAGTATATATTCAATATTTATTCAATATTTTTTATATTTAAGTATACTTTTTTATTAGCATCTTTGTTTGGTACTGTGTATACAAACTATTGTGCTGTTGTCTATTGTCGGGAAGGATCCAGCGTCAATTATTCCATAATTCAGTCGTGGGACATCAACAAACAAGACATGATTACCTTTAAACAGACACTGGAATGACTGCTTCTGGGCTTTAATGGAAGATAAAACTGTATGTCATCAGTGTAATAGAGGTTACATTAAAAAAAAAAGAAAGAACTCAGCGAACATAAATAAAAAATTTAATATGGCCCAAGACAGAACCATGGGGTACACCACAGTCCCTGCTGGAGAAGGTCTATCTTTAAGGTACCTTTAATTTGCCATGCTTAAGAGACAGTGTCAAAACTAGCAAAAAGATCTGGCAAAATCGAACAGCAGACAGTTTAGATTTAAAGGGATAAAAAGGGAAAAATTAAGGGAAAAGAGAAAAATTGAATTTGCCATATAAAGCAATCGTGTCTCTTCAGCAGTCTTAGAATAAACAGCTCGATTCATATGGATTACTTTTACAATGTCATTGTGTGCTTTTTTGAAAGCTTGAAAATATTGATGGACAAAAATTACAGAATATGAAAGTAAAATTTAAAAAAAAAAATATTTATATATTTATATATTGAATATAAAATATTAAAAATATCTTCAATTGTGTTCCGAAGACGAAAAAGTCATACAGTTTGGGAATGACAGAATTTTCATTTTTGGGTGAAATATCTCTTTAAATTTAGATTTCAATTTGCATTTGGCATATACTCTTATGTATTTTAATAATGTATGTATATACATATACACTGATCAGTCATGACATTATGAGCACCTTCCTAATATTGTGTTGGTCCCCCTTTTGCTGCCAAAACAGCCCTGACCCATCGAGGCATGGACTCCACTAGACCCCTGAAGGTGTGCTGTGGTATCTGGACCAAGATGTTAGCAGCAGATCCTGTAAGTCCTGTAAGTTGCGAGGTGGAGCCTCCATGGATCGGACTTGTTTGTTCAGCACATCCCACAGATGCTCGATTGGATTGAGATCTGGGGAATTTGGAGGCCAAGTCCACACCTCAAACTCGTTGTGCTCCTCAAACCATTCCTGAACCTTTTTTGCTTTGTGGCAGGAGCATTATCCTGCTGAAAGAGGCCACAGCCACCAGGGAATACCGTTTCCATGAAAGGGTGTACATGGTCTGCAACAATGCTTAGGTAGGTGGTACGTGTCAAAGTAACATCCACATGGATGGCAGGACCCAAGGTTTCCCAGCAGAACATTGCCCAAAGCATCACACTGCCTCCGCCAGCTTGCCTTCTTCCCATAGTGCATCCTGGTGCCATGTGATCCCCAGGTAAGAGACGCACACGCACCCGGCCATCCACGTGATGTAAAAGAAAACGTGATTCACCCCACAAGAGCTGCAGTTTTGGAGATGCTCTGACCCAGTCGTCTAGCCATCACAATTTGGTCCTTGTCAAACTCGCTCAAATCCTTACGCTTGCCCATTTTTCCTGCTTCTAACTTTGAGGACAAAATGTTCACTTGCTGCCTAATATATCCACCCACTAACAGGTGCCGTGATGAAGAGAGAATCAGTGTTATTCACTTCACCTGTCAGTGGTCATAATGTTATGCCTGATCGGGGTATATACTGTATATATGTATATATGTTGCCTACAACACTAAATGTTACACATTAGAGTATTAGTAGACTGTTAGGTTAGGGTTACGGTTAGTAGAATAAGTTGACTTGTACTTACAGATTTACTTATAGTCAGTAGAATGTCTAAAGTGTTACCATGGGTAGTTATTTAAAAATAATAATTTGTAAATACATGCAATTATATCTTGTAATTTAATTTTTCAACACATATTGTGTTTTCAGTTGCAATAACTTGCAGTGTCTTCCAGCTGATTAAACATTATACATAGGCACACACTGTATATGAATATTGTCTTTCGAGCTGCATTGTTATTCCACTCCGTCCACCCCAGAGAGCAAATTAACAGTTTACCCACATGCCTCCTTCTGCCCTCTTCATGCCCTGAGTGGCATTTGTATTCTGATAGTCTGTGTAGCTGCAGTGCATGTTGTGTGTGAGACGCTGCTGAAACGTTGCATATGTAAATAGCCAGCGCAGCGAGAGGCCGCTGAATGAAGACTTCCTGCAGCGTCTAACTGAGACTTCCTGGTGTGGTTGCCACAGCGAGGTTGCGACCCCGAAACATGGCACAGAGCGCGTGTCTGTCTGCCTGTCTGTCGAGGGCTCTTCAGAGAGGGGAAGAGAGTAATAAAAGAGGAGGAAACGCCACTTGCTTCCTCGCACTTGTTGCTGATGAAGAACTTTGTCAGAGACAGAAACGCTTTACACAAACTAATTAGCATGTGGAAGTGAGCGTATTATGCATGCATATTTTAAATGCGAATGCTTGCTTCGGGGGGCAGTATTCTCAATGAATTTGATATGAACCCATACACACAATATACAGTAGATATATTACATTATTAAAGTAAAAACAAAGATCATTTTAGAATAGTTTGCTCAAACAGTAAAAAGTAATTCAGGGGACCTGTTACCACAACTTAAATAAAGGCATGGTTGCAAGTTGGTTGCAAAATTGTAATTTATTGTTTTAATTAAACCTTTTAAGTTGCAAACATTAATTTGTTGAGTTCTGCTGACATAATAATGTTGATTATTACATCAACTTAATATCATCTGTAATTAAACTCAAATTTCTGCGTTAATTGGCTTTTTTTTTTTTTTAAATGAAGTTGTAGTAACTTAATATTTTCTTGATAACTTCAGAAATTGGGCAGTGGATTTCTAGTTCCCAGCCTGCTTTGCATAGGACTGGATAAGGAGAATAAATGTTGAAATTAAGTGTTAATTTATTGGTTTTCATTGAAGGGAAAGACCTGTTAGTGTTTAATGCTGTTATGTTTGATATTTAAAAGAGATTTTTTTAATGTTGAAGTTTTTGTGGTTATCATTGTGCTGAAGAGTAGAAACATGAAGGTAAACACTGCATTGACTCAATAATCAATGACTGCGCTAATGCCAGTGACAAGTAATATCTTGTTCATTAAATATACATGATAAATAAGTTATGTTAGCATGTGCTATGATAGCTGTTGATTTGAACTGATCAGATTAATTGGTTCCAGGGCTACAACTCTGATAGTTGGAACGACTTAAATTTTTTGAGTAATCAACTTAAAAATTTGTGTTTATGCTACAAATTATTATAACTCAAAGTAGCTTGTTGGTTGGACGTAAATTCACTCAAAGTTGTCATATTTTTGTCATTTTTTTTTTTTTTAGAGCCAACACATTATTTTTTTAATGCGTAATAGCTATTACACGACAAAAAAATACAATTATTTACAACACTATTTGAGATCAGATATTGGTGCTTTGTCACTGCACTGCAAGTTCGACATCACTGAGGCCAAAACATCACATATAAACATTGATCAACACTCATCAAATATGGTAAAGGAACCAAAAATGTGTTTGCTTGATGCACAAGTACTAACAAGGTTTGTTCTCATGTGTGACACAAGCACATTTGAGCTACCGCAAGAACCAATATTATGGTTTTTACTGTATTTTTGATCAAATAAATGCAGCCCTGGTGAGCTAGTGTCTCTGAATAAAAACCTAAATAATGACTAAATTATTTTTGGGTGAACTAAGCCATTAAGATACCACTAAAGTCAATAAAAAGTGGCCATCTGAATCAAAGATTTCCAAAACACAATTGATTTGCACTGTATTCAAGCTAAATCACATCAGCTAACAATCAGAAAAAGAATAACGCTCTTAAATTCACACTTAAAGTGTGCAGCAGGCAAGCTGTTTCGAGCAGGCGCACTAGTGGCCCAGCATTGTGGCGCACAGGTCTACTTCTAAGAGAAAAGTTGTAGGGGATTTCTCTGGTTTTCATCTCCTTGCCTGGGGAATCTCGGTGGGTAGGACTCTCATTTCCTCATCAAACACTGGGCGAGTGATTCGGAATATTTATGAGGCTCCCAATTTAAGTTAAACATTTAACAAAAAGAAAGCAATTGAAATTATACAGCAGAAAGAGTTAAGGTCCCCGTAGGGGGCTGCGGTAAAATTTGAACTAGAAACACTCAGGTTGAATTAAAGCAGGAATCCAGTGAAATGAACCGTAGAATCCTGTAATCTTTCTCGGTCTAGATTTAGAGGGCATTAGCCAGTCAATAAAATGTAAATTCTCAAACGCTGATCGCATTTGATTGTGTTTGGTCAGTCGTGGTGAGGGATGGAGATACGATCAAAGCCGTCTTAAAGTAGCGCTCTAAAAGGTGTTAATTACTAGCGTGCTCTAAAACGACTGCTTTCTGGAGGCTTAGCCGTGTCAAAAACAGGTTGCGATTTGACAGGATAAGTCCAACCGCTTTAGTAACGCCAGCGATTATCCGGGTCCGATCTGTGTTATTTCCCACCCACGCTCCCTTGAGGATCAGAGGAGTGAATGTTAGAGAGGTCACGGTATGAGAGACGTCTGTCCGCTACCGTTTAATCGTCTTCCCTGAGGGATTTCTCCACATCTATGAATCAGGTGGAGTGGGAGAGATGAATTCAGCCGGTTTGATCACCGTCACGATAGAAGGTGTCTGACTAGATTTAAGGGCATGGAAATTACAGGCTGAGCAGTGACTGTGGGATTGAGGCTGGTTAGATGTCTCAAGAGGGTCCAGTTGAACTACAGGGTAGTAGAATATGATGGGTTGAACTGTTGAGCTGTAGAGGCCGTCGACTCACATTGTACTTGTGTTGTCTGCCAGGCCTTCAGGGCATCGTCTGACGCAGTGTTTCATAGCCTCAAGGAATCATATGCTGCCTTCTGTGGAGTGTTTGTCCATCTGTATCTGTGTGACAGCGCGACGAGTTTATCTTTCCATGCATCAGGTGTCAGAATCCGAGTGCATTTGGATTCCCAAGATCATGGAAAACCTGAAGCAATTTCAACTTCTCTGCATTACTAAAGCAATGGAAAAATCATTTAGGCTCAGCTTTAATATATTGCATCAGTTAGAAATTGCTCTTCACGTGTGCAATCTCTGTCACTAAAAAAAAAATCTTCATCCAGAAACCACAAGTGACTGGAAAAGTCATGGAACTGATTGGTAAAAAAGGTATGGAAACACATTTATGTCAAATAAACAGTTGTAAGACTATGACGTAAGGTTTAGCTGGTTAACACAGTCCAGTTAACCCCTGCTAATGTGCTAACTACACCATCAGTGCCTAAAAAGCTCTCTGAGATAAATGAGAATGCTAACGGGTCTCTCTTGCTATAGCTATTATAGACGTCCCCAATCTGTAATAGTTGACAACCCTAAAATCAAGGAGAGATTTTTTTATTAATTGAAATGACAAGATGAAGATATTCAAGAAAGTTGGCCAAAAACAATGCAAAATAAACACAGCTTATCCTAACAGTGTTAAGACAAGATCACACATAATGCAAAGGAACAAAGGACTCAGAGGGAATGAGGAACTAAACTAGAAACAGGTGGGACTAATCAGAAACTATGGAAACAAATAACAACATACTTAGAAACCATGATAACCAATGAACACATGAAATGAGAACAACTGAGCCTCAAAATAAGAGTTTTAAGGCCCGTTCACACTAAGAACGATAACTATATTTGCGTCCACAGCAACGAACGATAACGGTCTGTTTATTCTAAGCTCACGCGCTGCGGTTTCAAAGTGTGTACAACATGTTTTTGCTGTTCTTGTTGCATTTACACGCTTTAACCAGCAGATGTCCTCAGCATGCTATGTTTGAGTGAATAGCTAGTGTAATCGATCTAATCTAACTGAATTTAGCTGACGAAGTCAATATAGTGGAATAAAAACAACGTCTAGTCTTTTTCACTGCAACTTCAAAGGAAACAAGACAATGTTGTCGAAACTAGCGCTGGATATCTGAGGTCATTTTATGGTACACTGTTTGCTAGCCTAACATTATGATCTCATCGTTAATACTTCTCACCATTTATTCTGAAGGTATGACTGATTGCTTTCCATATATCCATTTTCTTTAAAGTATCCTTGAAAAGGGGGTTTGACTTGTCAAACAGTGGTGGCTTTTTCTGGACCTCAGAAATGTAGCTTCTCCGTAATGTTGTCCGCCATTTTACATGCGCGAGCCCTTAAATTAGAATGGATTCTGATTGGCTGTCAGTGTTTTATCATTCAACAGCTGGAAAATATCGTTCTGAAAGTGATCCCAATGATATCGTTTCTCTGTATCGTTATCATTATAGCTGTGGTGTGAACTCTGCTATTCTTTTACATTTAGAATGATTTTTAGAACTATATTTTTATCGTTATCTTTAAAGTTATTGTTCTTGGTGTGCACGGGCCTTTATAACTGAAATCCACAGACAATACATGGCAATGTGTAGATTCACTGTTTTTTTCCCATGCAAGATGCAAATCTTTATCAGAGAGTTCACGTGCTGAAATGAGCTATATGTGCTCTCTGATGGATAGTGATGGGAGAAACGAAGCTTTTTGAAACTTTGAATCAATTGAACCAATAGCTTCGCAAAATGATTCAGTTTCAAGCGCTCAAAACACCGCACGCTGGTGACGCCTGCTGGTCAAAATGGTGTAAATGCAACGAAAACTCAGTCCAAAATGCATAAAAACAACTTTTACAAACCAATTGTTTTATTGAAAGTTTTAAAATGCAATTAGCAAATCTTCTAATACCAGTAAATATGAAGTGTCTGTATAATGTGTTATTTTATTAAATTGTAGGGTTTCTGTTGTTTATTTTATGGAGAGCTTGGTTAACCAGGCTAATAAGAGACTATTAAATACAACTCTTTCTTTTTAAAATGCAAATGTGTCATTAAATATGTTTAAAAATGTATAAAACTGATCCGAGATAAAGCAACCATAAACTAAACCATAAAGCAACTGGTTCATTGGTTGACAGAGATCATCGCCCCCTAGTGGCGAGCCATTGAAATTTTGAAGTAAATTTTCAAAGTTTCGAAACATTTATGAAGTAATGAAGCCTTGTTTATTGAATTCACGTGACTTTGGCAGTTTGACACATGCTCTGAATCACTGGTTCGAAACAAATTATTTGCAAAGGTTTCAAAGCTTCACAAAGCAGTGTTTTGAAAGCCACCTTGTACACATATATGTACTCTTAAATATAAAGGTTTCAAAAGGGGGGTTTTGCAGTGATGCAATAGAAGAACTATTTTTGGTTCCCCAAAGAACCTTTCATTGATCAAGAAACATTTTTTCTTAGAGCCCGTCCACACGGAGATGTGTTTAGCTGTATGCGTAAAAATTTAGTATCATATCAGTGTTTCGTTCAGACGAATCTGGCGTTTTGGGAGCCTGAAACTGCTATTTTTTGAAACCGGGTCCCAGAGTGGATAAATCTGAAAACGACACCCTTGCGTTTTCATGTGTACGGCCAATCCGTATATTTTGTGAAACGATGCTCCAAGTCTTCTTCTCTGTATTTAGTGTATCTCTGTGGCCGAATTACAATGCTACATACTGATCTGGCATACATCGTTTTGAGTCAGTTTCAGTGGTTTTGTGTACGCAGATATTTATTTGAGGAAAAAAAAGATTGCATAGGGAAAGCTCTGGCTTTGTGTGGATGTGGCCTTAGTGTGAAGAACATTTTAATAATCTAAAGAACCTTTTTTCACTATAAAGAACCTTTTGTCCAATGGAAAGATTCTATGTATGTTAAAGGTCCTTCATGGAAGCATCGATGCCAATAAAGAACCTTCATTTGTATGAGTGCATGACACTGACGTCCAGCACTGGAAGAGGTTTGAGACGCTCCCTGATTTACCTCAGTTTGACATTTATCTGTGAGTTTGGAAACAAGCTTTTGATCAAGCACCTGGTGACCTCCGGGTGAGCGGCACCATCGTCTGCATGTTGGCAGTGGCACAGATGGTTTTTTTAAAAGCAATAGGTTTGCAATTAGCTGACGCAGCGAGAGGGTTTTGCAAGCTGTCCTATTCTGGGATGTGGGCGGACGGGCTGAAATGGGAATGGAACTATTGATCCGCTGGCTGAGAATGATGCACATGGACTATTTTTGGGGGCAGAGGGGAATTCGCTGCCGTCGAGAACATTATGTTGCGTGACGTAGTCGAGCTCTTCAAAATCAACTCGATATTGGCAGCAAAGCAAAAAGGCCGCTACATCTCATGACCTCCGTGCTTCACGAGCAGAAATACATTCTCCTTTGCACCGCTGGTGCTGATGTGGGATGACTGTAGTCACCGAACACAAACCTGAGCCAGCAAACTGGACGTGCAAGTACAAGTTAGCTGAAGCTGTATTTAACTCCATCAAGCTATTTTTACTTCACTTTGTAAGCATAATTCGATCTATAATCAACTGAATCAGTATTGCTCCAAACGCTGCACCTGATCGGCTGAGAGTTCGCAGGTTCAGCCAATGGCAAATATGTAAACAAGCAGCAGTAAAAGCAGATGATTGCATGCGTTTGAATGCAACGGCCTGCAGCGGGCCTCAGGCTTTCCCAGGAGCCTCTGTGCTGCCAGCTCTCTACATGTGGCTGCTCACGGCAGACATTAAGCGGTTAATGCTGAACTAGTTTAGTGATATCACATGCGGGGTTATTGACCACATCCTCCTTCTCATAGTGGATGGTTGAGCTTTTAGATGTGTATCTGCGCCAGTGTAAAACCTTCTCTGTCTTAAACAAACATTGTGTAATCAGTCATGGGAATGCTCAAGCAATATGAATCAATTTGGAAAAGAACACTTTCCACATTAGCGCTGCTGTCAAGCACAAATTACAGTGGAAAGCATGTCGATGAAATGAGCTGATAGGAAAAGGTTTGACTAAAGCAGGGCTAGAAATTCATGAATTTTAAGGTGGGTCCATGATGTTTCAGCGATTGATTCCTGCAGTGTTGTGTATGGTAAAACACAGAGTGTGTCACTCAAAACTGAACTCAGATCGAGGGTTTTTTAATACACACCCACTGGCTTTCTACGACAAAAAGAGGCCGGAGAGACAAGAGCAGTCGACGGGATCGCTGGGACTTTACAGCTGCGGTGTTAAAGGGGTCCTATTATGCTTTTTTACATTTTCAACTGCAATGTTGCTGTTTGAGAATGAAAAAGCTCTGCAAAGTCCCTCCAGCGGGAGTTCTTCTCTATATCAGTGTCAGTGTTTCTGAACTCCCTGAAACGCCTCCATTGTAGTCTTGAGTTTTCTTCACAATATTCCTCATTTAAATAATTCACACGCAGAATAAAGGGGCGGGGCCTGGTTGAGTTAGTTAGTAGTGTGTTGAAACTGGCGGTTATGGTAAAGGGCGGGACATTTCCCAAACACCAATCACAACACACTGCTCCAGCCGACCAATTAGAGCACATTGTGCTTTTCAGAAGGAGGGGCTTCATAGAGACAGGAACTAAACAGAGCGTTACTGACAGACTGGGAAGAGAGGAGCTGCAACAATGGAGAATATGAGGAAAATAATCAACATTCAAGCAGGAAAACCTGTTCTAGTAGAGCCCAAGAACAACATCAAGACTTGTGAAAGAGCATAATAGGTCCCTTTTAAAGAGCATTGTAAAGCTCAGGCCCACACAGAATCTGCATTCACTGAAAGTGTGAAAAAATAACATTCAATTCAGTATTGGCATTTTTATCCCAATCTCACAAATTCCCTGCACAAAACTGCTTAATGCTGCTGCATGAGTGTTTGTAATACAATGGCTGAGGGAGTGACGCCATTTTGACATCAATCTCTCAACATTGTTTTCCTCTCTTGGAAAGTCATAGAAAACTTATCATGGATTTTTTCTTTAGCTATTGGGGCAAATGGGAACGTAAAATAAATATATTTGATGTTCTATATACCACTATAGAAGTTTACCCAACTATGATGACTTCTGCTTCTCCATTGAGTAATGCAGGAGAATGGCTGCTGTAATCAAAATTAAGGGAGAACCAATAAAATATTACTGATTATACTGTTGTAGACAATGTATGCTTCATTTCCTGTGAGCTTCTCGTTTTTCTGTGCATTTTTTGCATAGTAAAATAAAACGCATTCTGTGATAAGCTGTATTTTTGTCAGTTAAATACCTTAAAGGAGACCTATAATGCCCCTTTCACAAGATGTAATATAAGTCTCTGGTGTCCCCAGAATGTGTCTGTGAAGTTTCAGCTCAAAATACCCCACAGATCATTTATTATAGCTTGTCAAATTTGCCCCTATTTGGGTGTGAGCAAAAACACGCCGTTTTTGTGTGTGTCCCTTTAAATGCAAATGAGCTGCTGCTCCCGGCCCCCTTTCCAGAAGAGGGCGGAGCTTTAACAGCTCACGCTTCGGTCGCTCAACAACAACAAAGCTGGAGAATCTCACGCAGCCAAAATGAGGATTGTCAGTAACGGTGTTCAGCCTTACATTGTTCAAACCGGAGTCGACACTGATGGAGAGACTCAGGAAGAAGTTACAACTTTTAGACGTTTCTGAATGGTTAGTGGATAAATTTATGTAGTTGCTGTGGAGTTGATTCAACTCATCCACTAGCATGTGCCGTCATGTTAATCTTTTGTGCAAATCCAGTGTTGAATTGACCCTCGTTTGTGAAGCAGTCCGGCGTAAAATGACGGCATGACAACAACACTCTACTACAACAACTCTTCCTCTTCTCTAAAGCAGCCCAACATGGCCTCACCCCCTTTGTTGTGTGTTCTCGGGGGCGGGGTTTATGTTAATTTTAGGGTTAGTGATGTCACCAACCCAGGAAGAAGCTCGTTGTAGTCCCTACCAGCCGTTTGTTGTAGTCCTTAAACAGTGAATTCTGTAAAAGAAAATATCTCCCTTTGCATTGAACTTTGAGCGTCGTAACTTTGCAGATGTTGTTTATGCTCAAACAGCAACATTACACACTAACTAAAGTTAAAAAAGTAAAATCATAATCAAGGACCCCTTTAAGAAATGTCCAAATATCCCATTCGGTCATCACTTTGACTACTACTTTGTGCCAGTGCAGTGTGAACATTTAGATATTTGAGAATATGTATTCACTCTGAAAAAGGATTTTAAATCCTATAGACCTTGACTTATCCACCTTATTCTTCTAGTTATACCTATAGCGGATGTAAAAGAAAGCTTATTTAATATAAAATAAGATGGATCTCTTGGGTTTTTTCTGATACTTTGATGCATCAGGAGCGTGTCTGCTCCACCCTCCCCCTTGTTGAAATGACAATGACATGCTTTTTAATCAGGCACAGTGTAAAATGTCCATGTGAATTGCAGTCATCAAAGCCGGCCGGGCAGTCCATTAGCATGGCAGAAAGAAGATTGTCTCTAAAATGGAGTCATTAGTTACGCAAACCCCACGACCGACTGCTTGTTTGGATGAATCGGTTGGATCTACCTGCTGCCCCGATGACTGTTTTACCCCCAGTGAAACCAGCGGCTCGTTCTCCTCTCTTGTGCAGGGGACTGAGTCTGCCCCGCTGATCAGCGTCTGACGTCGGTCTGAATGGACCCAGTTACGGCAGAAATTACAGCCGAGGAGAGGGGCTAATAACTGTTATTAACCCCGCGTGGACGTGGCCACGGAGAGCGCGGCACGATAACGAGGGCCCGCTGTCAGAGTTCTGAGGTGCGACGCGGAGCCGCTCTCGCCCCCTAGGAGAAGCTAACTTATTAAAATAATGAATTAGCCCACCAGATTACTGGAGCCTGCGGCAAAGGCAATTATCCCTCTCCAAATCCCCGACCGGGGCTCCCCGACGCTGCCATAAAACAAGCGCTCGCAAAGAGCGGCAACAGAAAGGCCCATTCCAATGAAAAGGCTGTTAATTAGGATCTCTCCCACTGCGGGCGGCCCTTTACTGCCGCCACAACACGAGCCCGCGATGAAGAAGACACGCCGTCTGAAACTGTGGGGAAGCGGCGTTCTGAAATGATGCGGGGATATCAAAAAGGACTGAGATGAAACTGTAGAGGTGACTGAGCAGCTCCGGTGACAAGAACCACTGGCTTTGTGTGGTGGTGGTGTCTTCAGAAGACGTGATCAGATATCTCTCTTATCCCACAATGACATTTACTCTCCATGAGTGTGTGTTTGTGTGTGTGTATGTGTGTGTGTGTGTGCACATCATTGATACCATATCCCAAATCTCAGCCCAACATCATGAAAGTGACATATAGCCAAGTATGCTGTCCCATACTCTTAATTTTGTGCTCTGCATTTCACCCATCCAAGTGCACACTTGACGGGTGTGTGGACAGCCGTTTTTGCTGCGGCGTCCAGGGAGTGACTGGGGGTTAGGTGTCTTGATCAAGGGCACCTCAGTTGTGGGTAATAAGAGTTGAAGAGAGCGCTGTTCATTCACTCCCCCACCTACATTTACTGCTGGTACTGAGAGAATTGAACCCGCGACATTCGGGTTAAAAGTCAGACTCTCTAACCATTAGGCCACAATATAATAATATGATAATAATGGATAAGAATAAAACTCACAATAATTGTGCACCGTTAGGTCCTCAAAACAAACAGACTAGTGTTATTTTAATATCACTGAGATACTATTAAAGCTTTTTATCAATATTTTGAATTCATCTTTATATTTTAATTTTATTTATTTTTGTTTTGTAATTTTGTTTGTGTTATTTTAGTTTTTTAATGTATATAGTTTTTATACATTTTTATTTCAGTTTTGGTTTGAGTTGTTTTAGTACATCAAGTTCAATTTAATGAAAATGAGGATTTTTCCTTGGTAACTACCTGAAATAAAACAAGTTTAAGTTTAGTTAATGTTTATTTAATGTGAAGTAACAGATTTTTTATGGTTTTAGTTAACTGTAATTAACCCTGAAACAGACTAATCAGCTTTAAAAAAGTGCAGAAAAAAACTTTATCTTGTTGAAATCAAAGGTTGTGTGTTAGTGCTACACGCTATTGGAAAAAATGACTTTTTTAAAATTATTTCTACGACATTAATTAAAATTTTATTTTATTTTTTTTTAGTGCAAACCATCTTTTTAGGGCTGAATGGTTTGGAAAAATTTGGGTGTTCACACGTTACAAGAAGCAGCTCAAAAATTTTCAGTAACCATAAAGTAGACAGAGTAAAATAATAATAATAATAATAATAATATGTTGTCAAAGGCCACATTCCCAATGTTTTTGACATGCAATATGACTATAAAGTAATAATTATATATGTTTATATTGTGACTAGTATTTAATAAATGTTAAGCAAAATATATTTTATACAACAGTTCTTTCTGGTTCTTGAAACTGATTGGCTGATAGCCGTGCGATATTCTAGTGATAACAGCACTCCTACCTTTTCACCATTTGTATCACTTGAAGCGACTGTCATGGCAGACGAACTGTAGTTTTAAGATTTTTTTAGGCGAGAAAGTCCTTTGCAAATGACTCCCAATGGTTTTAAATTGACAGCATTTCCGTGTGGAGATTTACATATGCATGAATTAATGTCAAGACAAAATGTGCATATCTACATGGGTCAGATTGTGACTCTGATGTATTCGAAGCCCTGTGAAGTAATTATAATACAAATATGAGTCATATAACCGATGTCAACAACACAGAGCATCACTGATCTGTGAGCAGTTGCAGTCATGCCACACTGACACTAATAACGTTACATCAGCGCCACACAAATGCACTGAACGAATCCATCGAGCTCAAAGTGTTTCAGGCTGCCCGTGAAGCACAATCAAATGGCCCTCCGACCCCCTGCTATTCATCACTTTTACACATTAGCCAGACATGGGCGGGAATATTAAGGAGTTCCTTTACCGCAAAGTTCCACAGTGAAGGATCAGCATGGGAACATCCATTTTAATCAGCAGGGAGATTCACTTCTGTGTGTTTAACACTCTCCGAACTCTCTGTTCAACGCTCCTGAATATCTTAGCGCTTCATCCTGATGGCCAGCTGCAGATGTGTTCTCTCAACACTTCTTCTTCACAAACCACACACACGTGTACGAACACTTCCATGGGTAAATACTCCTGTGATGCCCCTAAAGAAAAGTGAATAGGAGTGGGTTTATAGGATTGGATTGATAATGCTGGCTTCAGTACAAAACATTGCATTGTTGCATTTTTTCAAGCATTTTAACACTTCAACTTAAAGTCCAAACAAGGTTGTTTTGCTTGACTCGTTAAATGACTGGTGCAACAATTAAAATAGAGCAATAAAACTCAAACATATAGTGAGACTGATCAAGAAACAGTGGAAAGAAGGATTTGCAACAATTAAACAGATGACGTTTTATTCAATAATAAACTCTATCTCTTATAATCACTCATTTTCAACAACATGAACATGCTTGTGTAAATCTGAGCAGCATTAACAGCAAGCAAAATCACTGTCGATTTTTTAAATATCTGATTAAAGTTAATAAACGACATTGTTTGGTGAGGAAATGATGCAAATCAGTTAAATGAGGTAAATTCTCAGAGTAGACATGCATGAGCTGCCGTCGCATCAATCTCAATCGCCATCAAAGACATGCAAATTGAAAACTAAAGAAAGTCATTTTGTGCCCAATGGAAGTTTTCCTGAGTAAATTTTGTCTGCCATTAAGTAAATTAAGTGCTGGACCGTTGCTTTGAGATTCATATAAACCCACACACACTTTAAATGTGTGATGTGTTGTGAGTTTCTTTGAATGGAGTTGAAAGGAGTGTGGTACTATAGTGATCATGTGTTGTTCTATGTGTACGGTCTTGCATTGTAGCTGAATTTGCTACGAATCAACGAAGCCTGCTGATATCCGACAGGCCGACAGACCAGTTTTCAATTCGGGCACAGTGCCGGTCATGCAAATTCACCATGCTGACCCACAGAAAGCTAATTGGTTTGAAAGTGACTTGTGTCTGAGCTGAGTTCATACATCTCTATTTTTCCCCATTAAATTTAGATTGCAATATAACTGTTGCCATGATGACGGGAAAATGCACAAACATCCTTTTAAATAAAACTTGCTAATATTGCAGTGTTTATTGTGGCAGAAAAATACCACTGATACATTGCATTCTAAAATTAGCCTCATTGCCAAGGATGCATGTTTTTCGCTGAATAAGACACTAAAATACAGCACTAGATTGGTGCTGCAAACAAGTCCAACAGAGGCAGGAAGGAGGGGGTTCAGGAGGAAGACGAGGATGAAGAGGGGCTGACCAAAATGAATGCTAAGGCGAAGATGATGGTGGGAGGAGCCAGGGCGGAGATGGGAGGAGCCAGAGGATGACTCAGAGCCGAGACAGGATGAAGGCCTACAGTTGAACTGATGGAGGGAGGAGCCAAGATAGAGCCAGGAGTCTGACTGCCTGAGGTGTAGACGTGATCAGAGGGGACCCAGGTGGAGCAGAGGAAACGTAGACCCAGGGTGAGGCTGAAGGCGTGGAGGGCCAAGGTGGAGCCACAGGTATGCATGACCAAGGTGGAGATTTTGGCCTGGCAGACCAGGCTGGAGACAGTGGGAGTGAGGACAACAGAGGAGCCGGAGGTAAGGAGGGTCGAGGCACAGCTGATTAATTAGACGTCCGAAGTGGAGCCAGAGCGACGAGGGAGCTCTGGCGGAGCCTGAGGGATGACAGACCATGGTTGAAACAAGGGAGCTTTGATCCAAGTTGGAGCCGATGGGTCGGAGGGCTGAGGTGGTGCTGATTGATCCACGGACCAAGATGGAGCTGATGACTGGGAAGCCCCAAGCAGACCTGAGCAGCTGGGTGGAACCACAGAATGAGGCGTGGCCGAATAACTGGATGGCTATGGCAGAAGAGGAGGAAGAGGGAGGCTGGGAAGAAACATCCAGCAAGGGTGAAGACAGCTTAGAATTGGGCTGAACCAGCAGAGACTGAGACAATTTGGAACTGGGCTTAACCAGTGATAACATAGATGACTTGTGACTGGGCTGAACCAGCAGAGACTGAGACGACTTGGAACTGAGCTTAACCAGCGATGACGAAGATGACTTGTGACTGGGCTGAACCAGCAGAGACTAAGACGACTTGGAACTGAGCTTAACCAGCGATGACGAAGATGACTTGTGACTGGGCTGAACCAGCAGAGACGAGGACGACTTGGAACTGGTCTGAACCAGCAATGACGAACAGGACTTGGGACTGGGCTGAACCAGCAGAGACTAAGACGACTTGGACCCTCAGCGACAGGAGTGTGGACGGAGCTCCAATCCATCCCCTCGTACTCCACTAATAAGCCCTCAGCAACGGGAGTGTGGGCGGGGGTCCAATTCATTCCCTCGAAATACTCCACCAATATGTCCTCTATGACTGTTTAGATTCTGTGATGTCCTCAGGCTTCGGGAAGAAATTGACCTCTGGCAAACACTCTGGCTCGATCTTCATGGTGGTTCCGAAGTGGGGCTGGCGTTGTCCTCATCAGCAAGGCAGATGGTGTATAGCAAGTTGCAATGCACCAGCCTCCACTCCACATACTCTGTGAAGCTCAATCGAGGACATTCCACAGGCAGGCGAGTCTTGTTGTGGTTGGCGTTGAAGAATTTGCAGAGCGAGCGGTCGAGATAGTGAGTGAGGCATGCCAGATCGAGAAAATCCCTTGTGTGATCCTCGAGGGAGCGATCACCCTGCTCAGGCGGACAGCGGGGATATCCATATTTTTATTTCCCTTTTGCGGGTTTAAATCCTTTCTGGGTCTTGCATTCTGTAACGAGTGGTTGTGTGTAGCAAAATCCACAATAAAGATTTGAGCAGGATGAAGATTATCAATGCAAATAAACTTTAATAAACACTCTGAGAAAAACACAACCACCATACAGGTTAACGCAAGACACAGAACTGAGGAAACCGAAGGCTTAAATACCCAAGAATGATAATCAAAGAAACAGGGAACAGGTGTGTAACTAATCAGGAACCATGACAACTCATAATGAATGAGAACTCAGGCAAATGGTGACAATGAAAACTATAAAAAGAAAACTAAACAGAAAAAGACAAGAACATGACATATGGAGAGTCCCCATAAACCTCATATTCAAGTGTGTGTGTGTGTAGGTGTGTGTGTTTGAGGTAAAAAAGTGCACAGCCATCATTCATGCTAGTGGGTCAACTTTAGTTTGGTGAGCAGAGCGAGACAGTGAAGGTCACACACTGACAGACTCTAGTCTCTCTCTCTGTCTGTCTCTGCTCTTTCCATCAATCTCTATAAAATGATATTTTCCTCTGCCATCATGCATTTTGTTGTTTTCTTATCTGAGATATCTTTGTTGTGTTGTTTTGAGTTGCATTTTCTTCCTCATGTGTATTATTTCTTTTGTATGTGTATGTTGTGTCTATGTCGTGTGCTTTTCAGACTTTCTGGATTTCTGACTATTTGACTGGGAGTTGAATAAATAAATCTCCCTTTTTTACATTTTAGCTTTAATTTATTTGGTTTTAGTTATTTTAGTACTTCAACCATCTAAACTAAAATAAGAAATGTTGCCTATTTTATTTCATTTTATTTCAAGTAGCTTAATGAAAATGTTTTTTATGGTTTTAGTTTTAGTTAATGATAATAACCCTGACTCTGTCTGCCATCGCTCATGTGGCACACAAGAACCAATGGCGTTTGTTGCCAGTGATATCAAATGTAAGGTGCCATTTTTTTATTTTAATATGAGCATGACAGACTTACGACAGAGGGGAAGATTATCAGTCAACAGCGACTTACATTTCAGTCTGTTCCTCACATAAAGTATCAAAAGACTTACAGTATAGCATTCTGTCATATAGACTGCTGTTATGATACCATCAAATACTGTTATTATGAAGCTTTTTAAAAATTGTCAGTAAAAATCACAACTATATTGTAAGGAAAGAAGAAAGAAACATGAATGAGGGTGAATAAATGAACTCCAGCTTAACTGTTCCATAAATAAAGTGGACAGCAATGAAGATGAAGTCAAAAGCAGGTGCAATAAAGTGTAATTTCTCTGTTGTTGGATGAAGGTCCCTCAAGCAGCTTTTTGTTGAGAAGCGTCACTGATAGCAGATATCGCTGATCAATAAAAGGTGCTCGCTCCACTCTTTCTCCTCAGGCCTTTCATTTCTCCCATCATCATGTGTGGATCTGAGTACATGCATGCGTCTGGAGGAGGTACTGTGGGCAGCCTCGGACCCCTTTATCAATCAGGATTTTTAATTATACACATCCCAGCTGACAGCTAGATTAGAAAGCAATCGACGTTATCGGCCACCAAATCTAATTACTGTTTATTGACAGATAAGAACGCGCTCCTTTCACTTTCCCAAATGAGATAAACTTCCTTTTAGCCGCTTCTTGGTGTGAAGAGGGTCCGACGCGCTTACTGTCCATGAAAGACTTTCTAATGACCTGTGTGTTATTATGGGATTAACAGTTTTGGTGTCAGATGTGTGTGGCACTATCACAGACTCAGTAGCCTACTAGTGGTTGACCCATGAGGGATTTCATAGGCCGAAACTAGAGAGCGCCACAATTTAATTACAGCAAATGAGGCGTACACAAACATGCAGTTTTTTTTTGTTTGTTTTACACAATATTTACTTTTAAGCCACAAAAAAGCCATAAACTTTTATGCAACCTACACTAGTGTTCAAACATTTGGAGTTGGTGAGATTTGTAGGTGTTTTTGTAAGAAGTCTCTTCTGCTCACCAAGACTACATTTATTAGATCAAAAACACAGTAAAAATTGTAAAATATTATTCCAATGTAAAACAGCTGTTTTCTATGTGAATATATAGTGAAATATAATTTATTCCTGTGATCAAAGCTGAATTTTCAGCATCATTACTCCAGTCTTTAGTGTCACATGATCCTTCAGAAATCATTCTAATCATTTCTGATCATTATCAATGTTGAAAACAGTTGTGCTGCCTCATATTTTTATGGAAACCGTCAATTATTTTGTTTTTCAGGATTCTTTCAAAAGAACAGCATTTATTTGAAATAGAAATCTTTTGTAACACTGTCAATTTTGATTATCCTTTCAGGAAGTTAATGTACATGTTCATTTTTTATCACATTCTCTTATCAGTAGAGAATAATCTTAAACTATCAACCCTGTTACCGTGATGTCAACTGATATACACTGTGTATATGTGGAGATATCAGCATTAAACAGCTTGTAGTGTCATGACCTTGAGCCTAAGTCTATTGTGGCAAAAAGAAGTGTAAATTAAACAAACAGTCAACCCTGTTACTTTTCTGTAGGTATAGTTAAAATGTATTCATTCAGCCTGCGATGGCAAACTAGGGTTTTTTAACACATATAAACACATTAATCGCTCAATAAGATGTTACGTATATATAATTTAATTGCCTTTTTCATAGAATGAGCAGTAAATGATAATCGGCCTGGCTTTACTAGAGCAGCTGGTCTATATTGAGTTCATTTTATGTATGAAGTGACACTCTTCTCTCTATCATTGCCACATTAGACACTTTACTGTTTAAAAAAAGCTGTGAAAGAGCCTCAGGTAAAGCCGGCCTAAATGATTGGATTATTGTCCTTCCATTTGGCGGCGAGATAATGACTGAATGATAAACATTGCAGTGTATGGATTTCCTGTCAGGTCCCATGAAGTAGACATCCTCATTTCTTGAGTATCCCACCCCCCGTTCCTCACACACGCTCCAAAACACAACCAGAGAGAGAGAGAGAGAGAGAAACGCACGCTGGAGTCCATTCAGAGATTCAAAAAGCACTTACGGCCTCCTGTCCATTTTTGTTAAGTGAGTAAATCTGCAGCCGGACCACGGCACGGGTGGCCGCGAGCGTCTTCCAAATGAAATTTGGTGGGATGGAGTGGACTGAGAGAAACGGACAGAAAAACAAGTGGACAGAGTCTTATTTGGTTTAGCGATGGAAAGAAAAATGTTTGGGTTTTGAATTATGCAACGTTCAGAGGGACAGAAGTTTAGATTAATGCTTGATTCTGTTTGATCCGAGGACATATTTCACTGGGTCTTGACTGTCTGCTACTCTGAACGTGAGTGACTTTAACTGGGTTTGCCATCATGTCGTAATTCATTTACAGAGCGGCAGGGAAAAATAAGTAGGTATCACGAGTTTGGAAAAGAAGCCACTGTTTACCACCCATGACCCTGGGAAGCCTCCCGAAATATGATGTTTCCAGCTGTATTGGATCAACATGATGAAGGTTTATGGGAAGAGCAGCTATCCATGTTTATTAACTAAAGTGTTTTCATATCTTCTGTGGTTCTGAAAGCATACAATTGTGCAATCAAATGTTTGACTTCTAGAACTGACTTCAAACACAAATGCAGAGCTATTAGTTGCATGTGCATGTGTCTAGCATGTGAAACAGTAACAACACGCATATGATAAAAACAGATGATGGAAAGGGATTTTCTTAATATAATACAATATTAAAACAACTAAAATGAAAAAATAACTTTGCAACAGTTTTCACTCAGAAGTTGCTAGTAAATTTCACAAATAATTACAAAGAAATGGCAAGTAATGTGAAATGTAATTAGATTTAATTAAAACATTTTAAATTAATTAAAAAATATATATATTTTAAACTAAATTTAATTTGAATTCAATGTGAAAGTTCACCCTCTGATCCCAAAATACATCTTTGAGGTTTTTGTGTCCATTTTATTGTATGTCCAATTGCTTTTCAACAGCACCAGCACATCTCTCCTCAACTAGTCACGTTTTGAGGAATCGTTCATGTCTGGAGCACGAACGCTGCAGGACGAGTTACAGGTGGAATATAGAATAAATATGAGGTATAGTAATAGAAATGCTTGCTTAAAAAAAACAAAACAAACAAAAAATACCATTAACTAGTGAAGTCATTAGTTTCCTATCTCTTGTGTCCCTAACTTCACCTTCAAAAAATCAGTATAAATGTATCATTTGCAGATAGAAAGCTAAAATATTTTGCATTTATATGCTTTCAAAGTACCTTTGAATTGAGATGTAAGGCTGCAAGAAATACATTTCATGGAGTGCTTGTGCTGGTTTGAGTGATTAGTGGTTATTTATTGGTGTTTAAGTTGTGGTGAAGCAGCACTCCCTCTAGTGGAGTCCAGAGGAATCAGGCTCATTCACAGCTTCATACTCTGAATCACATTTCATCCTTTAGGATGTTTAATACAGGATTTATGAAAATACTACGTCTCTCTCTTATCTCTGAACCTGCTCTGCTCATATGCTTGCTTGTCTCTTTTTCTCAATGTATGAATAAAAAACAGTAAAACTCCAATCAATAGCGTTATCTTTGTTTTTAGAGAGTTTTTTTTTATCTCAATAAAGTAGCTGCAAATTCAACTCAATGTCTTAAACTACATGATGGATTACGGAGGTCTTTTTTTAGGCCTTTAAAACTACTAGTCATGACATTTAACCCAGTGATTATTACAGACAGCAGTGTGAGCTCAGCTCAGTCCAGACGCTCTTCTGATTTATTCATCAGTGAAATCCAGCCGACCAACACAACTAACTAGTGCTCTAGTGAACATATTCCTGTGCATAGCCTCTCGTCAGCCACTGGTCGGGATTCCTATGGTAATAGAAAGCTCAGGGATCAAGGAATTTTTTAAATGATGGAAAAGTCATTGAAATTAGTATATGCTTCGCATAGAATTTCCATGAATTGGTTTTACTGATGTTTAGGGAACATTCTGTGTTTGCTATAGGTAGATTATGAGTGTTATAATGCTTGTGTAGAATAAGTTTCCTGCAAGACAGTCTGTCTGAGAGACATTTGTACGCTAATATGTAATTGTTTACACCTTTTATTCAAAAGTGTGTCATGCCCCAGCAATATTTATAAAAAGATTTTGAACAAAATCCTACTTCAGGAACGACAAATCGTTTTCCTCCTGGAGATTTCCTACACATTAGTTTTAGTTCAGTGAACCGCATAAAAAACTAGTCAGTTATTACCTAGTCAGGATTACAAAGTTTGTAAGAATGCGTATTTTTATGTACAATAAACGGATACAGCATTATTTCACATTTACATATTTACAGAATTTTTTTTATGAAACAGTTTTAAGACTTTAAAAGTCGTCATGAAAGGGAAGTTGCCTTAGTCTTTTCTTCCTTATTGTGCTGTTTATCCGAGTGAAACGGCTTCTCGAACAAGAACAAATGTAGGGCGGGGCTTGATTCTGGATCTCATGTGAGTGACAGGTTGCCCCGCCCTCGTCATCAGAGAAGAGAAGAGATGTCGCTGCAAGAGGGAGGGGAAGTTAGAAAAAAATAATAATGATGACTAACACGGATAAATCATTTATAATAAATACTGCAGTATTCCAATAAAATGGTTAATTTAATATTTCATATGGTAACTTTAAGATAGATGAGTATTGGACGTGGCTAGCAGAATTCGCTTGAGCTACACGAACAGCCCCGGAAATAACAGAAATATAGGTATCCGTTAAAAGTTATAATGGTTTAAACAAGTTGTTCCCCTGAAAGTGGCCCACAGCTCTGGCGGGGAGAGTTGCGCGGTTTCAGTGGTCAGCAGCGGGAGGAGGAGCTCATACAAATGAGCGTCCAGCGGCGCTTCGGTGCGATAAACGCGGTCAGTAGGAGATGGAGAAGCACCTGAGGATGAGCTCCGTGTGTCTGTGTCTGCAGGTACACTCAATATCTCCGATCTTCTCCTCTTTTCTGGAACATTACATCCTGAAATATCTTTCCTTTCTTCTTTCTCTTGCTGTCAGTGAATTATGTGGAGTGACGGGAACTTTCACACACACCGCTGTGTTTCACTCTCATGTATTAAAGCTTGATCATTTCGCTTTTGCTTAATCAGACTAGTATCATTTGCGTTGATTCGTTTGTTTAAACATGTTTATAACACAACTGAGCAAATTACACACCGAATATCACCAAATCCATATCAGTTTGTCGCGTGAAGCTCATATCAACACATTTACAGTTCGATCAGTGTCTTTTCTCTCTCGTAAGTTTTTGTGCGAGCGTTTTACTTTGCGAAATTGTCCAGAAACCTTACATTTGGAAAGTGATTCATAAATACAATAAAGTTAAATCCGTTTTGTTTTAGTGTTATTTTGTAATCAGTATAATTGTTATAAAACAGTAGAAGTCTAGATAGTCAGATAAACGTGTGTAATCAGACAGATTCAAAAATATTTGATAGAAAAAAATCTTAGGAATAAATAGTAGTAATACGATCAATAATAGACTAAAACAGATTGACTGTTTTGCTGAGCATTTCTTATACAAGAGCTGGAATATGCAAAACTCACTGAAACAACACAAGCACAGATGATGATTTTCTGTTTTTATTGTGATGAATTTAATCTGACAAATTGAGTTCAAAGCTAAACTGAGAATGTGAATAATAACTACAAACTGTAACTAATGCTTGAGATCTGTACATAAAGTCATTGGTAATAAATACAGCTTTCATTGCAATGCTCCAAATATGAACCAGCTTTTACGTGGAAATCATCAAACTCTTTTTTTGTAATATAGCTATAGAATTTGATTTGAATTAATTCTTGCTTTTTCATGTGCAGTTTCTTGTCTCAGAGCGGAGGCACACGAGGTGTGTGTGTGGCTAAATTAAATCTAGAGATATCTCGTCATTTAACACAAGCACAATATCAGCGTTTGATATCAAATCCTGTGTAACATAAGACCAGACCTTAATAAGCATTCCAAAGGGATTCTACGCAAATCATATGGATTAGGTTCGTGGATGAATGACCTTTAATTCCATGTTTTTCAATTAAATTACTGTATGTTCTTGAATCCCAGAGATATCAATCATCTGCTCCATATCAATGATAGAGTTAAAAAAAAAAAAAAAAAAGCACCTGCAGATTCGCAAGTATTTTTACGCTCATGTCAGAGTTTTGTATTTTGTTGTTGGCTTGTTATTTGAACTGCATGTGCACTTTTATATTGAACTGCTTGTCAAAGAAATGAGAATATGTATTACATTTATAGGGAACAGAGAGGTTATCACTGTTGATTACAGTATTCAGATGGGACATATATTGTTGATTTACATTAACTGACCGAATTTTGGCTATCCTTTTATTATGTCTCACTGAATATATACACAGAGTTTTCTTTCTGAGAGCTTGCAGTGAGACATGAGTGATGATCAATAGGGATTGTGTGATGTTTTAGTATTGATTATGGAAACGCGAGCCGGTGAATAGAGCAGGGCGGGGTTCCAGGAGCTTCTGTGCAATCCGAGGCATCAAAATACACAAATCAGCTCACTTAACATCTGAATGATGTACATTCATCAACATGATTTATTTTTTAATGCATACCTGTTACCCAGCATGCCTCAGCCGCCCACAGGCTCCTCTGTGTGTGTTTATTTCAGTGAATTTGTGACACAGAGGCAGCTGTTCAAACTGGCCACTTGTCATGCGTGTGGTTTCGTTACGGCTCTCTTCTGATTCTCTGCTGCTGCACGCTTATAAAATGATACAGTACAAGCGTGAGTGACTGTGAAACACGTCTGCATTCTCTGCATTCTTCAAGGCTTGATCAACACTGAGACTCTGGTGATTCTAAGGCTTCGTTCACCGAACCGTCCGGCACTTGCTCTCAAATGTTTTAATGAACCAAGCAGAATTTCATGAAACTTGGAGGCTGAGAATGGATCTTCAATGTCATGTTTGTAAAATGCATCTCTCCTGTTTTTAATATTTCACGACACTGCATGAAAGAGATCCTTTTAACCAACGCACATATGTTTGTAATTTAATTTCAATTAACATATACTTAGTATAAAAAAATAATAAAACAAATGCATCAAAAGTAAAATATAACTTTGATAACGTTACTGTAAAATTGACACATTTGCATCTAAATGCACATACAATATATATATATATATATATATATATGTATATATATGTGTGTGTGTGTGTGTGTGTGACCCTGGACCACAAAACCAGTCATAAAGTTCAATTGTTTTGTTAGGATAGGACAATATTTGGCCGAGATACAACTATTTGAAAATCTGGAATCTGAGGGTGCTAAAAAAATCAAAATATTGAGAAAATCACCTTTAAAGTTGTCCCAATGAAGTCCTTAGCAATGCATATCCACTCACAAAAATAAATTTTTGATATATTTACGTTAGGAAATTTACAAAATATCTTCATGGAACATGATCTTTACTTGATATCCTAATGATTTTTGGCATAAAAGAAAAATCGATAATTTTAACCCATACAATGTATTATTGGCCATTGCTACAAATATAACCGTGTGACTTATGACTGGTTTTGTGCTCCAGGTACACACACACACACACACACATATATATATATATATATATATATATTAATAGTTGCTTTTAGATAATATTTTACAGTTAACACTAAGTGGATTAGCACAGATTTTTCATGCTGTCATTGCAAATAGGAATCTTGTTTTACATGTAAAATTACTAAAATAATATTATAAGGTTTTCCTCCTGATATAGGAAAGAATAAGTTGTTTTTGTGCTGTGATATATTAGCTTGAGTCTGTTGTGTGTGTGTGTGATCATCTGTGGGAGTATTTCAGCACATCAGCCCCGCCTCCTGCTCACTCCCCCTCCCCCTCCCCAGTGTAGCGCCGCCCCATCTGTGTGTTTAAGCCCCGCCCCTCTGAGGCAGCAGCCAACAGCAGCTGTTCCATATTCATCAAGCTCTTCAGTCTTAAAGAGGCCGACACTGAGCATGCAAACACTCATTTCTGCCTCTCCGCCGCTCACACGCTCATCGTAGCGCGCTCTCCTGCCGCTGCAGCTCTCTCTCTCTCTCTCTCCGCTTCACCCTGATCAGACCCCCTCCTCCCCCACTCTCTCTCTCACACACACACACACACACGTGCATGCGCAGGCACACACACACATGCGTACCTGAGTCGGCGGTGGGCTGCGCTGCTGGAGGGGCTTTTCGCCGCAACTTTTCTCAAGGTGCTCGCTTGTGGTTTTGGGGGGAGAGGCGAGTGTCCGGCGTATCCGCTTTCCTTCTTCTCTTCCTCCTGGAATGCTAAAACTGGGCTGATGGACATTTCCGAACTTTGCATCCCTGATCCTCTCAGCTATCATAACCAGTAGGTGCATCTTCCTCTTTCATGCACTAACACTGCTTCCTGTGTCTGTTTTTGCTCGTTATTCTCATTCTCAAACTCTCTGATAGTACAGTTTTCATGCGCTGCCTGAACTTTCTGCTGCTGTCAAAGGGATTTTCTGCTGCACTGTTGCTTTTCGCACGCACAGATTGAGACACTTTCCTCCTTTTGCTTTAAACTAGATTGTTTGTTCTAATGCTTCTCTTCTAATGCCCTGATTTCTATGCAAGCGTGTGTTTGAAGGGTTCTGGCCTCAGGCAGAGGGACGGATGTTTGTTTATTAAATGAAGTAGACGTGGTGAAAGAAATGTGTTTTTGAGTGGCCCCGGAGGGCTCCAGGTGTCCCGGGGCCGTCTGAGATCGCGGCTCGCGCCAGGCTGTGGAATAATGCGCTCGCTTTACAGGAGTTTTCTTCTTATTTTTCACAGAAATCAAGTTGCTTTGCCTTTTGTAATCTTTTTTTATTTTTTGTTTCTCCAAATTGTCTCTTAATTTTGCGTTTGAACATATGAAACATAAACATTGCGTACAGTATGTCACATTTTCACAGGGTTTTTGACATGAGCAGTAATCTGTTCTAGTTTACCTTGTGCTTGAGTTGTCATTAAAAAAATCAACATTGTGATATGTCTAAAAAGCGTAATGTGTGCTATGGATTTTTGGATATGGATTTGTTCGTTTACTCTCAGTAACATGTAATGTCACATCAGCAGCTCTGACATAATGAAATGGGCCGTGTGTGTGTGTGTGTGTGTTTGGGGTAAAATAGGCTAGATTACACTCTGCACACTTTACTCTTTTTAAACACATATTTTAAGCTGCTTTGTAGTTTTACACTAAGACGGATTACGAATGTTCAGCAGAATTCAGCTGCTGTCACGCATGCATTTCTACATAATAAAACCTTTATTTAGAATTAGTTTAGAAATTTATATTTAAAATGCGTATTTTTATTTAGGGTAACACAAATTATTCTATCTCCACTAAAATGTAGTAAATAGTGTACTTTACTGAAACTGGAAACTAAAGCTCAGTGTAATTATTATTATTATTAAGAGTTTGTTAAATGTTAAAAAGAAAGATTTTTAAAATCTTCATTAAATATGCATCTCATAAAACTGCTGGTTTGTTGCTAAAACACTTTTATTACTGTATCTGTTAAATCTGAATCTGTTCTACCAAATTATTTTGGTACATTAATATATAATAGTGATTATATTACATAATTTTTGCATTGAAAAATATTAAATAGTCCTTTTTTTCATTAGAGACATTACGACATAAAAATGATCACACATTTGCAGTTACATTATAGATGTAATATTAATGTGGAGTGATAGAATTTGTGTATTTATTTATAGAGGAACCTGGACTGTGCATCTATAAAAAGTTAGTCTAAAATATTTCCACAAATGTTATTGAAGTGATTGCCTGTGTTGCCTGTGGCTGTCGGTACAGTACGTGATCGCGGCTGCGTTATATTGGGATTGCATGAGGGTGAATTGAGCGCTGAACACGCCTGACCTCAGATGCTCCGCTGCTCTGAAACGGCCACCGGTGAATGTTGTGAGGCTGACGCTCAGATGTGTTTTGTTTGATCCGAGCCCTTCAGAAATACAGCGGTCACTTTGACGTCTTTTTTACTCAGCTGGGATATTCAATACGACTTGGAGCGAAGACTGACTCCACGTATTTGTGGTTCTCACTCACTGTGTTTTTCTTCGCCGGATGACAGGGTTATGTTTGTGTGCATAGGCACCGCAAGACAAATTCAATTGAACAATTGTTGGACTTCATTACCGAGTTGGCGAATCGAGCACAGAAAGCGCGTATCTCTCGCATTTCCTTCCCTCTGTTTCCCCCCTTCCGTTTTATCTCATTAGGTCGAGAAAAAAGCAGCTTTGGGAATTGCATTAGTGCATCTTAAGTTAAAAGCTGGGCGCTCTTTGAGCAAGTGTTTCAGTGCTGTTGGGTTAATCAGATTTTTGCTGTCTGTGAGGAGATGCTATCGCGGGTAACCAAAGCGGCCGGCTCTGACACTATCCAGATGGGATCAGCTTACAGTAATTTGGTTTCAGAAAACATTACTCACACAGATCCATGGCTGTGGTCAGCCCACATATTCATGAGCTCTGGAGAGGGTTTCGATTCTCTGGACGAGCCCTCCGCTGGCCAGCTGACCTTTGGCCAAAATGAGCCTGATTCTCAGTTCGGTTTCAGAATGATGCAGTTTTTTAAACAAACACGCCATATAATCTATTCGTGCGCAACATGTTTCTGAGCGTGTGACTCACCTGTGTTTATTATCAACACATCTTTGGTGCTCTATATTTGTCATCCGTGTGCATTTAACCCTGATTCACACTCTCTAACTCTCTCTGTTTTTTTGGTTAGTCACGCAATGAATCTCCATTATAACAAGTGTAAGGCATTACACTCTTAAAAATGAAGGTTCTTTATTGGAATCGACGGTTCCATGAAGGATGTTTGACATCAATGGAATCTTTTCTGGAATCAAATATTCCAGAAAAAAAAAGAGTTCTTTGGGGAACCCAAAAGGGTTCTTCTATGGCATCACTGCGAGAAACAAAAACATTTTTGGAACCTTTATTTTAAAATATTGGAATCGATGGTTCCATGAAGAACCTTTAACATCTATTGCACAAAAGATTCTTTATAATGGAAAAAGATTCTTTAGATTATTAAAATATTGTAGAAATGTTCCTTTTTGGAAAGGTTTTTTGTTTCTTGCAGTGATGCCATAGAAGAACCCCAAAGAACTCGTTGTTTCTAGAATATTTTAATAATCTAAAGAACTCTTTTCTACTATAAAGAATCTTTTGTGCAAATAGGAGTGTGCGATGTAGCTGTCAAACAAGAACTGCAAAATCTGAAAAATTCCAGAATGGGTGTTTATTGCGGCAGAAGGAGTGTATTACAGAGCAAGCGCTGTGGTCTCAGCGTGTCTTGACAGTAGGGTCACTTTCAGCGCTCTCACACCCTGCGGCAGTGACCGAACCGCCCGATGTTGCCCATCCGTCCCCCAATTCTCACCGAGGTAACCTTGGCATCCTCGCCGCGCCATGACAGCAGGTTTAAAAATAAACCCAGCTCTGTTAGCGTGCTGAGGATAATGCATCCGCATGGGGGGTCTCACACACACACACACACACACTATCTTTTTATGGGGACTCTCCATAGGTGTAATGGTTTTTATACTGTACAAACTGTACATTCTCTCCCCCTTCACTAATCCTACACATCACAGGAAACTGTCTGCATTTTTACATTTTCAAAAAACATCACTTAGTAAAAGTGACTCTAAAAAATGCTGGGTTAAAAACAACCCAAGTTGGGTTGAAAATGGACAAACCCAGCAGTTGGGTTAAATGTTTGCCCAACCCGCTGGGCAGTTTTATTTAACCCAACTATTGTTTAAAAATTACTATATGTCTAGATTAAAAATGAACCCAAAATATGTTGGAAATTAAAAATCATTATTAGAGGCAACAATAATAATCAAAAGGTGAACATTTATTAATAAGAAATTTAATAAATGTTTATTGTTGAATTATTATTCATTAAGCTTAATAAATGTACATTTATTAAACATATTAATAAATGTTAATATCAAACATATTTTGGGTTCTTTTTAAGCAAGCAATACAGTAATTTTTAAACAATAGTTGAGTTAAATAAAACTACCCAGCAGGTTGGTTAAACATTTAACCCAACCACTGGGTTAAATCAACACAATCTCTGGGTTTGTTCATTTTCAACCCAACTTGGGTTGATTTTAACCCAGCATTTTTTAGAGTGTATGATTTATAAGCTGTTTTCCTCACAGGGATCAAAAAAATTTCCTCACAAGGTCAAAAATTGCTGGTATTACTATCTTGTGTAGGGAATACCAGGTACACACACACACACACACACACACACACACACACACTTAAGGTGTGCTGTAGAAGAGCCCACAGAGGAAGCAGTGATGTACAGACAGCAGGGCTCGTCTATAACAAATAAAAAAGGTACAAAATTTGTCACCTTTGCCTTATTTACCCCTGAAGCGTGCATATTAGTACCTAAATGGTAAATATTAGTACAGTATGTTTTGAAAAGGTCCCGCCCCAGTGACAGCATTTGCATAGTGTAAGTTTAGTAAGAGTTTTCTTCCATATTTACACCGTTGCAGCCTTTTAAACTCTTTCAATTTAATAATTAAAAACACTTTTACTAATAGAAAATGGATTTTTTGAATCCCACTGTATTTAAGTGACATGACAGCAAAAATATGTGAATTATAAGTTCCTCACTAGTCGCATGCAGTGTTATTTTAATATCATGTATTTCATTTTGCACTTCCAGTTTACATTTTAATTTTAGTTATAGTAATTTTGTTGTGTGTTTTTGTCATTTTCATTATTATTATTCTTTTAATATGTCAGTTTTTATTAATTTTTACTCCAGTTTTATTTATTTTCGAAATTAGAAAATTAGAGATTTTGTCTCGGCAACAAGCTGAAATAAAATGTGTTATTGTTTAATTTAAGTTAATGTTAATTTGATTTGATGTAACGGAAATGTTTTTTATGGTTTTGAATTTATTTAACTGTAATAACCCTTTTGGCATGTAATGCTGCACATGCAATTTCATTCAAACATGCATCTCACATCGCTCCATCCTTAGCACTTGCTCTCTATTTGCATCAATCCCGCGGACGGAGAGAAAACGATCCGAGCGACGCGTCCTGATTTGCTCGGTAATCAAATGTTGTGGAGGAAAATGCTAAGTCCGCTAATTTACACTTCGGAGAGAGAGGGAGAAGAAACGTGAGGCCGAGCGTCCACGCGCCGGCGTTTATCAGAGAATGGTATTGGTATTGAGCGGCCAGTCGTTTGAAGGTTATGTTTCTGAGCAGTAATTGAAATGCAAAATAACATTAGGATCGATGGTTAGCTCTGTTTATTTATGGAATCAATATTGAAACGGTCTGTCACCATTGCGGCTCTGATTCCAACTGACAGCCAAACTGAGTGTGCTGCATGCAGACCGAGTCACGCTCGGCGCCTTCACTGCGGGCAGAGCGGAAGAGCCAGCCACTGGGTGGGATTTAGGAAGGGAAATGATGTCGCCACAGGTGTGTGAGATTCCCGTCGAGGTCGTTTTCTGTGCTCTGTTAGGATTCTGTGGTGTTCTTCTGTCCCTGTGCATTTGGTGTGCATGCAGAAATACTAATTTAACAAAGGTTATTGGTTAGTTGTTGGTAGTTTGGCTTCCTGAAGAGTGAAACATTGTGACAAACATTGATCTGTTTGTTTGTGTCACTCGACATGTCAAATTCTGACTCAGCCAATCATGCGAGTTTGGGGGCGGGACTCTCTGTTTGACAGGCGGAGTGTTTGGAAAAACTTTCTGTAAACCTTCTGTTAGTTTTGTAATTCAGTTTGAAGTTTTGAAGAAATGACATGCTTCATCTTTAATATTGTTATCTTGGTCTGTTTGTCAATCCAAGTGTCAATTCAAGTAGAATATTCAGTGATGTTCACATGCAGTATTCACAAGCAGTAAACAAGACTGTAAACAGATGCGCAAGTGTTTAGAGCAGCGCTTCTGAGATGGTTTTGGTTCAGGACTTTGTTTTTACACTGGAAAACAAGTGCGTTCGTGGATTTCTACTTAACCTGTCCATGTTGACAAATGTTACCAAGTGTGTCAAAATACTTTGACACGACATTTGACATCAAAACTAAAGAGATGAATATCTGATAAGATGATTTTTATTTTTCTATTCCAAGTATACATAGTTTGACATGTCTACTCTTCTGTGGAGGCCCAAACCTACAGAAATGAAAAATAAATAAATAAATGAATAAATAAATAAATAAATGAATAAACGAATGAATGAATGAATGTAGGAAATAAAGGGATAAATGACTTGATAAAAATAAATTCAGGAAAATTAATTACATTTGTTTTATTACTTTTTCCTTCATTTATTATTTTCTGTATTTATTATTTAAATTATTTATTTATTTATTTATTATTGTAAATATACAAAAAAGGAAAATAAATGAAAGAATAAATAAATACAAGTTTAAAAGAATACAAATAAATTAAAAAATAAATACAATAAATAAACTAAAATAAATTATATATATATATAGATATATATATATATATATAGATATACAGTACCGTACAGTACAGTAGTTTGGAAACATTAGGGTTTTTTTAATGTTTTTGAAATAAATAAAGTCTCTTCTGCTCACCAAGGCTGCATTTATTTGAACAAAAATACAATAAAAACAGTAAAAATTGTGAAATATTATTGTAATTTAAAACAGCTGTTTTCTATGTGAATATATGTTAAGCTGTAATTTATTCCTGTGATCAAATCTGAATTTTCAGCATCATTACTGCAGTCTTCAGTGTCACATGATCCTTCAGAAATCATTCTAATATGATGATTTGATGCTCAAGAAACATTTATGATTATTATCAATGTTGAAAACAGGTGTGTACAATTTTTTTCAGGATACTTTGATGAATAGAAAGTTCAAAAGAACAGCATTCTGAAATTAACATCATTATCTGAAATATAAAGTAATGATGCTGAAAATTCAGCTTTGATCACAGGAATAAATTACACTTTACTATATATTCACATAGAAAACAGCTGTTTTAAATGATAACAATATTTCACAATGTTACTGTTTTTACTGTATCAAATAAATGCAGCCTTGGTGACACACACATGCACACATAATATTATTATTATTATTTTATCTTTTTAAATCGGCACAGGTTTGTGCCTCCATACTCCGTTATACAGCGTTCGTGTCCCTGCGCCGCTCTCATGTTGACCTGTGAACGTTCACAGAACATCTGCGGCCGTTTCAATGGAAATCTGCTCTTTCATGAAGGTGAGCTGCGGTCAGACGGCATGTAAACCTGCTGCTGGAGTGAGAGTGTGTCATGCTCTAGTCATTTGCAATCCATACATTTCCACGCTGAGTTGCGTTACAGCTCATAGTGAAGCTCGCTTTTCTTTAATAAGTGTGTGTGTATATCACACATGATCAGACCGGCACTGAATTCCCTGGACTGTATTTAAAGTACATCGTAGGTACAGTATAGTAAACACATTACACACTTATTGATCGCTGGACAGTGTAATTAAACTAAAAAAACACAGAAAGGCAAGATTGTTCTGTCATACACATGTTAAAGCGCTAATTCAGTTTGATTTGGTGCAAACAACAGAGAGACAAATGCAGTACATTAGACTGAAGTACAGTAGTATAGTTTACATTACTTTTATTTACTTTACATTAGGTGTCTTTACTACTACGTACTTGCATAAAAAAATGTGTAACTGAACAGTGTTTTAGTCACATTTACGCAAAAACTACTACCTCAAAAATGTGATACCACAGCAAAAACTAAGTTTATTTGAGCTAGTTGTGTGATAAACACGTTATAGTCTCTTGTAACATGTTCTCTGCTGTAGTTTAAATCACAATCACTGCTTTAAACTCTCTGTCTGATGATTCGATTGATTCAGTTTGTGGTTTGTGTCGTCACTGAACTGTCAGAGTGGCAAGTTAAAAATAAAAATGCCCTACTTGCACATTATTATTATGCATAATATTGGTGCATATAAGTAAAAATAATTAAAACAAGCAAACAGTTAAACATGTCATGATTTTGTAACTAGATTTCAGTTACACTTTATTTTAGGGTGACGTTGTTACACTGTAATTACACAAATAAGTGCTGAGTAATATTAATTAACTACATGTATTACTATAGGGTTAAGGTTTGGTTTAAGGTTAGTTGCTTGTAATTATACATAATTTACTATATTATTACTATAGTAAGTGCTGTAACTACATCACCTTAAAATAAAGTGTTCCCTATAGATTTCTACTGTATTTGAATATTTTGAATCGATGAAGTTTGCTTCTTCTGTATTGTCCTTTTAAGTCATATCTGAGCAAATACATTATATTGACATAATTTTTGTAATTTTGCAATCATTATGGGAACGTTACTGTTGAATGTTCTCTGACCGTTCTGGAACAACAATTAGTAACATTTAAAAAACGTTAGAAGAACGTCCAGCTAAAATGTTACAGAAAAAACATGTATAAATAATGTTTTTTTGCTAACATTATTAAAGTCCAGATAACTTTGAATGAACGTTCTATTAATGTTACTGGAAGAACGTTTGTTCATAACTTTGAGAGAACGTTCTCTGTTATCTGGGTTTCTGTTGTCATATGATGCTTCTGTCTTACGCTTTAGTATTGTTATGGCATTATTATAATTGCAAGCTTTGAAGACACTATGAAATATAAGTTTATGCTACAGTATATCATCATTATGATAGCTGGATAAACATGTGCTTGTGTGTTATGCAAATAAATGTGTCGAGCCACACACGCACAAATACACCCTGGTCTTGTTCGGACTAAAGACAAGCCACATGAATCATACACTCATCTGGCTCTGCGTCTTACATTAGAGCATATTTGATTTGGCAGCTAATTATTTAGCAGAAAAATGAGGAATATGCATTATTTCTAGTGTAAAGAGGGAAAAAGGGGAACGATTTTAAAAAAACCTTCCCAAGTGTGTTCCACGCGAGGAATGAACTACTTTTTCATATGATGAACTGTTCAATTCAAGAGGGAGCTTCACCGTTGGGCTCACACACTTTCACATGTTAACTCTTTCACTGCCGCAGTCACAGTCACGCCGGCTGATCTACACCCCTGCAAGATTTTACTCCTTTAATATACATTATATACGCTTATTATTTTGAAAAACTGCATCATTTCGGAAGCTACAGACCCTTTTAGTATCTTGACACACTATAAGGTACTAATAATACACTACAATACACTATAAGATACTAATATTTTTTACATATGAATGTGTGTGTGTGTGTGTGTGTGTGTGTTGTGTAAAATCCAAGGTACACATTTCTAGTAATTGTGCAGTTAAATCTCATATTGTATTTTCAGAAAGTTTTGGAATATTTTTCCTCTCCCCAAATTTGTCACTACCGAAACACAATAATAAATAATTTAATAAGAAGGGTTACATTGACCTATTAACATTTTGTTTACATCTACCTTGTAAATATATATATATATATATAATATATATATATATTTGGTTTTGCAATTTAAAAAAAAAAAAAGTTTTCACAGATAAATCAATACCAATTACAATTTTAACAATATTTCAAGTGTAATTTATGAGATTTGTTGTATTTTGAATCCAATCTTTCTTTGTAAAAGTCATAAAGTTTATCATACTCATTTCAAAGTGAAGGATTCATTAGTTTGAATATACATTGAACCAAACACTATAATAACATCTTGGTTGATAATTCAATATACTTTATTTTTGACAAAACATCCCATGTTACGGTAGTGATGGCACATTTTCAGTAGTGACAGTAATGTGTTGGTAGTGACCACATCACATTACAGGATTTTAACTCACATACTAAAACACTAAAACATATTAAAATACTAATGATTTGCATAACTGTGCTAAAATTGTGTTTATTTCCCCCAAATAAATGATTGTGTGTTCCTTTTTGTCAATACCAAAACAGTGATGTCACTACCGAAACAGTCATGGCCGAAACATGTGGTGAAGTTTCGGTAGTGACAATTTTAGATATTTTTGAGCCTAGCTCAAAGATGCTAATCAGCACATGGTTAGCTAACACAGTTCTGAACAGTTGAACACATAAAAACTAAATTTTATAGAATAACAACCAGAAAAGTTTGCTTAATTGCAGAAAAAGGTGTTTGGTAGTGACGTTCCTGAAAGTTACACACAGATTTTCAGACTTTTGAACACATTTAACTCAAAATGATGGTCCTATCTACTCTGAAAGAGAGGCTATGAGAGGGAGGGACACAGGAATATTTCCTGATCAGAAATGAAGAAATGTGTTAAAATCAGTCTCAGCCAATGGACTAAAACACACACTGTTTCGGTAGTGACATGAACATGTGAGACACATTTTTTTTTACATACAGTTTCATGATTTAAAAATAAAATATATATATATATATATTTTTAACTTCACTTTAAAAAAAAACAACATTGAAAAAAATTGCAAAAATTAAGTTGAAAGTTAATCATAATTTGAAATTTAGGGGTTAGGGTTCGGGACAGCCACCTCCCAATTGAAAGTACCCAATAAATGATGATTTTATATATTTTAAGCTTACTGATATTTCAAATATTATTGTGGGATTCAATAGATAATAAAAGGATCTTAGTAAACATCTAAAATTTGAATAATTAAATGCTTTTTAAATGTGTTTTTTGGTTGTGGGACAGCACCAATTCTGTAGAATGGCCCATATGTAGCAATATCAATCAGGTGAAAATTAAGTAGATAACACCATCGTTTCTATACCATGTCAGAAATATAACAATGAACAGCAGAATTTTGCTAAATATTTGCACTGAGACTTTTGAAACAGTTCATTGAAATAAATAATGCAAATAAACTGATTCACTAAAATGATGGTGTTTGAGAAAGATAAGATAATTTTTTTAGGGGAGCGCATTTGAGTATTACATTAGTTTGCATCAGCATCTGTAAAATGTGACAGAAAGCAGTCTTGTTACTAGTAAAGCAATGCAGTAAAGTGTTGTTACTTTTAGTTAGTTACTGTTACTTTAAATACATAAAACTATAATGAGGCCAGTCCTGTGTTTTCCCTTTGCTTTCACTTTTATTTGAGCAAGCTGTCATTATTGAGCACAAATCGGGTATTAGCTGAAATGCTAATGTCTGACGGTTTTCCTACGGTATGTGGCAGATCACTGTAATTTCTGAGTGCTAGTTAGAGCCCTGGTGTGTGTGTGTGTGTGTGTGTGTGTGTGTGTGTCTCCTCCCCCACATCCTGAGCGCAGGAAGGACGCTGTGGATCGATAGATGCGATCTGTTTCTGGGCTGCAGCGGGACGTTGCGTGCCGAGGCTCTCGTGGTTGTGGCGAGTGATCTCATAGCTTTATAAAGCCGCAGTGGTGACGCGAGGCAGACGGACTAAATTTAATCCTCGGCCCAGGAGTTTAATTGCCGGACCACCAGGCCGGGCCGCTCTCTCCTCCCTGCAGTAACCGGGCACCGTCACCCGGTATCGATCCGTCTCCCTCGCACCTTGTTGTTTTTCTCACTCCTTCTCTTTCTTTCTCCATCGCTCAAACTCTCAGCGTCTCATTCACTCCACAGTAAGGGTTTTTTGTTGACCCAGTCAGAGACTTTCACTTGCCCTGCCATCGTTTTCACTGAAATGATTCTTATAGAGTTACTTTTTGGTGTGACATGCTAAACCATCTCTAAAAACTCATTCTTATAGAATTATTATGCATGCAGATCTTATGAGCTCATGTTAATTGAGAGGCAACATTGAATATTTGTACTTTTTACCCTCTGATTAATTAATTATTAAATCAGGAAGAAAAAGAAAATGGAAAAATTGCTTAATGTTTTAAATAAATAAACACAGTACTTATTTTTTATTTTTAATAAATAAATTATATAATATATAATTGAATAAAAATAAATAATTAATGCTGTCAAAGGATTAATCACGATTAATCGCATCCAAAATAAAAGTTTGTGTTTACATAATATATTTGTGTGTACTGTACATATTTATTATGTATATATATATATATATATATATATATATATATAAATACACACACATGCATACACATATTTAACAAATTATATTATATTTATATATAATATAAATTATATATATATATACATGTATGACATGTATCGTTTGACAGCACTATAAATAATACATATAATATGATCAAATAAATGAAGAAATAAACAAACATTAAGCTTTTCTCTCCCTAAAATTATGTTTTGATGTTGTAGGAAAAAAAATAGCTTATATGTTTATCAAATAAATAAATAAACACAGTATATATTTATGCATATATGCATATTTTTATATGAAATGTATTCCCCACCCGCATATTTTCCTAAAATTATATTTTTTGTTCGAGTCACAGACATTTCTGTTGCAATAGAAAATAGTAGTAAATATTTCAATTGTACTTGATGTATCACCACTTTCGCCATTTTGATTTTATAAATAAAAACAAATGCAAGAATATAGACAAAAAGATGATTAAAAATGAAATCTACAATATGCATTTCCTTAAAATCACATACAGTTCAACCTAAAATATTCATGGACACATTATGTGTCTTGTTTTTGTAAAGAAATGTAAAATAAAAGTAATTCAGTTTTACATTTGGAATAAATTACATGAATGCATTTCGTAGATGATTTTTTAAAAATTTATTTGGTCACATCACATGACCATTTATGAACTAATATAGACAAAAATATGATTAAAATGAAATAAAACATGTTTTCTTTTACTTAAAATCACATCATTTCAACCTGAAATACTGATGGACACATTGTGTCAACTTTCTTTACAAAAACAAATAATTTGCTTTACATTTGGAATAATACATGAATGCATTTGATAGAGGCTGTTCAGTGCATCCGAGCTACACATCTGGTAGTGAATGTGAACACAGCTTGAGCTTCAGGAGAAACAGTGTTGCTGCTGAACTCATTTGTAGTGATGAAATAGGGTTAGGGGATATTTTTACATTTAAATCAGCATCATTTGCAAAAACAATGTTCAGAACACCAGCGTAAACCAGTAGTTCATGTTTGCTGGGCTCATGCTCTTCCTCTGACTCCACTCTCTGCGTCCGTTTCTCTCTGGCCGTGTTCCACGTCCTCAGATCAGTCATAAATCCTTGTCACATTCCTCCTTCGCTTTTTAACAAAGTGCTCGTCTTCACCTTTCCCCTTCTCTCTGTTTATCTCCGCACTAATGAATGAGCGGCTGTCCGCTGCGGCCCGCAGATTAAAATGGCTCCCAGGGGCCTGAGCGAGTGCTATTTACCCCTGTTACCACACACACACACACACACACACACACACTCACGTGAGAACGGCCTCAGGGTCAGCCCTCGGCCCGTATTCCCTCGGTAGCTGTTAACCCGGGGCGTTTTATGGGCAGTCAGTTCCAGTCTGGCTCTCGCCCCAAGCTCTGAACGAACCCCGTTTCATTTGCATCCATGAAACTGAGCTCCAAAATAAAACAAGCCCACTTCTCAGACAACAAATGCAATGAATTCACGCTAAAGCTGCATTTTTGCTTGAGCCCATCATGACGGGAGAGTGAGGAGCGCAGAGGAGTGTGAGAGCATGTCAAGAGTTATTTGAGTTCCTCCTCCGTTTGCTGTTCCTTTATCAGCCCATCAGCTGAGGCCCTCTGACCGACCTGATACTCTGTGTGTGTGTGTGTCATGAACCCAGTGACTCTAGAAATATGAAAGGGTCTCTGCATTAGAAGAATGCATATGGCTTTCAAATTTCCTGTCAATTCCTGTTAAAACTTCTACATATACATTACTGTTCAAATTATTGGGATCAGAAAGTCTCTTCTGCTCACCAAGGCTGCATTTATTTGATCAAAAATACAGTAAAAATTGTGAAATATTATTCCAATTTAAAACAGCTGTTTTCTATGTGAATATATAGTAAAGTGTAATTTATTCCTGTGATCAAAGCTGAATTTTCAGCATCATTACTCCAGTCTTCAGTGTCACATGATCCTTCAGAAATCATTCTAATATGATGATTTGATGCTCAAGAAACATTTACGATTATTATCAATGTTGAAAACGATTGTGTTGCTTCATATTTTTGTTGAAACCGTAGATAGATGTTATTTTTCAGTATTCTTTGATGAATAGAAAGTTCAAAAGAACAGCATTTATTTGAAATAGAATCTTTTTTGACATTATAAAAGTCTTTACAGTCACTTTTGATCAACTTAATGCATCCTTGCCTAATTAAATTATTATTATTATTATTATTATTATTTTTTAAAAGTACAGACCCCAGATTTTGAAAGGTAATGAAAGAAAGTTATAGATACACACTGAAAAAAGTGAAAACAATTTTCATTCAGAAATTACTGGTAAATTTCGTATTTACAAAATAAGTATTTACAAAGAAACAGCAAGTAAGACACTGAATTAAATGTGAAATTATAGAAAAACTAAAACAGTATTTTCTTGTAAAACTACTCCAATAATCTTTACAACTTTAAAAATATTTTTTTAAAGTGTAAAACAAATATAATGGGAGTATATTTTACAAGAAATAGTGTTTGTACCTTAAAATTTCACATTAACTTCAATGTGTTATTTGTGAGATTTACTAGCAATTACTGAGTGAAAATGGTTTCCTAGATTTTTTTTCATGTAAACCCAAAGTTTTTCAGTGTAGGTCTGAGCAATATGAGTTTATGGTATAAATCCACATATACTTATAGATATTATTTAGATGTTTAAATAGGTGTCTTGTAGTAGTCTTTTCTTCCCTATTGTGCCGTATATCTGAGTGAAACGCTTCTGGAACAAGAACAAATGTAGGGCGGGGCTTGATTTTGTCCATGGGGAATTGATTGGATGGTTGTGGTCTGCTATTGGTGGATCTCATGTGAGTGACAGGTTGCCCCGCCCTCATCATCAGAGAGGAGAAGTTATTCTGATTCAAGATTACGAGGAACATGAATTTAAAACAATAATGATGTGCACTGATAAATCATTTAGTATAAACACTGCAATATTCCATCAAAAATAAGAACTGTCCATTTTGATTTCATGGTGACTTTAATGTTCAGATTCATTATTGTTGAGCAGTCTGGGTAGGTTTTCAGGTGCTGTGAAGGGAAGTATCTCGCTCTCGGGTCTATTACAGCACTTTGTTAAGACTTCAGAGCAAAGCTCAAGCTTTCTGAAGAGCCACGGCGCGAGATCTTCAGGCTAACTCGTGTCCAGCGCTGTGGCGGGAGAGCAATTATATTACAGCGGCTGAAATTCTGTTAGTATGACCGGCTGGAATCAGATTAGGCCCAAACTGAACATGATGCTTGGTGGGCAGCGCTCAGCATGAATTTAAATGGGTTCACGGTGAACAAAAGCAGACGTGAGCGGGATCAGCCCGAGGAATGAAAGGGTCCTGGACAGGAACGGCAGCGGGCCGAGGACAGAAACTCAGCTGAGAGATACTGATGTGAACATGGAGGAATGGGAAGCATTACATTGCCTACATTTTGAAATTATAAAATTAAATTATATTTCTCACTGGTTCTAATTCAGAATGGAACCGGAATCTAATGATTTCCTGACGTTTGTGGTTCAGATTCATCAGCGTTATGAATCTGATCCACAACAAGAGGAATCTGGCTTTATCAGAGTTGAATGTGACGAGAGAGAAAGACTGAATGGCACAAAATAATACAAAGGCTATAAATTAATTATTTTCATCTTCTTTCATTGCACACAATAAACACGGCCAGAGTCATCTGATTCACAAAAGAATGACTCTTATCATTTGATTCTTTTAATGAATCAGTCAAGAACTTTCATGAATCAGAACTCTGTTTAAATTCATCTAATGACTCACTGAATCGTTAGAATTGAACCTATAATAATAGATGTAAAAAAAAGATGGGTAAGAGGTCTCAGTTGTTAACATTAGTTGGTTAACTACATCAGTTAACATGAACTGACAATGAACAATAATTCTACAGCATTTATTAATCTTAGTTAATGTTAATATTAATCTTAGTTAAGTTAATGTCAATATCTACTAATACATTATTAAAATCAGTTGTATCTGTTAACATTAGTGAACTATCAACATATCTGTGAACCAACATGAACATTTTCATTAACTAACACTAACATTAAATATAGCTGCAAGCAGCCATTAAGAGGCCAAGCACAAAAGAAGCAAGTAAGAAGTAAAATCATTAGTAAAATATAGCATTTTATTTCATATACTTTATTGTAGTTAGTGGCAATTTAATATTTTGTTTAGTTATAGCGTCACTAACAGACGCAATCCCACCACTTTTTTATATGTCCTCAGAGTGTGTCAAATTTGGTGAAAATATCTCATTCCGTTTAGGAGTTATAGACATGTATATGTATGAGTACATAAAAAATGACCCATGAGCGACTTTGATTGCAGTTTTTTGCCACTTACTATAAAAATTTTGGCATTTACGCTATAACATTTAGCCAACGACCTACGTTTACGAATTTCCTACACTGGTTTCGTCTCGATCAGACTAACGGTTTTGAAGATATTTGCGAACGTTGTTTTAACGCTAGATCACAACGTTGCACAAACCATAAGGCGAAATCTAGCATGTTATGTATCGTTGGACTCGGCAAGGTTCAGGAATCTAAGGAGATGACTCCCATGAAAATAAGTCAACAACATCAAAAGTTATGAGCATATGAATATTTGATTTCACCACTAGGTGGTGCTATCTTGAAACTTCTCAGGCTCCTTCAGGGCATCGTGCTGATAACCCATACCGAGTTTCGTAATGATACGATTATGCGTTCAAAAAATACAGCATTTTGCAACAAAATGCAAAATGGCCGACGCCCAAAATGGCTGATATGGTAAAATTGGATATCATCAAAGTCCCTTTCAAGGGAAGTCTGTTTACTCGGCGGCCATATTTGCAACGTCTCCGGGCAGCTATTTCGGGCATCCAAGACCAAGTCCTATCTATTTGAATGGGGGAATCCTGAAATCTCAAAAACTGCTTGGTGAACTCCCAGTTAAATTAAATATTTCAAATCAGCAACAAAATCTGACATGAACCGTCCCATTAATGTTGTTTCTTATGCTAAAATAGCATTAAAAAAGCGTATTTTTCAGGCTAGACGAGCCAGTGCGCATGTGCAGTCCTATAGAGACAGAGCGACACGCGTCATAATCTGAAAACCACGCCCACCGGGGGGAAACAATCCAACCGTCTCCATTGACTTTGTATTGCGTGAGGCTGCCTTCTGGTCATTTCTGACTTATAACAAAAAACAGAACAATGTCTAAAAGCTGCTGTGTGACAAGGTGTACAGAAAACAAGCTAAAAAACACAGAACCAAAAACCCAGAAGTTTTTATAAGCTGTCGATCCAAAAAACTAGTGTTTAAGGACTAAAAAGTGGATATAGGCGATTGAGACAGAGCGCGACATGACATATTACTATAAGAACTACGCCCACTGGAGGGGAACGTAATCAGCGACAGGAAATATACTATATAAAACTGACATTTGGATATTTGACTTAACAGTGACTAAATGTTTACTGCACACGTAGGCTTACTGAGTGTCAGGATCCCAAAATTTACCCATTCTTCCTGCTGATGCTTCACGTCTTATTGCCTGTATCCACTTTTGTCTCCTTAAAGGCTGGCTTTTACGGTTCGGTAGCTTATAAAAACTTAGTTCTGGGTTTTTTTAGCTTGTTTTCTGTACACCTCATCACATAGCATCTATTAGACATTGTTCTGTTTTTTGTTATAAGTCAGAAATGACAAGGAGGCAGCCTCACGCAATACAAAGTCAATGGAGACGGTTGGATTGTTTTCCCCCCCGGTGTGGGCGTGGCCTAAATGCGCTCTGTCTCCATGCGCGAGTCTCAGGTTTCTATGAGAACCGGAGCCTCTAAAGGCAGCTGCAGTGACGTAATGACTTTATCAATCAGCGATTGGTGAGACCTATTCCACCATATTGCGTGTTGCAGTTTCTCCCATTTATAACTAATAGGAGCGAACCGTCTTTCTATGTCTATAGTCTTTGATATAATTCAACGCGGCATGTTGCCCTGGATCTAACAAGACCAGTTTTTGTAATTTTTGGCCAAACCGTTTGGAAGTTATAAGCAAAAATAATATTAGTAAACATAGTAATAGTAAAATAGAAAATTTGCTATATCCAGACCAGTAGGAGGCGCTGTGCCAAAACGCAGCATGTAGCCTCAGAACATGCTTGTGATGACATGTACCAAGTTTGGTCAGAATACGCTAAAACGTCGCGGAGATATAGCCTCGTGTCCAATTTGGCATGCTCTTCTTCGAATTTGTTTGCACGTTATTCGAGAATGGTTGGTTTATCAAAAAGCTTTGGTAACTTTTTGCCAGCATAGTCTGAAGATGACCTGATTTGATTTTCATGAAAATTGGAGCAACCGTATAGGAGGAGTTGGGGGGACAATTTGGCGGGAAAGTTTCATGACGGAAAAATTACCTCATAGGGTGCAATCGAATCGTACTGAGTAGGGGTGTCGCAATATACCGGTATTGACGATAATCGTGATATTCAAAGCATGAAATATCGATATCGTGTTAATTTAGGGTGTGACAATATACCGGTACTGGCGATAACCACAATATTTAAAATGAATAGGAGGCTTATGATATCATGACATGTAAATACTCCAGCGCCAGTACCTGGTTGAGCTCTCAGGTGGCAGTATTGCAACTTAACGCTGACAACTGTCAAACAAGAAGAAGACGCAGCGCGCGCAGCTATTTAAGAAGAACCGTGTCGTCCGAGTGGGAGAGCGAGAGTCTCTGTCCACACCCGAAAAAAGTAAAGTAAGCTCGACAGTATGGGAGTTTTTCGGCTTCCGAGGAGTTTTTGGCTCCTTAGACAGCCCAATCTGCAGAATTTGCCTAGCTACAGTCAGTGCGTAGGGTGGCAACACCACCAACCTTACCCACCTCCATGTCCATCACCCTGCGGATTACGCCATTTTACAGTTTACATTTTTAAGTTGCGATTATTTTACTAGTCATGGAATGGGAAATGTTATATTAACCTGTTAACAGCGATTTTCTGTGTTCATATATTTAAATAAAGGGTGATTCTTTTAATAAGTACCGCGTTTTCTTTACTCGTCTTACTCAGCCTGATGTAGCTATATGCATGCAGTTATATGCCCTCAAAATTCAAGATACACGGGCATTTTTGCCCCGACGAGTTTTTGTCATTATATCATATGATAATATGTAGTTGTATTACAATATCACACGAGCAAGAGTGCCGTTTTCCCCAAATCAGCACAAATGCAATGTTCATTTAACTTATAAATGAATAAAATGAACAATGTGAGTTACATTTTAGACACAGTATTGTTAATATTGTTTGTTTTTTTCTTTATTTCGCCAACGAAAATTGAAATTAAATGACCCATTCAATAAAGACGGTCACTTGCTTCCTGAATGAATCAGTCATTTGAACAAATCGGCTGAATGAATGAATGAATGAATGAACTCACTCATTAAGACAGTGACTTGCTGCCACCTACTGGCAGTTTAGTTTCATATTTAAAGTACATTTTAATTAAAAAGTTAAAATTAGAAAAAATCCATATTTAAATATTGAATTAAATTTATGTAGACAAATTGTAAATGCTGTGTAAATATATTAATGCCACTTCTCATTCTGTGTCACCTCTGTATTGCAAAGATGGATTTTGTTGATATTGGTAACAGCCATAATTTATAGGCTACTAGGCTAGAATTAATTTTTATTTCTTCAGGTCTCAAAAAGCCTTAAATTTGACTTTAAAAAATGTGCAGCAACCCTGAAAGAGAAAAACTAAATAAACAAAGTAAAAATTATTTAGACTGATACATTTTTTTCCCCCAAGGATTCTATAGATATCACGATATATTGATATCGTGAATTATTTTGGCCACAATAACCATGGTGTGAAAAATCTAATATCGTGACAGCCCTAGTACTGAGCCAAGGAATCAGAGGAAAAAAATATTTTGTTTCTAACCCTTATGGTTCAAAAGTTATTAGCGTAAACATAAATGAAACTTTTGGACAAGTGGTGGCGCTAGAGAGTTTGATCTAGAGACACCAAATTTGCTGTAGTTAATGTTGGGACTGTCCTCTATCAGTGTGCCAAATTTCATAACTTTCCCACAAGCGGTTTTGTGGGCTGCCATAGACTCAAGAGCGGAAGAAGAATAATAAGAACGCCTAATAAATGCTGTAAATATATATGGCTTTTTTAACCAAGATAGTGTTGTTTTTCTTTAGTAAAGGTGTTTTGATGTCTTTCTTAAATGTACTAAAGCATCGTTAATGAAATCTTTAAGGAATTGCAATTGTTAATTCAATTCTGTCATTCATGTTTATGAACAGTCATATTTAGTGAAACTAAAGAATCTTTCAGTAATATGAGACTAACAGAACATGAGCGTATATGAATCTGATGCTCTATATGATCGTCATTGCGGCTGCTGGAGAGATTGTGCCGAGCGTATGTTTTATATATGAACACAGAGCCATTCAGACATTTATGCAATTATGCTAAGTGTCACCTTCACCGTGACCTTTGACCCGGGGTTAAGCTCCCCTTGAAGTTTGGAAATAAAGCCTAAATGGAATTGCCCTGTATGCCACTGTTTCTAATATATGGCTGTTAATAAATAAAATGAATGTGCAGAAAGGTGCATATGCATTTATCTTTATTCAGAAGCTCAAACAAACTGCTTTCACTCTGAATTAAACACAATAACAGTCTCTCGTTTTCAGCAGCTTGATTCTCTCATGGCAGGCCGTCTCTGTGAAGATGAAATTTGTTCAAATCTTATAATGTACGGCCTATATAGGATTCATCTGTACTGATCTGCATGCATTTTATCTCACGTTTATTAACATCAATGTTGTTCAAGACTGCAAACCACAGTCTAAAAGTTATTGACACACCTGTCATCTGTGAACATTTACTAGACATAAATCATTTTTGGTAACACTTTAGTTTAGGGTCCAATTCTCACTATTATCTAGTTGCTTATTATCATGCATAATACTAGGATATTGGCTGTTTATTAGTACTTATTAAGCACATATTAATGCCTTATTCTGCATGACCATATTCTACATCCCATAATCCTACCCAATACCTAAACTTAGCAACTACCTTACTAACTATTAATAAGCAGTAATTAGGAGTTTATTGAGGGAAAAGTCATAGTTAATAGTGAGAATTGGACCCTAATCTTACCATTTATTATATTTTTATTATATTATATTATAAATTATGCACTTTACAATAAGGTGCCATTGTCAACATTAGTTAATGCATTAATTAATATTAACTAACAACATTTGTTACAGTATGTATTAAATATATATGTATATATATATAGTGACTAAAAGCACATATCATTGTGATAATGTTTGTTTTGTTTTAATGCAATGAATATTTCACTTTCTTTCAATCACATGGAGTTGTGGAGGGGAAAAGTATCGTAGATGAACAGCTGGTGGTTAATTGTCTTCTGAGATACAGACATTTTCTTTAGTGAGTCTGAACCGAATAACATCGCTCAGATTGTCATTCTTACACTTCGACTGCAGTTCTTCATCAGTCAGTCGTATTTACTCACCAAAGGCCTGTAGCACTTGCGAGTGTTAGTTTGGGATTTCTCCATGATATCCGGCTAGTCCTTCTGCAGTGTCCAGGACACAACCGTCACACACTCTCTGACAGAGGCCTTTTTTCCACAAGGTCAGTGTTTTAACAAGGAGCTATTTTTTATTATTTATTTTAGCCGTTAACCTCTCTGTGATGTTCCAGAGGTGGCGGCACCTGCCGCAGCGTTGAATATACATGACACAAGAGGCTGCGATGAGATTTCATTTGACACGCTGACCCCATCTCCATGGGCACGGGAAACCAGGGCGAGAAAATAAGGTTGACCTTCGACCCCTGACCTTGAACCCAGCATCACCCGCACTTACAATTAAATCAGTCAGAGAAACAGGCTGTCTGAAGGAAGTCTGTGCTTCACTGACACTGCTGACTGCTGTTCGTATTTCTCTTTTGATTTCATTTTCATTATATTATTTACTTTATGTTCTGTGATGATTTTCTTCTTTGAATGGAGGACTTTACTCTTTATTTAAAACTAAAAGAATTAAAAAGCATTTTTGTTACTTTAAATAAAATAAAATATATAAAAATACTTATTTTATTCTAGCTACTTAAACTTAAACCTAACTTAAACGAAAACTGAAATAAAAAAAAATAATAAAAACTACACTGACATATTTAAAAATAATAAATGACAAAAACACACAACAAAATTACTAAAACTTTAACTAAAATGGAAAATATAAAAGTAAAATATTATTCAAATATTTATAAAAAATATAATAGTATTTCAATGATACTAAAAGTATTCAGTTCTGCTTGTGGATTTACTTGTCATATGGAGTTATTTCAAGCTAAATAAAACATTTATTATTATACATTTATTGAAATTAAAGGTGATTATAAGATTGATCATGTTCTGTAATTGTTGTCAATACTTCAAAATTAGAATGAGAACAAAATATAAAAGTAAAAAAAAAAATATATGTATTTCTATTTTCTATTTATATTCATTGATACTATGTTATATTTTAAAATAGAAATAATAATTCAAAATATTAATAAGCTCTCAATGATATAAAAACAGTATAACGGTCAGAGATGAAGTCTGACGACATGATTTGTATGGGATCAAGGGAAGCTCTGATCACCATACCTAAAACAGCTGTGTGTGACCCCGTCATGACCTCTGCGACACCCTGTAACGCTCATTATTTATAGGCTGGGTGACATAAATAATGCTCTGTCTGTTTCACATTTTTTTTAGACGGTGCTGTCTGTAATAGTGAAGCATTTAAAAGACGTTTTCTTTGGCTGGAATTCCTGCAGAACACTTCACTTGAAGCCTTTAAATATAATGCATTATAGAAGTATTTTTTAATGCATTAATTATGCCTTGTATGATCTCATGATTAACTGTAACCACAGTTATAATACATTATAGTACTATTATAATCTATTCATTGTTACACCTTTAGAAATAGTGCAAAAAAAAAAAACAATTTCAGATGCAACAAGGAATCTGCTAATGCATTTTAACTTTGGTTACAATTATTAATGAAAAGATATAATGCATTACAATGTAAATTATGAAATAATTGATTATTCAGCAACTATTCTCCAATAATGTTGTGCCATATGTCACAGTATCGGACTGATTTGATTTGCTACAGCAATCCTAACATCTATAAGCATGAAGAGAAATATTCAGATAAGTGTCAGTGGTATTTGTCTTGATATGAGATGACAGCAGCAGTTTGATCACTCTCCATTCATAATCTACATTAGCTGATAATGTTTTATTTTTTCCTCAAGTTTACTTTTTATGCAGAAAAAAATCATTTTGAATCTGGTCCTTAATCTTGCAATGTGAAAAATAAGGAACATATTCAAAATTAATATTCTTTCATAAGATTGCACAATGATTCATATTTTAATTGCAATCACGATTTCTCGATAAATTAAACAATCATCTGCAATACTGGCCCACTGGTTATTTATCCTGAAAATATTGTTTTCATTTGGCATTTACATTATCTTGCATTGGTAACATGTCTATATATGCTTGGGGTTGTCAGATATCAAGCATTTAAATCCCCCAATCAGAGCTTTTCTCTGGATCCATTTGCATCATGTAAACACTGCGATATAAACTATTGCGATAAATGAAAGTGTGATACAGCCAGTATGTGTTCCTTCATAAGGCTGTTTGCTGTGACTAAATCTGCGAGCAAACCTTCATAAAACTCTAATAAAACCAAACATGAATCTCAGCTGTATTGGTTGCAGTTGTAGTTACTGAATAAACACACTTATGCAACCTCTGTGCTACTATACAAAGTCTTTTTTAAAACAGCACTTTATTTTACAGTCCTGTTCCGCGTGTACATACTGTATACTTATTATAGTAACTAGGAACTAACCCTGAAACTAACCTGAACCCATGTAGTTATATTACCCAGTACTTTCTTAGGTAAGAACACTGTAAGAGTATGTAAGTGCACATACTATAATAAAGTGCATATTAAATATTAAATAGCATATTTTGAAATTATTGGAATTAATATTAGAAATTTAACTGTTTAATCTTTTGAGAGAAGCTTTTCTGAGGTTGTACCAGTTTCTATAATGTGGAGAGTAAAACTTTTTTACTACAATTCATTTTTGAAATATAATCATTTACTCAGTTACTGTCATAACTTGTTTTCATGACAAATTTATTTAAACATATATATTAAATAATTAAGACATTACTAACAGGTAAAGTAAATATAATGAGCTAATATAGTGCATATATTTAATGAAATTGTCCTCTAGAGTTCATTTCTCTAGTGAACTAACATGCTGTGGAGACTAAATGACTTGCCTGAGGTGAATGTAATGCTACGTGAGATATTATTCTCAAGCTGTTTTATTGACGTCTTTCTGCAGTTGAATCACTGGCTGATCCATAAACATATCTATGCATAGATCATCTGTTCTTCTTCTTCTGCACTTTTTCCTGTTGTGGTGGTTAGCAAACAGCGTTGCATTACCATGCACGCCCCCTTCTGGATTGGAGTGTGAATTGCCTGTGACTGACTGTATTCGTCGTCTTCGGGATGAATGCATGTACCGTTACACCTCTAATATATATATATATATATATATATATATACACACACACACACACACACATACGTTGACGTTCTCTTGATTCGTGCTCGTGTGAAAAGTGCAATAATTGCAATAATGTAAAAAGAAATTTCTAAAATGACAACTATAATGACTATATATATATATATTAAATATAAAATAATAAATAACTTTAGTCCCTCTGTGGTGAAAATCAAGTTTTTAATGTTGTTTATATGTCTATGTGGTGTTTTTAATATGCTTTAAGACAAACCATGTGCAAATTCATCAGTCAACACCATTGCTGAGTATTTTCTCTTTAAAACTGCAGTGAAAAAAGACAGTCTCAAAAATGCAGTCAGAAATCGCTGGTGTTTCTGACGTCACAAACTACCTTGTAACCAATCATGTCAACGTGCCGGCGGGCTTTAGCATATCATTAACAGCGAACTAGCAGGGGAGTCTCAAGAGAAGCCAGGTTATCCCAGTGTATTTTTCTGTTGATATGAAAAATCGTGTAGATTTAGCAATATGGCGGGTGTATGATGTTTATATTACGATGTTATGATGAACTATATGGCTTTCTCAACTGATGTTCTGAGTGTTTGTAAGGATACTGATTTTCAGAAGACTGAAAAGTCTGACTCTGAGATGGTTTGTGTAACATTAGGAACACATTATTAGCTGTTTGATAACATAGTCAAGCAAAAGGCTAATCATATTAATTACCGTTATGAGTCCGACGTTGTAAAGAGCGATACCATTGTGCAGCGTTTACCTCAGTAAGTTGAATCTCTGGGCTGCGTGAGCAAATGGAGGCAGGGCTAATTTGCATATTCATTGATCCGCGTATACTAAATGAGGCAGGGGTGTAGAGTTACAAGCTATTTTAAAGGATTAGTTCACTTTCAAATGAAAATTATCCTAAGCTTTACTCACCCTCAAGCCATCCTAGGTGTGACTTATGACTTCCATATGACTTATCATATGACATATGACTTTCTTCTTTCTGATGAACACAATCGGAGATATATTAATAAATATCCTGACACATCCAAGCTTTATAATGCCAGTGAACGGGATCAACAAGTATGAGCTGAAGAAAATGCGTTGAAATATGTCATTTTGGTGATCAAAGATGAGTTTTAAGGGATAAAATGATTGACTACAGGGGGACTTTAAAGTTTTGTCATCTGCCACTTTAAATGCTCAGTGGATTCTGATTGGTTTTTATAGTTCATCAGCTGGAAAAAATTAGCTCTGAAAGTGATTCATTCCTCTGTATCGTTATAGTTGTGGACTTCACTATTCTCATAGAAATAGAGAATCATTATAGTTATTGTCAACAAAATAATCCCATTGTAACCATCATCGTTCAGCCCTATTCCTATAAATGCACTGTATAAATTGAGATACAGTGTGGGTTTTGTTGGGTTACTGGTGACGACGTGTTTACAGAAATTGCACCTGATTATTGTACTGTTGATCTGGCACCACATCGGCCGTCCTTCACCTCACGTCTCTGTCTGTCTTCCAGGCTGCTGAACAGGATGGCCGCTGAGGAGCGGCACATGACGTCCAGCTGTGGCTCCTACATCAAGACAGAGCCCTCCAGTCCGTCCTCTCTGGTGGACACGGCCAGCCATCCCAGTCCCGGCGCGCATTCGGACGCCAGCGGCGGCTACGCCAGCGCCATCAACAGCCACTCCAACGGCCTGGACTCTCCGCCCATGTTCACGGCGGGCGGGCCGCTGGGTGCGGCGGGGAGCGCCTGCCGCAAACGCTACGAGGACTGCTCCAGCACACTGCTGGACGACCCCGGCTCCATAAAATGCGAGTACATGCTCAACTCCATCCCCAAGCGCCTGTGCCTGGTGTGCGGAGACATCGCGTCGGGGTATCACTACGGCGTGGCGTCCTGTGAAGCCTGCAAGGCCTTTTTCAAGAGAACAATACAAGGTATTCCTTCTGCATGTGCTGTATGTTGGTGGTTTGGAATAATTATGATTTCTGTAAGAAGTTACTTCTGTTCCCCAAGACTGCATTTTATTTTATCAAAACACCTCTCATATTTTCATATAAAGTAAAGCAAACTAATATGTCACAATGAACATATTCTGAGAATGAGAAACAATGGCCAATTGCCAATAAAAAGACATTGTGCGTATTGACATATCATCATGACTTGGATGTAGTAATGTATGGTGTGGCGCCAGCGGTGACGCTCTAGTAATCAATCCATCTGATCGCCTATACGAGGTTTACTGTTACAGAGACATATGATCAGATGACCACACTGACCAGAAGGCAGTAAGAGCGGATGAAATAGCCGTCTCTTCTCACTACAGCACAGAATGGACAAACCAAAGCGTTTCACATGGCCAGATTTTGACTAATGGTGTAAGGTCCATAATGTGTCTTATTTTAGACAAGAGCTGACCTGTTATACAGGAAGAGACCATTTGACTGACATGTAAAGCACTGTAAAGACCCGTTCACACCAAGATCTATAACTATAAAGATAACTATACTGATAACGTTATTAACTTCCACACCAGCAGACGATATTGTTCTGTTTATTTTAAGTGTGCACTGTAGTTTTGTCGTCTGCCTCTTTAAATGCTCAATGTCTTTAAAGGGATAGTTCACCCAAAAATTTACTCACCCTCAAGCCATCCTAGGTGTATATGACTATCTTCTTTCAGACGAACACAATCAGAGATATATTTAAAAAATATCCTGGCTCTTCGAAGATTTATAATGGTAGTGAACGGGGGTGTTTTGAAGGCCAAAATAAATGCATCCATCCATCATAAATATAATCCATACGGCTCCAGGGGGTTAATAAAGGCCTTCTGAAGCGAAGAGATGGGTTTTTGTTAGAAAAATATCCATATTTAAAACTTTATAAACTAAAATAACTAGCTTCCGCCAGACGATTGTACGCATACTGTGCAAGTCGACTTGTGCCAACTGAAGCGATGTATGACGCAGGATGTAGGAGTATCGTAAGCTTAGACGCCTCTCACGATTCAGACAAATATGGCTGGGCAACAAACTCAAGCTCCTCTTCTCTTATATCGAAATCCTCTGACATTTCTCTTTAAAAATTATTGTTTTAGACTTCTAATTCTAATGCTCTATCCCCTGTGCTTCCACGTTCGTCACTGCGTCATGCGTCAGGTCAGGGGTTACTGTTTTGTCGCAAATCAATGCGTACGGCCGTCTTTCGGTAAATATGGATATTTTTCTAACAAAAACCCATCACTTTGCTTCAGAAGGCCTTTATTAACCCCCTGGAGCCGTATGGATTATATTTATGATGGATAGATGCACTTTTTTGGCCTTCAAAACACGTCCCCTGTTCACTACCATTATAAAGCTTGGAAGAGCCAGGATATTTTTTAAATATATCTCTGATTGTGTTCATCAGAAAGAAGATAGTCATAAACACCTAGGATGGCTTGAGGGTGAGTAAATCATGGGGTAATTTTCATTTTTGGGTGAACTATCCCTTTAAAGCAGGATGGATTCTGATTGGCTGTCAATGTTTTTATCGTTAATCAGCTGGAAAAAAAATGTTGTGAAACTACTTTTTGGAAATATATCTTTATCGTTATCATTATAGTTATTGTCCTTTGTGTGAACGGGCCTTTAGACTTGATTTGGTTTTTTGCCAAAATACAAGACCAGTGTGGGGGAAAGAAAATCAGACACTAGCATGGTGGTTTCTGCAAACGGTTGTGTAAAAACACGTAAAATGTAGCAGAAATAGACTCTGTAGACTCTGAATTTCGGTCGCAAAGCAGGGTTATTATAGTTTACTAAAACACAAACCTTAAAAAATATATAAACAAACAGAAATAAAATTGCTTGAAATAAAATAAAATAAATTTTAACTGAAATAAAATAAAATATTTAAAAAAAATAAACATTTAAACATCATTTAATTTAAAATAAATAAAACTAAAACAAATAAAAATTAATAAAAACTATATAGATGTTTTTTTTTTTAAAAAAACTTGTAAAATGACAAAAACAACAAATTTACTAAAACATCACCTAAAATGAAAATGGAAAATATAAAAGTAAAAACTAATTCAAAATATTTATTAAAAAAACTATAATAATATCTGAATGATGCTAAAATGCATAAATAATTAAAAAAAAATATTCAGTATTCATCGGCTTGTGGATTTACTTGCTAAAACAAAACTCTTGATAAAATAATGTGTTAATTTTGGCAATCAATTTAAGCTGCTTTGAAGTGAAAAAAAAATAAACAAGACATATTTCATTCAAAGCAGAGAGCGGACAGAGAAGTTATTTCTGTGGATAAATATGGTGCTTTCTGTGTAGCTCTGCGAGTGACACTCTAAAGCAGAGGTTTCTGTTGTGCATCGTGATGTTCAGGGTCACAACAGATGAGCAGCATCACACTGTCATATCGGACTGACACAGAGTGTGTTCTGAACCAGATACTGATCACATGGGCTTCACTGTGTGTGTGTGTGTGTGTGTGTGTGTGTGTGTGTGTGAGAGAGAGAGAGAGAGAGATGCAGCGAGAGAGATGCTGAGCAACACCAGTCACACTGCTCTGATATTATAAACCTTTAGCATTTTATTTCATAAAAACCCACATTTCCTAATGCTCACATTCATACAAACGTCCTCCTTCAGCTCGTGCTTCACGTGTCTTTCTGCTGTGAAATCTGCACTGATTTTATCAAGTAAACGTAAGAATAACTTTGATATTGTTAGTAATATTTCAACTGGACTGAAGCAGCTTCGGTTTACTTGATTATCCAGACATCATTTTATAGAAAAATCATGAGTATCAAATATGATGATCATCTTTTGAGGAAGGTTTATTTGTTCATCTCTCAATCATCATTGTATTGCATTGCATTATGTTCATGTCATATATTTATATGCATTTGATATACTGTTATAAAGATCTCATTGATTTACAAGCATCAGAATTTCATCTTACTTTCTGTTCATATTAATATCAGCATCTGCAGCAAATTGCATATTTCTGAATAAAATTGAGCTGTTTTTTCCTCCATATTCTCACTATATCAGACTATATGAGCCATAAAAGCTATTTTTTATACTTTGTCTAAAGGTTCAATATTTAAAAAAATTAGACTGTTATTTCATATGTCAGGCTTTACAGGGTTAACGTAAAGTATTTATTTATCTTCAGCGTGAATTACGACATCCTCCTCTGAATCACTGAGATTTCTGCCCATCAGTGACACAAACACGACATCAAAATCCCCAAACTTTCACGGCCGTCAGGTGTTTAAACACTCGCGGTGGACGTTGACATTGGCTGCGTTGTATCGGCTTTAAACAGTTTATGTACCTTTGTGAAGCAAACAATCACAACTCGTCCAAAACGCTGCTATTTGCGCTCACCGAAACACGAGCGGCGTGCCTCAAGTCACATATTTAGAGTCTGGCTTTAAAAACACAGACAGACGCACAAAAGCACTCGTGACGAGACACTCGAACGAATGAGCAGAATTAAGAGGAGGAGAGTTACACGAAAGAAAGAAAGCGTCCCCCCTCCGCACTTTGTATTGTCAGATGGCAATTTCCCCCCTCTATCGCTCTGTTCTTCCTCTTGGAGCGCTGCCTGTAATGGAGCTAATCTAGAGCCGTTTGTCCGAGCCACAGGAGTTTTGTCAATAACAATCAGCGTTCAGCAGGAGTAATTAAGGCCGAGCCTTTTCATTAGGCCGGGGGGAGGGGCTCGTCTCTGGGGACGACCGGCGCAATTAGAAACGCAGGCACGCGTCGCCGGGTAATTTCAGCCGCGGCCGGGAAGGAGGGGAAGAAACGGAGGACTTTCTTTAGATTGAAGAGGGACTCGTTTTTGTCTCGTGCAAGAGCCGGACGACTAATGGCATAATAAGCAGACGAAAGGCTCTGGAAGAACGAGGGAGGATTTTAGGCAGGAAGAGACAAGGGCAGGTTGAGATAACCAGAGGAGGAAGAATAGGGCAGATGATGAGCTTTTGACAGAAGACAAGGAAAGAGGCATAAGAGATGTGGATTAGATGTGATTAAGTAAGTAAATAACAGGGTTTCCATCCCGACTGTGATTAACGCAAGAACAACTGCTGAACATGTCAGACCCAACAGGAAAAGTTCAGAAAAACTGTATAAATAAAGTTGGTAACACTTTATAATAAACCAGCTAACAAAAGAACGTTTTGCTAATGTTTATTAAATGTTTTAAAAACATTTATTCTTGGTTATGAGAACATTAAGGGAACATTCCATTTTATCATTTTGCAAACATTATGGGAACGTTAATTTTGAATGTTCTGAGACAAGTAGTAACATTTTAAAAACATTAGAAGAACGTCCAACTAAATTTTTAAGGAAAAAATGAATAAATAATGTTTTTGGTCTAACGTTTTGAGAGCATTCTTATAGACCAGATAACTTTGAACGAATGTTCTATTAACGTTAGTAGAAGAACGTTTGTTCATACCATTGACAGAACATTCTGAGAACGTTCCCTGTTAGCTGGGAAGGTTTCTATTAGTTAACATTAGTTAACTACAGTATATAAACTAACAATAAAAATACTCCTAAAGCATTGATTAATCTCAGTTAATGTCAATTCATTTATTAATACATTAATAAATACATTATTTAATGGACCTGAGCTGACATGAACAGTAGTATTTTTGATGAATAAATACTTAAACAAATGTATGGCTTATTGTTAGTTAAAGGGGACCTATAATGCCCCTTTCACAAGATGTAATATAAGTCTCAGAATGTGTCTGTGAAGTTTCAGCTCAAAATACCCCACAGATCATTTATTATAGCTTGTCAAATTTGCCCCTATTTGGGTGTGAGCAAAAACACGCCGTTTTTGTGTGTGTCCCTTTAAATGCAAATGAGCTGCTGCTCCCGGCCCCCTTTCCAGAAGAGGGCGGAGCTTTAACAGCTCACGCTTCGGTCGCTCAACAACAACAAAGCTGGAGAATCTCACGCAGCCAAAATGAGGATTGTCAGTAACGGTGTTCAGCCTTACATTGTTCAAACCGGAGTCGACACTGATGGAGAGACTCAGGAAGAAGTTACAACTTTTAGACGTTTCTGAACGGTTAGTGGATAAATTTATGTAGTTGCTGTGGAGTTGATTCAACTCATCCACTAGCATGTGCCGTCATGTTAATCTTTTGTGCAAATCCAGTGTTGAATTGACCCTCGTTTGTGAAGCAATCCGGTGTAAAATGGCAGCATGTCAACAACACTCTACTACAACAACTCTTCCTCTTCTCTAAAGCAGCCCAACATGGCCTCACCCCCTTTGTTGTTTGTTCTCAGGGGCGGGGTTTATGTCAATTTTAGGGTTAGTGATGTCACTAACCCAGGAAGAAGCTCGTTGTAGTCCCTACCAGCCATTTGTTGTAGTCCTTAAACAACGAATTCTGTAAAAGAAAATAGCTCCCTTTGCATTGAACTTTGAGCGTCGTAACTTTGCAGATGTTGTTTATGCTCTAAAGTAGTAAAAATGTTTTACAGTTTACAATTTAGAAGCTGATATTGTATAAATCAGTGTCTATCTAAAGATAAATATGGATGTGTACACTTTCTGTACAAGTACATGCATACAGAGACTAACAAGATCAGGTTGGTTAGTGTTAGGGTTTGTTTTTTCTAAAGGCGTTGTTTTCACCAGTCACTTTTGCTTTGTTTATTCGACCCTCCACCGAACACATGGTGATATTTCCCTCAGTCCGAGCTGGTCTGAATTCACGTCATCTCCGCTCACCGTCCGTTCATGACCGTCGTGACCCACCTGACACCTCTGTGAGCTTCTTCCTGAGCCCATTCTCAACACAGGTGTAAAGTTGTATGAGAGCTCCATCTCTTTCTTCTATGAAGTAATGGAGCCTGACAGGAAGCCTGTAAAAGTCAGTTTAGATTTTGATGAGGAAGACCTTCCATTTTACTGTAATTTACTTACTTGACCCGAGTCTCTCCCCAAACCATGGCCTGGCACCGCTCCTGAAAAACCATCAAAGAAATTACAGCAGATAAATGTTGAGAAGGTAAAAAAAAAAAACTTTATTTGTCTTCTCCAATCCCAAGACTTTTTATTTTAAAAATATAACTTTTATAGGACCTCTGAGTAGATCCATTCTGAAACTGAAGCGATTGCACGCTCGTCTTCCGTATTGCATCATTTCTAAGTGTCGCCTCTTGATTACAAATAAACGTTTCAGGAACAAGAACAAATGTAGGGCGGGGCTTGATTTTGTCCGTGGGGAATTGATTGGATGGTTGTGGTTTGCTATTGGTGGATCTCATGTGAGTGACAAGTTGCCCCGCCCTCATCATCAGAGAAGAGAGGAGATGTCGCTGCAAGAGGGAGGGGAAGATATTCTCAATGTAACTTAAGCATAAGGTCTGTTCCATATCGCAGCTTATTCAAACTGGTCCAGACAGGAAGAGGTCAGAATCATCTGTGATGTGGACCAGACCTTATGCCGAGAGCCGAAGGTGTGTCTACGTGAGAGTAGGAGCGTATTTCAGAGGGAATAAGAGCCATCAGTCTCCCGATGGAACGGTGGCTCGACTCTTCCGCACACAGAGTGCCAATCAGACAGCCTGGATACGCTTACCAACACTGCAATTCAAGACGTATCCTGCCGTAATGATCCCACAGGGACGCATCCCAGAATAGGAAGTTTCAGCCTTTCCTTCTCCAGAAAATATGATAGGATAAATGAGGAATGAGTCTCCGCTCGTTCTAGCTGTGGGAAAACCAATTCATGAATCGAAACGTGGAATCGCACAGGAAATGTGTTTGATTAGGGCTGTTTAGTTGCTCGTGACAACAAATGGGAAAACAGGAAGAGGCGCAATCAGACTTTATCACATTCATTTTCACACCTTTATTTACCCCAAACCCAAAGAGATCTGCTACATTTGCATACTGATTTGTATAACCCAGATAAAAGAGTGAATTTCTAATTATTTAATATATCTTGGGACCCTCCGCTTGATCTGTGCAATAATGTTAACATAATTGCATAAGTTGGGAATGGGGGATGGAAGCGTTTTGTGGAATATTTCAGAAAGCAGAAGAAGGCTGATGATCTACACGCTCTGTATATGAGCTTACTGACCTGTTCATTAATTTCTTTACAGTACAACTGCTTCAACATTATCTCTACTAATCCACTGCAATAAATAAAGGCATAAATAATTCATTAAATAAGTAAGAATTGTTCCCGAGAAACCTTTAAGAGAGGTTTACAACAGTGATGTGATGGATAGAAAATAGTTCAACTGCAGACAGGCTTATCTTTTGTTTAAAAAAAAAAAAAACATAACAAAAATAAAATAGTTGTACACTACAAGTAGTTATTCACATTGAAGCTTCTTATAAATAAAATAAAATGTAGAAATGATAATAAATGTCATTTGTAGTGTGGTTTAAAAGACAATTATTCAGTAATATCATCGAATAAAAAGCACCTACACTATCAGATGAGAACAAAATTTGAACTGAATTAAGATGAATGATGACAATATTGTCTTCTGTAGAACTGCTTTACGGCTGAAATTTCATTTGCTTTATAAATGATTATCATTACAACATTAACACTGTTATTTTCCTGTTTTATTACTTTGAAGCTGCTTTGAAACAATATATATTGTATAAAGCACTATAGAAATAATGCTGACTTGACTAGTCGTCAATCAATATATTGGCAAGATATTTGGCATTTATTAATTACCTAGTTTGGCCTGAAAGTGTGGGAAATGGGACTTTTATTTTGAAAATGTTAGCGCCTGAGCGCAGATGCACAGTATCTCCCAACCATTTCTTTATTTGTGAAATACTGTAATATTGTTAAAGAATCAAGATGTTTCTATCCGAATTATAAACCTGATTATTTTACAGGTTTATTTTTTCATCATATTCAAGTCAATTTTTTCCATACTGATTCATTTTCGAATTATTCATTTGTAATTTAGTATATGTTGGATAAATAGATCTCAGCATTGGCCTTAAAAAAAAAAAAAAAAAAAAAATGCTCAACCGCTAATATTTTGTGTTATATAGTGTTTATATAATTTGATAATTATAGAAGTTTGCTTCCACTCTGGAATAGCAAAATATACAAAATATATAAAAAAATACTTCATCATTGCAACGTTAGCCCCGCCCACTGGTGTGTTAGTGAGATGAGGAGGAGAGAAGAGCGATACAGGACTAAAATAACATTACCTTTCAAAGGATCCTAATGATAGGAATATGATTATTTATTTTCAACAATATGAATGTCTCAGTTGAGCTTTATTTATTTGTATTCGGTACATTTCACTGTGGATTCTTTGGTAAATCAATCAGATTTCGGCGCAGGCTTTGCAAACAGACTTTTACGATATGGACTCGACAGTAATGAACAACATGTCAGTAACTGTGTTAATTCTAATGCCTGATCTGATATTAATGATTCATGACCAGTCAGATGTTCTTTGTCTATGTGTCAGTAAACCAAACCAGTGACTAAACGCTCAACTTCACGTTATTTGTCTTAGTAGGATGAAAATAATCTGTTTTTAAATTATATATAAAAAGTGATCAAAGAACGCTTCCTTTACAGTCACTGGAGCTGTCAATCAAACAGAGCGAGTTTATCAGTGACTGAGTTCTGGACTCAAAACTCCTGTTTTATTCAACAAATCTCTTAGTTACATCACGTTTGCTGTTAGTTATGATGAAAGCATTCGTTAGTGTGCAGAAATTGAGTTTCAATGACGAGATCACTGCTTTCATGAGCTCAACAACATGTCTGTGATCGGCTACAATGTTCATCACTGCAACCTTTCATGACACGATCTAAATATAATGCTATAATCAACACTTTACAGTTAGTTAACCTTGAGAGCTGGAATAGTAAAAATGTGCTAAATGTTTCAGAGAGAGTAATAATTAGCTTTTCAAATAGAAAGATGTCAGCCAATCACAGCAGTGGGCGTTTACACTGAAGTCTCACAGCAGACACGCCCCTTAAAACAGAGCGCTCAAATCAGAGGGCTAAAATCAAGGTAGGAAAAATGCCTTTTATTTCTAAATTATGACGATTTTTGCTGTAAAAACCATACTAACATTATAAGCAGGGCTTGACGTTAACACCCGGGCGGGATAGGCGGAATCGCGCTGAATGACACACAACAGAAGCGCTCTCTCTCTCTGTCTATTGGTGGATCTCATGTGAGTGACAGGTTGCCCCGCCCTCGTCATCAGAGAAGAGAAGAGATGCTGCAAGAGGGAGGAGAAGATATTCTGATTCAAGATCACGAGACACATTAATTTAAAACAACAATGATGTGCAACGATAAATCATTTAGACTAAACACTGCAATATTCCATCAAATTTGATTTCATGGTGACTGTTTATAAGTTACACACTCATCGACACTGTTATACAGAGATAAAGTTCTTTTTCTGGTAAATCCCGGCGGTATCCTGCACTCGCTATTATTTTCCTCCGCTGTACAGTATGTTTTTATTCACCACACCGTCTTCAGCGATCAAGACAGCCCTGAATAAATTGAGCGAGCGCATAGACATTCAAACCACACGCTCGCACGAGAACAAGAGCGCTGTCTGCCGACTGTCATTCTGCATTTAGGCCTCTCTCCTGCCATTACCCATACATGTCCTAATTGAAATGCCTCGCCGCAGTTAAATGTACATGGACACAAGCAGAATGGCAGAGTATATCAAGCACTTTGCCTATTGTTACTCTCACAATGCGACTCAAACGGCTCTTTTATTGTGCAGGTATGAAGCGCTGAAGCGCTCAGCTTGAATAATGTATCAGTAGCTGGTTATATTCTCCATGTAAATAGCGAGCGGCCCGCGCTGCAGCAAAAGTGGCCTCGGTTTCGTTACGTGAAGCGCGCATGCTGCTGAAAATGCGCTCTGAATTTGTGAATGTAATTTGGTGAGGTGTGATTTGAACAGAAGCGCCGGGATCTTTTGTTTTGAATCCTGTCTCATCTGTTTTGTTGCCTCATGTTTCTTCATCTCTCCAGCACACGCTGTCCCTGTTCTGCAGTGTCTCACGGCCACAAGCAATTTATCAAATTGAGTAAAAGATGATTTTATAAATAAAGTGATTTATAGAGCGTTCTTTTGATGGCTTTGATGGATGCAGTGCGGCGCTGTAAAACTCTCCTGCATTAGCTTATTTTTGGACAGCGAGCAGAAGAAGTGCCTCATGCTCTTTTCTCTTTGTCTCCCACCAGGTAACATCGAGTACAGCTGTCCGGCCACCAATGAGTGTGAGATCACCAAAAGAAGACGCAAGTCCTGTCAGGCGTGCCGCTTCATGAAGTGTCTGAAAGTGGGCATGCTGAAGGAAGGTGAGGAGCTCCACTGGGTTTTGAAAGGACAGATGCCTCGTTCGCTTCGGAAGGATGAAGAAATGCGTGTTTGCGAAAGGGCCGATCGACTCGCATCACTTTGTTTTACATGCTAATCCGTTTGATCAATTTTTGTTCCAGGGTTATTATAGTTAACTAAAACCAAAAAAAAAAAAAGAAAAAAAAAAGTGTTACTTCAAACAAAATAAACAGTAACACTTTACAATAAAGTTTCATTCATTAACTTTAAAAAATGTACTAAGGCATGGCATGTTAATTTCAGCATTTACTAATATGTTATTAAAATCAAACATTATATCAGTTAATATTATTTAATAAACAGTATTTTTATATTTTTTAACAATAATTAAAACTATATATTTTTTTAAATATTTTTATTAACTAACATCAACAGCAATGAATAAACACTGTAACAAATGTATGGATCATTGTTAGTTTAAGTTAATGCATTTACTAACATTAACTAATAGGGCCTTATTGTAAAGTGTCACCAAATAAACTTTAACTGAATATATATATATATATATATATATAAAACCTAAACTTATTTTAATTTCAGCTAGCACCTAAAGCAATATTTCTCATTTTAATTTTGTTTAATTTGATCTACTAAATAAAAAGACAAAAACACACAATAAAATTATTAAAACTTTAACTAACATTAAAATTAAACAAAAATAAATTCAACATATTAAAAAAAAAACTATAAAAGTATGTCAGTGATATTAAAATAACCATTTAAAATAATTAAAATGATTTTAATTAAATTAATTTTTATTTTCCCTTCTAATCCTCAAAGCCAAATATCTGGTCAGTTTATTCAACTTTTGTTTTTTTCAGGGTTAGATCGATTAGGGTTACTTTACGCCCAGTCTAAGAGTTTGAGTTTGCTTTAGATTCAAGCCTAAACCTCAAAATCAAACTATATATATATATATATATATATATATGTGCTTTTATTGGTCTTAAAGGGATAGTTCACCCAAAAATGAAAATTACCCCATGATTTACTCACCCTCAAGCCATCCTAGGTGTATATGACTATCTTCTTTCAGACAAACACAATCTGAGTTATATTAAAATAATGTCCTGGCTCTTCCAAGCTTTATAATGGCAGTGAATAGAGGATGAGATTTTGAAACCCCAAAAAGCACATCCATCCATCATAAAAGATAACCATACGACTCCAGGGGGTTAATAAAGGCCTTCTGAAGCGAAGCGATGCGTTTGTGTAAGACAAGTATCCTTATTTAAGACTTTAAAAACTAAAATAACTAGCTTCCGGCAGATGGCCGTACGCACATCAACTTCCGCCAAAAGAGTGACCTCTGACGCAATGTAGGAGTAGCGTAAGCTTAGACGCCTCTCGCTGTTTAAACAAACTCAAGCTCCTCTTCTCTTATATCGAAAATATAAATTTAAAATTTCTCGTTTTAGACTTCTAATTTGTGACCGGTGTTTTGTTTTGCTCTATCCTCTGCGCTTCCGCATTCGTCATTGCATCATGCGTCGGGTCAGAGGTCACTCTTCCGCCGTAAATCAATGCTTACGGCCATCTGTTGGAAGCTAGTTATTATAGTTAATTAAGTTTTAAATATGGATATTTTTCTTACACAAACACATCGTTTTGCTTCAGAAGGCCTTTATTAACCCCCTGGAGTCATATGGATTATATTTATGATGGATGGATGAATTTTTCTTGCCTCCTGTTCACTGCTATTAAAAAACTAGGAAGTACCAGGATATTTTTTAATATATCTCTGATTGTGTTTGTCTGAAAGAAGATAGTCATATACACCTAGGATGGCTTGAGGGTGAGTAAATCATGGGGTAATTTTCATTTTTGGGTGAACTAGGTCCCGGATCCTGCTCTGTTTCCCTCAAATGATCCAAATTATGTATTTATGCAACAATCTGATCAGTTTCTGAAACTCTTGCCACTCGACTGATCATATAAATGGACATAGTTAGAACAGTACAATAAATAGACTTAAAAAGTGAGGAGAAACGCTTCCTGTGTGTTTTGTTGTTGACGCCAAGAATGAGGCGGGGCCCAGGGCCCGTCAAAGGAAGCGGGGTCCGTTCGCATTCGCTGCAGGTTGGGTTGCTCTGTGTCAAAGGTCATGTGTCTGATCAAACTCTACAGACAGATTCATCTGTCATTTAGTAGAAGCTCATCAAATCAGACAGATGAACACGGACAGATTATGTGACGCCGTCATCTTCAGATTTCAAGTTTCAGGGGTTCTTGAGAAACACGGTTCAGACTTTCCCCGCTTTTTTGTGTGAAGTATGTTTGAGCGTTCACCTCAGCAGTGCTTTCATTAGGTCACATGTTACTTTGCAATGTCATTTGTTGGCCTTTAAATCAGCCACATGCTGTGAAGCATCTTTACTGACTGTCTAGTTCATCAAACACACGTCAGCGATCAGGCTTCACAGAGCGCCAGATGAAGCCGCGCTCTTGCCAGAGACACACAAGCCGCGTTAGAGCCGTAAATGTAGTTGGCTGGCGCGCCGGTGGCCTCGTGTCAAAGCCGCGCTGGACCTGAGGCGCTGCTGGCACGACCCGCGCTCACTCGCATGAGCAACACGGCAGTAAATAATTGCGCCTGTTGGGCAGAGAGACAGAAATATGCTGAATAGGTCGATCCGTGCATCTGACTAATAGAAGTGTAACAGTATTCCGGCTGGAAAGGCTCGTGTCCCAGAGCGCACGCTCGCTCCCCGACGTATTGATCCGCTAAATGTTTTCCGAACATCTCAGCTCTCTTCCTGCGGATGCTTTTTTAAAGTCCTGCCATGTGGGAAATTTCTTACTTTTCCTTTGCTTTTTGTGCATGTTATTACACTGCAAAAAAAATTTTTTCTTCCTCAGTATCTTTGTCTTGTTTTCCAGTACAAATATCTAAACATTATTAAATCAAAAGAAGAAAAATGGCATAAAATAACATCTTGCTTTCTGAAAAAATCATCAAAATGAAGTGAGTTTAAGCTTAAAACAAGAAGCAATATCTGCCAGTGAGGTCAGAAAAATAATCTTGTTTTCCCTTTGAATTAAATTTATTTTTATGGAAACACTTTGCAATAAGGTTTTGATTAATAAATACTTTAACAAATGCATTGATCATTGTTAATTAATTCATTCACCTTATTGTAAAGTGTTGCCATTTCTTTTACTCCTTTGGCAGAATTTATTTATTTTTTTTCTTGTTTTAAGTATAAACTTAATATCTGATGTCATTTTGCTTGTCAAGTAAATGTATCTTGATTTAAATATGTAAGAACAGTCATTTTTTGCAGCATATGTAGACTAATGTGTATGGAGGAGTAACATGAGGACATGTGGGCTGGATTTAAAACAGGTCTGTAATGGTGTAGTTCACCCACAATCCATCTGTGCCTGTGAAAGCGCTTCCGTCTATATGGAGCTGAATGAAGTAACGGAATCTCTCCTCTGCACGAGACGCCGAGAATGAATCGCATTACTAGCTGATGAAAAATTAATGCAAATATATTATCTGGAGGAATAAGAGCCCAGAAAATAGGGAGAGATTGTCAGAAATGAATCACCTGTGTCGAGGCAAAAGATGGAGGAGGAGAACGAAGCACTGACATGAGGGCATGTGTCTTCTGCTCAACAAAGCCGCATTTATTTGATCAAAAATACAGTAAAAATTGGGAAAAAATATTGCAATGTAAAATAACTATTTTCTATGTGAATATATTTTTAAATGTAATTTATTCCTGTGATCAAAGCTGAATTTTCTGCATCATTACTCCAGTCTTCAGTGTCACATGATCCTTCAGAAATCATTCTAATATGATGATTTGATGCTCAAGAAACATTTCTGATTATTATTAATGTTGAAAGTCATATTTGTGTGGAAACGGTCGATGATGAATAGAAAGTTCAAAACATTTGTCAACCAGTCAGAATGAAGCATTCAACAACCCCAAAGTATAAAATATCATATAATATATAATATAGGATTATTTTAGTATCATTCATATATTATATTTTTTATTAACGTTTTGAAAATGTTTTATAAGGATAATAACCCTGATAATATAATATAATATAAACATTAGTCAATAAGAACAACCTCAAACAGCACTGAAAATATGACTTAGATGTAGTACAGTATGTAAGCACACAAACAGATCATTTCTACAGGCTGGGTTTGTTCTCTGCTCCTCATGACTTCCTCACTATCGGTCCACAAGTTACTAGGCATCCTTGAAGTCAAACTTGACTAGTGTTAATCCAGTTAACAGCTTTTCCAAATGAATATGATGATGTGAAAGGGCCTCTAGTTGTCCGTCCCGTGTCCCTCCTCAATCGCAAGGTCACTGTCTGTCTCCGATGCGACGCTACGTGAGCGCCAAATCAATCAGGCTTTTCAAGGCGACAAGGAAATGAGACCGAGGCAGAGGGTCACGTCCGTCCACCGTATGACCGGCCCGACCGGAGACGACGGTGAGCTGCTGCCGAGACGAGCGAAGGTCACGCGCTCAATGGAAACATCTCACCTCATTATAACTTTACAGGACAGGAAACTTTCCAGAGACAAACCTGACGACAGCGCATCTCTAATAGAGACAAGGATTAGTTAAGTCATGTGATAACTGACTTTTTTAGTTAAATCAGCATATTAGAATGATTTCTGAAGGATCATGTGACACTGAAGACTGGAGTAATGATGCTGATCACAGGAATAAATTACACTTTACAATATATTCACATAGAAAACAGCTATTTTACATTGGAATAATATTTCACAATATTACTGGTGTTACTGTACTTCTGATCAAGTAAATGCAGCCTTATTTCACACATAAACAAAGCGATTATTATAAAACGTGTGTTTAGCTATTCACAGGTGTATTTATCACCCAGAATTCACTGAGCAGTGCAGGGCTCATCATGTGATCTCAGCAAAAACACCACGAGGAGAGAAAAATGACTTCAAACGGTAATGATAGAATTATTTCCGAGCTGATAAAACTAAAGAGTTTATCAGGCGCAGAGGCCCGGCGGTCTGAGCGCAGGATGTTTTCAGTGATGAGATTTACTGCATCGTCCTGGACCTGCTTCATTCCCTCAAAACAGGAAGTGATCAATAAGAGGACTCAAATGTCAGGGACTACAGGTTTTTTTCCTCTGATCAATGGAAGCGAATCAGAGCTGGGAAGAAAGGAACAGATACTATTGAGAGATTACACTGACGTAATCCAAAGACTCTTTAAACCCGCAAGACTCACTCTCACATACTCCAGCGGCATCAAGACTTCTGATTTCTGTCTGCCGTAAAATCTATGGAGAAATATGTGTTGTTCTACTGGATGCAATCCTGCTTTACAACAGTCTCAATGTTTGTCTGATGTATGTCAGAAGAGTGTTTGTTGCGTTTTAAGTGCCTTATTAACAATTTCAGTCTTTTGTGATATTATATGCACAACAGCAATAAGTTTAAATTGTTAGTGCACTCAAAAGTTTTCATTTAATCACTCATATGTCATTCTGACTAGGGCTGCATGAATTGGGGGAAAATCAAATAGCAATTTTTTAATATAAAAATGGCTTAAAAAAGGCTTGTTTGTTTAGGTTGCACAATCTGGCCAAAAATGTTGTGATTATATATACATATGACTATCAATAATAATAATAATAATAATAATAATAATAAGGATAGGTAACAAACCTTGTTTCATGCTACATGTAATTACTGCACTGTAAAAAATTATTACAACATTTTTTCTTTTGTCAAATCAACTTATTTAATTAATATGGTTCAGGTAGCATATTTTGAGTTTCTGTTGATTAATCCAATTGCCTTCATTGTATTAACTCAAATTTTTAATTTAAATGAACTCAAAATTTTAAGGCAACCAGGTAGCTTACTTTTTTAAGTTAAACCAACAATTCCTTTTTACAGTGTGTAGTATCAACCATAAATTATGCATAATTACATGCAACTAACCCTAAACCAAACCCTAACCCTATAGTAAGTGTAGTCATTATTATTAATAATACTATACTAAACATAATAAGAAATATCACTATTGTAATATTTCACTGTAAAATATGAAAATTGAGTATATTAATTTTATTTTCATTTCAAGTATAACTGTAAAATTGCAATGACATTAAACCATCAAGCTTTTACTTGAGATGGAAAGCTGCAAAGCTTAAAGAGGCTGTATGTAGAATTCAGAGACCCTTCTTATTAGCGACACCGGTGGCCAATAAGTGAACTGCAGCAGCAACTTCCTGCTCGTGCTCGCACTCGTAATGAACAAGAGACTGAACGTGATTCAAGGCCCCGATATACTCAAGGCAAAGTTCTTTGTCGTTCTTCGCATAGAAATACCTTTGCAGCGATAAACTTTTAACAAACATCCCGACGCCGTCCACACTGCTGAGAGAGACGTTTAGATGAATATGTAAATATGTGCTGCGCACTTTCCTCTCAATAACAAAATAAACACAACAAAAATGCCAGCGGTGAGAAAACGGCAGTTCAGAAAGCATTTGATAATAGAGATGTGGATATGTTTTAACAAGCTCTGCGATTCACCATCGACAGATGAGGTGATTAAAATTACTCTGTTATGATCATTTGATTATAAAGTATATTTGAGACTGTAGACTATATAGATCTGGCTATGTAGACTATAGTTTGAATTAATCCCTTTTTTTTGCATGACACATTGACAGTACAGTACAGAAGGGCTCTTTCGGCATTATCCTAAACATTGTATAAGCATTCGTTCATTTCATGTGTACTGAACGGAAGAGAGGCTCTCGGAAGCATGTGTAAACGTCACATCCGGCAAAGTCCTTCACATAAAAATCAGTACAGAAGGGCTCTTTCGGCATTATCCTGAACATTGTATAAGCATTCGTTCATTTAATGTGTACTGAACGGAAGAGAGGCTCTCGGAAGCATGTGTAAACGTCACATCCGGCAAAGTCCTTCACATAAAAATCAGTCTACAGGCTTTCAAAGACAACCTAGGAAGTCAGGGAAGATCTCGTTTATTAAGTTTTGTTAAAAACACACTGGCAATACAAAAAGCGATTAATACATGAAATTTCTTACATGTAGCCCTCTTAAAGCTTGTCTTTTTTTGACAACAGCCGATTTATAAGTGCTTGTCGTGACAGTATGTGAAGAAGTTTGATGCGGGTTTTGTTCATAAATGCGACTCAAACTCAGAGCAGATGCAGAGATGAGTTCGTGTGGAGCAGCATTTACTCGTGAGCTGCTCGAGTGTAAATGAACACTTTCACACACAAGTTCTTCTGCTAAATGCATAGATTAAAATGTAAATGCTTCACTCTAAAACACAGAGCCTGTATATTTATTTAATGAAATTTACAATTTGATAATCCCACTAAGCTATATAGTGATTTCTGTTTTATTTAGATTAATCATGCAGCCCTAGTTATGACCTCATGTTATTATTTTTTTTCCATACAATGAATGGATGGTGATTTATTCTGTCAAAAAGAGGAAAAAGACACCATAACAAAGTGGTCATGTGACTTGTGTGCTATATCTCTCATGCAGAGCTATCAGAGCGATTTCAGAAGACCTTGTGATATTTGAATATAGTGCATGACTCATATGTTATGATACTTTATGGTGTCCTTTTTGAAACTCGCCTTTCCACATTTTGCCCAACATCTCAGAAAAATCATACGGGTTTGGAACGACAGGAGTGTGAATAAAAGATAGAATGCTCATTTTATGTGAGCGATTCCTTTACCACACATATCCGAGTGTGTGAACCGAGCGTGTGTGGCGGTTGTTTCCCTCGAGGCCTCATCTGAACAGGTGAGAGGATTACCGCAGGCGTGAACATGTGTTTTCCACCAGAGAGCCTAGATCACTGCTGGACGAGGACGACACGCTGTAGATCATCTCTACAGGCAGACAGATGACTGCCTGATCACAAAACACACACTCACAGCCTGAAGAAAGTGTAGACTCCAACCAAATAGGTCATGAGTGAAATCATATGACCCACCACAGTCATCACTGTGTGTCAGGTCTGATTACAAAAAGATTATCAATGAAATTACTAAAATATGGTGTCATATGAGGCCATTCACATGAACTTTTTATTTGAATGTATATCTGAAGGAAACTTAGAAAAGTTTTGTTGACATTTTATTTTCATCTCATTTATAAGCGCAGCACTGCTTTGTGTACAGGGGTAACCGCTATATTTCTGCTTTTCCATAAGTGAATTTGCACTTTCATTCAGCCCGACTGCCGTTTTTGTTCAGACCAACATACATAATATTTGTCCGTAATGATTATCAACTTTTTGTTGATAAACTGTTAATAATATTTTGAACTGTAAAGTTGTTTAAATCATAGTTTTATGGCCATTTTACAGTGTAGGTTCAGTTTTGTTTCAAAACAACGTTGCTACCTAAACAACTTCAAGTTCTAATCTTTTTCCAAAATAAGTTTTCCGAAACGATTTCAACTGCTGATTCCAAAAAACAAGGCCCAACAGCTTGTCTCTGGGGCAGTACTTTTAATAAGACAACTTTGTATGTTATCTACCACTAAAATGTTCATATTAGTCAAGTCACCTTTATTTAGGGTGTGTTCACACTTGTAGTTTGGTCCTCTTGGTTCTTTTGGTCCGAACCTAAAAAAGAAAATAATACATTTAGTCCTGGTTCGCTTAGCATTCACACTGTCATTTTTAAGACTGAACCTAAAGATAAAAAAATAAATAAAAAAACTTATTTTGCAGAACATCCAAAAACGATGCTGTTCTGGGCTAAATGCGCTCGTTGTGTGGGTATGTACAGTATGATGGCATGGAAGAGTTTATAAAACATGTAAAGGAGTCAAAACAGCACCAGGAATTGCTCTGTTGCACACAAACGAAGATCTGCTGTGAAGTAGTTCCTATGACGAGACAAAACAGGTGTGCTTCAGCATTCTGTCCTTTTTTAGGGTCGCATCTTGTGACATCACGTCCTGTTTTTGGTTCGTTTAGATGTCTTTGGTCCGTGTTGAATTCATATTTGTGTCGAATCGCACCAGAGTTTGTTTGGAAGCGGAGCACGACCCACCTTTTCAGCAGTCTCGGTCTGCTTGTTTGGTGCGCACCAGGGTTCGGATGGCAGTGTTCACACTTATTCAAATGAACCGCACTTACACAGCAATACAGATTGTTTCAAAGCATCTTCACAGCAATAAACAGGAAAATAACCGAATCAATGATGCAAAATTAATCAAATATATGAGACAAATTCAAATTCTGCTGTAAAGCAGTTCTTAAAAAGACAATAGTGGTGTCAGTTCAATGTTGATTTAATTCAGTTCAGTGAAACTGTAGATTTTGCAAAATTTGCCAATTATGAAACAAAGTTGACTCTACGGAAGACAATAGTGTCATTATTCAGCTCAATTCTGTTTAAGTTTTGTTCTCATCCAATATTTTCAGTGCAGTCAAATAGATAATATTATTGAATATTAATATTAGTACCTTATTAGAGTAGTAATATGTACCTTTAAGGTACTACTATGAATCTTTTAGGGTTAAATAAGCTACAGTGATGATCCCTTTGAGGGTTCTGCCCTAATGACAAGCAGTTGTTCCCCTAAAAGTCCAATTTCCGCACATTTTTTTCAACCCACAGTGAACAACATTCGTTGTCCTTTGGCAGGATTGTACTGCGAGTATTTCCTCCTTTGTTGGCACCGTCTTTGGGAAGAGTGCCTGATGTGGTCTGGCCGTGCTAGAAGAAGCCGCGGCACAGGTGTTTTTGGGTTAGATGTCAGCCCTGCGGTCCCCTCGCCGCTTCTCTCACCGCTGTACGTGAGGAAAAATGCCATGCGCCCACAAGCTGCCAAACGCAGGGCTCTTTGAAATAGTGCTGACGTGAGGCCAGTTCAGATGGAGGCTGTCGGCAGCCATGAAAGGTAGAGTTCACCGTGGCCTTAGGACACGGCCCTGTGAATTTCCTAGCTAAAAACGGGTCAGCCTAAGCTCCCCGAGGCACTGCCAACCATCCCAGCCATGCTGACACTTTCCCCTCGCCCAGATGACAGGCACCCAGAACAGGTGAGACCACCAAAAATAAGGGCCCCTGCCAAGACCCGCAACCCCCAACCGGAGTGGGGACAGGTCCTTTTGTAGGGGCTTTGCTCAAGAGGGGATTGTTGTTTTGGGAGAGGAAAAGGAGCCCGGGGTCAGCTGGCCCTCGCGCAGCCACAGGCCCGAAGGCTAATCCGCACTCGGATGCCTTCCACGCTGGCCCTAAGCCCTCTCTCTCTCCCACACCACCACGCTCGCTTTGAAGAAACGACATTCGAGATCCGCTCGCTGTGAATCGACGGTGGTCAACACCGTAAAGTACACTCGCTTTCAGCAATGTATTTGTTGACTACCGCTCTCGGGTTTCATTGAAGATATTCCAATTTGAGCCGCTCATTCCTCTGATGCGGCATTTGCAATCGTCCAAAAGAAAGTTAAAGATGCATTCAGTGCTCTTTTTGTCTTAAAGTCACCATGAAATCAAAATTGACAATTCTTATTTTTTCATGGAACATTGCACTGTTTATTATACTGTAAATGATTTATCGGTATACATCATTTTTTTAAATTCATGTTCCTTGTAATCTTGAATCAGAATATCTTCCCCTTCCTCTTGCAGCATCTCTTCTCTTCTCTGATGATGAGGGCGGGGCAACCTGTCACTCACATGAGATCCACCAATAGCAAACCACAACCATTTAATCAATTCCCCACAGACAGAATCAAGCCCCGCCCTACATTTGTTCTTGTTCAAGTTCTCAATATACGGCACAATAGGGGAGAAATGACTAGTGTTGAAATGACAACTTCTGTTTCATGCTGACTTTAAGTTAAACATGACATGGCATTCACAACATTTACTTCTGCATTTAACTAGGAAATTTGGCGTCAAACGCAGGGATTTTCTTAATCAATATTTTTTGTCTTGCTTTCCAGTACAAATATCTAAACATTTTTAAATCAAGATACATTAACTTTAAGAAGCAAAATGACTTCTGATATGAAGTCTTGTTAACTGAAAAATGTATCAAAATAAAGTGAGTCAGAAAAATAAACTTAATTCAAAAGGAAAACAAGAGATTTTTCTGACCCAAGTGTTAGACTGTTTTTTTCTTGTAGCACAAACTCACTTAATTTTGATACATTTTCCAGAAAACAAAACTTGTTATTTTTAGTGCTGTTAAACAATTAATCGCATCTGAAATAAGTTTGTTTACATAATATGTGTGTGCACTGTGTATATTTATTATGTATATATATATATACACACACATACATGTATTTATTTAAGAAATATTTGCATGTATACATGCATATTTATATATAAATATATAATAAATATTTTTTGTATATGTATTTATATATACATACTAAATATACACAGTACATATGCATATATTAAACACAAACTTTTATTTTGGATGTGATTATTCACGATTAATCATTTGACAGCACTAATTTTGTTTCTCAAGTAAATGTATCTTGAGAAGATACATATAAGAATGTTTAGATATTTGTGCTGGAAAACTGTAAAAGCCATTCTTGATGTAGTAGGATCTGATTTGATTGTGTATCTATATAATGTGTCTATACTGTACTCATTGTATTGATTGGATCAGTGAGGTTGTGATCTAAAGACCTCATGATACACGATCCATCCGTTACAAATCGGCCTTTTTCTTTGATCTCTTTCTCTCTGTCTCTCCCCCTGACCCTCTTGTTCCGAGTGTAACGGGAGACTAGATAGTGCCAAGGTTTAATTCCTGTCAGCATCTGTTTAATTATGGCAGTTACTGTTCTAATTAAAACAGGCACCTATGTACCTCTGAATCTTCACACTGGATTTGCGATGGCTGACAGTAGCATGTGACATGAAGCGTCTGAATCCCACATTGGGCTGCCCGGTTGACGGGATCTTCAGGGAAACCTGACGACCGGAGAAATGTGGCCAAATGTGACCTTATACAATTCACACTAGTGCTGGAAAAACAGCTGAAACCAGCCTGAGGTGGTTCGCTGGTCTTAGCTGACCTAGTTTGATGGTTTTAGAAGCAGGCTGGACACTAAACCAGCCGAGACAAGTTCCAGCATGGACATAACGGAAGTTTCCATCGCCATGAGCAGAACTAGACCTCGGTGTTGTGTTTGTTTATTTAGCATTAGCAGCATTAGCATAATATTTCCAGACATTTTCAGCAACAATACCATGACAAAGAATGAAAATATGCTTAAAGTTTTGTCCTTTTGGCATGTTGTATTAATAAGCTTGTTAAGTCAAACCATTAGGGCCAAACTTAAATTATATTTACGGTGCGTTTAGTCAATCCAATCTTTAGCATAATTCAAAATCATTTATCTCTCTCCCCACTGTCTGTGACTATCAATAAAACAATATTAAAATTGTAGTTGGGAGAAATGAGATTTTACTGCGACTTAGCAAGCATCAAATGATCTCCCGGAGTTTGCGAGGAAGAGTAGGACCACGGGGACCAGCGGGTAATTAGGTTAGTGGGTTGTCAGTGTCAGGAAATTGAAAGACAATCCTAATCAGATTTCTGTTTCTAGGGAATCAAATAATTTGTATAAGGAGAAGAAATCTCCCGATTCGGCTTCTAAAAAGATAATGCAGTTTGTTGTCGCTGCTCTTTGTGTCGTGTTTGATGGAACAGACATTATAATTCAGATCAGATGCGTTTAGCAGTTCATATATTACGTTGAGTTGTACTTTTCTGGGAAATGTTGAAAATGCAAAGCATATACAGTCAGATTAACGTTCTTAACGTGCGTTACGCTCTCCGTAAACATAAAACCGCTCTTATTTGTCAGCTGATTATGGGTGCTAAATGAACCTCCTTTCCTCTTCTCTTTGTGTTTGTCTCTTTTCCTCCTTCTCTGCTCTAATCTCTCACTCTGTAATGTTCAATAAAGGGAGAATTGCAGGAGTAATTTGTGGCACACAAACCTCATCTGACACAGTAGTTGCAGAGGGATGAAATCATTTAGCCAGCAGGGAAGTTTAACTGGTCGCTCCTTTTTTGGATCAACTACAGTATGTGATACACATCCCATACCTTTACCTGCCATTTGTTTTTAAAACAGCAACATTTTCCCTTTAATATGAATCATGCTCTTTCTGTATTTCAGCTGCGGTGAGTTCACTGCCTCTGCTGAGATTCACAGTTTTATATCATTTGAAGCAGTTGTCTTTAGCTAGTTTTGCTGATGTTCCCATTAACTCTTTCCCCGCCAGCTGAGAAAAGCTGAGAAAATCATGTTGTTTTTCTCCCAAAGACTACAAAGCTTTTATCGCTCGTTTCTGCTTCTTCTTCTTCGCCTGTGTTTTGAGATTCTGTACTCCTTCAGAAGATGCGTAATAGCGCCCCCTACTGTATAACATGGAAAGCTGGAAAACTCCATCAATGGCAGGAAAGAGTTATGAAAATGTAATTTCTGAATGTTTCCTGAACTTTCAGAACATCCTGTTTTTTAAAATGGTTTTTTTTTTGTTTTTTTCCCTTGGTTGAAAACATTCCATTGTATCATTCTTCAAACATTAACCCTTTAAAACCTACGGGAACGTGCGCGTCTCTGTTTAAGAGCCAATAGAAACTGAAACCAAGTAGGTAGCACAATAATTCCTTTTGCATACAAAATCAGAGACTTTACACACTCAGACCAAGCCTCCAAAATGCTTCTGTTGCGTTGTTTTCACCCTCTATTGAATCTGCACAAATTGCGTAATATGCGTTTACAGCAAAAACCTGAAAACATATATGTAGATCTCACGTGGCGTTTCTGCAGATCGTAGAAAGTTGCACAGCATTATTTACAGCAGATTCTCATGATTAAAAAGAGCCCAAAATCAACATAATCCATTGATCATGAGATATTACTCACAGAGTGATGTAACATACTTGGCTAAAAACATGTCTCTCGTCTTTCCGGGATTCAATGTGTAATCCAGTGATCCCGGAGCCATCCATGCTTGTTTTCCAATGTGGAATAACACAAAATAGGTATCATTTTAAAGCTTTTTAATGCATCTAACTATTTTGATCATCTCTTAACGAGTGCTGAGTAGCCCCTATAAACCGGAGTATACCGCCCGCGGGTGCCACCTAGCAACAAAAAAATTAAAAATCATATTTTTCAAAACTCCTGCCTTGAGCAACACAAAATAAGTGTAATTTGAAAGCTTAGAGTCTGAACTTTACAATGCATGTAGCCAATTCGATTAACTCCTAAGTAGTGCTGAGTTATTTGCTGATAAATAGAAAAAAATGTTTTCATAATTTATGAAAAACTTTTTTGTACTATATACTGCAATGTGTCAAAAACATCATACAGCTCAAATAGTCATGTGTCATATGTCTTTTAAAAGGTCTCACAGAGTAGATTACAGCAACACACCATGAATAATGTATAAATAATGTTTTTGTGCTAATGTTTTGAGAACATTATTGAAGTCCAGATAACATTGAACAAACGCTCTATTAATGTAGAACATTTGTTCATAACTTTGAGAGTCGTTCCCTGTTAGCTGGGTTGAAATACATTTGGTGCAGGATTTACTTTGAAACCATTTTCACTCAGAAATTCAGCTAGTAAATTATGCAAATAATTACCAGGAAACAACAAGAAACACATTGAATTAAACATGAAATTTTGAAGTAGAAAGTCTGAAATAATATTTTTAGCACTCTAATAATCTTTGTTTTATTTACAACTATGAAAATTCGTTTTTTACAGTGTCAACACCATGATATGTCAGCTCCATCGCACAAATATAAATAAATGTTTTGGTTTAGATAATTTCTCTAATCATAGGTCGTATTAATAAATAGCAACCACAGAAAAACACAATGGTTGCTGCATTAAACGTGTGATGTGCAAAAAAATGGTTATTTTGTCAAAATCGATTTCTGATTTCAGATTTTCTGTCTGAATGTGGTAAAAAAAACAAAAAAAAAAACAATAGATGGAGCTCAAAATGTCATTTTGTGAGAAAATAAATTGAGGTTAATCCAAAATAAGCTTTTCAGTGTTATAGTCACATTTTCAGCTGTTATTTCCCCCAGTACTCAAGAATCAACCCAGTTTTCAGATTTAAAGCTTCTGATTGTATGTTTAACCCCTCAGAAATAGATTCAAATGCTGCAGTTTTATCCAGTAAACTCTTAATATTGAAAGCAGCCTGAGTAAATAAACCAACAGGTCAAATATTACAGGTTTAGGAGTGCTGAGTAATGTGCACATGTAAAAGCATTCTTATCAAATAATTGGCTAATAAATAAGACATTATGACGAGTAGTGTGGCGTTTATTGTGTGTATGTGTGTTATCATAAAATGAGAAACATGCTAAACTCGTCCTGCTCGAATATTTGTGTGCTTTATCAGTGTAGGTAGCTTTATGCATATCGACAGCTCGTCATCTGCTGTTTTATGATCAGAACTGCCCAGTTTTGGTTATGATCCTGTATATAAATGTTGTTAGCGTTCTCGGTGGCGAAACAGTGAGCAGGTCCGTCTGTGAGTTCAGTGACCCTGTGTTAAATATTCATCTGTTTGGATGTGCGGCAGGCGTGTAGTGTCACAGCGGCCGCGGTCAGTGTTCACATATGGAGGCCTGACACCTCCGTCACACGCTGAGAGCGCAGCACTGCAGCGGCCAGCAGATCTGAGACCTGTCTCTACCTCTCTCTCTGTCTCTCTGTCTCTCTCAGGCTTGTATGTTTTTGTGTTGGTGAATCTGTCTGCTCTTTCCTCGGTTTGAATTTCCCTTAAAGGAGAAATGATTTATTTACACTCTGATACAGTTACTGTTGAGGCTTTTTTGTGTGGATCAGTGTGTGTCTCTGTGTGCGTGCGTGCCTGTGTACAAAGCTAATAATACCTCAACTGCAAATTATATTAAAGGATCACATTATTTTAGCACAGATTAGCATAGAAGCAATACAAATGTAAATATGAAGTGAAGATTTCACTTGAAAGAAATGTTAAGATCGGTCATGTGTGTTTAATCCCATTCGCTGTTATTTTAGTACCATTGAGATACTATTATAGTTTTTATTAATATTTTGACATTTAACATTTTTAGCTTTAGTTATTTAAGTACATCAAGTTAAACTAAATGAAACTAAGAAATGTTGCCTTGGAAACTAGCTGAAATAAAATCTGTATATATTTATATTATTATACATTTTATATATATATATATATATGCTCTAAATGCTTCCTGTCATCTCTTAAACGCTGTCGGTCACTCGTGTGTTTCTGTGTTCAGTCAAAATGGACAGTTTATACTCTGCAAACTCAAGATGTGATTAAATGTGTGTTCATCTGAACGTGTGTAATGTAGTGTTTGTGTCTGATCAGGTGTTCGGCTAGATCGCGTACGAGGAGGGCGACAGAAATACAAGAGGAGAATGGATGCAGAAAACACAGCCTACCTGGGGCTCACACTGCCACCGCCAGCCAAAAAACCATGTGAGAACACACACACACACACCATTATCACTTATGAATA